>JARHVA010002795.1:852500-1387500 GCA_037957365.1 Torreya grandis
GAACATACAGTAGCGGGCCGAAGCCACAACAAAACACAAAAACTAAAACGGCACTAGGCTGACACACTACCCAGCAACAAGTCCGTCCAGCCTGAGAATTCTATCCAGGTTCCTACTCACCTCCTCTGGCAACATCGCCCTATCCTCCACTCTGCATCCATCCTCATTCGCCGAAGCCCACTTGGCCAAACAATCGGCCGCTCCATTCCACTCTCTCGGAATATGAGAGAAAGAAACGGAATCCATAATCATAATAATCTGAAGAATCTGCTGCACCACCAATGATAGCTGCCAAGTAACATCATCAATTTTCCTCTCCCGAATTAAATTAATCAGAATTTGCGAGTTAGCCTCGCACTCCACCTTGCGCCACCCAAGCTCGTACGCCCTTCTGAGAGCTTGCAGAATAGCAACACCCTCCGTCATATTCACCGTCTGGTCTCCCATATGAGCAGCTAAAATAAAGACCACAGCACCTAAGTGGTCCCTGCCAATTCCACCAATCCCAGCCAGGCCCGGACATCCCGTGGCCGAGCCATCCGTATTGAGTTTCAAATATCCATCAGGAGGAGGGGTCCAACTCCCATTCCTCTGCATTTTGCTCCTGCACCCATTCCAACGTCTAACACAAGCCGCGGCTGGAGAAATAGCCCGAAAGCCAAGCCTAGTCATGAAATCAGCATCCCCCTGCGCCAAGGGAAGAGCGATTTCGCTCTTTGCTTCCACCATTTCCTACAACATGCTAGTAATTCTACCCCACACCTGGTGAATTGCCGACCGTTCCCCTGAGAAAATCCTTCTATTGCGCTCCAGCCAGACCTGCCATAATAAAAAAATGGGGCCCACATACCACGCCTCCTGAAGAAAAGGTGCAGCATGAGGCGACTTGCCCAACCTATCCCAAAACTCGGCTACGGAAGAGACGTGCAAACACTGACACTTCCAGGCATCCCACCAAGCATGCCACAGCCGGAGTGTGAAGGGGTAGTTAAAAAACAAGTGGGGAGAGTCCTCCTCCGCTCCCTGACAAAGAACGCACCAAGAGGGACCAGCAAATCCCCTACGTCTAATGTTCTCCCAAGTCAAGCATCAGTTCCAGGTCAAGGTCCAAGTAAAAAACTTGCACTTCGGCCAAGAAATGCCATTCCACACTTTTTTCCACCACGTCACCTCGCCCCCTTCGCCCCATTTCTGCGTAATCAGCTCTTGATATCCAGCAGCAACTGTGTACTTCCCTTTGGGGTGAGGCACCCAAGCCAACAAATCTTTAGCCCTCAAGGCACAACAAGTTCGGCCAGCCAAGATCCTCTGAAGCTCTGTGCACTCCTCCTGCATATCCCGAATCAGCCATTCAGTCTGCTCTCTCCATCTAGCCTCCAACAACTGGTCCTGAGTCAGGATAGTCTTGTAGTCGCCTACCATACTCCACCCAGCCTCATGAAATTGTTGAGCCAGGCCTTCCAAATGCGGGTACTAGTTCAGTAGGGGTGGATACCCATCCCATGAATCATACCAAAATTGTGCTTCTTTACCCTCCCTGCAAATCCAGAACAGGCCTCTCTTAATCAACTCAGCACCTTTTTTGAGAGTATTCCATATAACTGAACCATTCCCAACTAAGCTAAGCCTGGGGATATCACTCGCGGGAGTCCCAGCGCCATACTTAAAAGCAACTATCTTAGCCCAAATGCTATTCTGTTCCATGCACCATTGCCAATAAAGCTTGGCAGCCAAGGCCATCCCAGTCAAAGTGGACTACCTCAGACCCAAACCACCAAGCCTCTTAGGTCTACAAACAGCTTCCCAACGAATCAAACTCCATTTTGTCGAAGTTAAGTTCCCAGACCATAAAAAATGTTTTGCCAAGGAGTCAAGTTCCTGAACAAAACCCACAGGTGCCACCTGAAGCATACACCTATAAATGGGAAGCGCCTGCACCACCGCCTGAATTAGCTGGACACGCCCCGCAAATGACAGCCAACGGTTGGTCCAATGGTTCACTTTGGTCCTGAAGCTATCAAGGATACCTTGCCATGAGTCCTTGGACTGCCGCCCCACAGATATCGGCATGCCAAGATAGAGAACCAGAAGACAACCAATCTGAAAATGCAGCGTGTTAGCCACCCTTCTCTGAATAGGAGGTGGAGTGTTGAAGAAGAAAATTGAGGACTTATTCTCATTAATAACCTGACCCGTTGCCTCCAAATAGGCATCCAAACTCCTGTGGATGTTGGCTGCCTCCCTCATGTTGGCCGTACCCATCAAGGCCACATCATCCACAAATTGAAGGTGAGAAAGAACCGGAAGATTGCCTCCCCACCTCCACCCCTGAATAACCCCCTCTCCCGTCTTCTTTCTGATTAACCTTCCAAGACCTTCAGCCAGAAGAAGGAAGAGATATGGAGATAAAGGATCCCCTTGCCGCAGCCCTCTCGAAGTGCCAAAAAGCTGAGTGCTCCCCATTCATCAAAACAGAGAATGAGATCGAGCTCACACAACTCATGACCCATCTAATCCACTCCTCTCCGAAACCAAAGGCAGCCAAGACCCTTCGAAGAAAGGACCACTGGACCCTATCATATGCCTTAGACATATCCAGCTTCATAAACATGGCCTTCTCCTTAGAGTGAGACATGGAGTGAATCGCCTCAGTAGCCACCACAATCCCGTCAAGAATCTGACGCCCCTCCATAAATTCGCTTTGCTCCTCCGAGATCAATGCCCCCAGCCACTTTTTCAATCTTTTCGCTATCAACTTGGAAATAATCTTGTATATAACATTGCAGAGGGAGATCGGCCTGAAATGGTCCAGGTGATCAGCACCTTCCCTCTTGGGAATGAGTGCCAAAAAGGTCGAGTTCAAAGCATGAAGCATCTGTTTGCTGGTTTGGGACTCTTGAACCACTGCCAAGAGATCACATTTGATGATTTCCCAAAATTCTTGATAAAATTCAATTGGAAACCCATCTGGGCCTGGAGCCTTACCATTCTTCATCATAAAAACAATCTTTTTAAGCTCCTCAAGGTTGATAGGTCGCATCATTTGTCTCATCATCTCTCCAGAAACCAGATTTGGAATACAAGATAGGATCTGCTCTTCAGCATCAATACTCCCTAGGCCAGCTTCCCTGAACATAGAAGCAAAGTACTGGACAGCTTCTTCACACATGGCTCTTGTGGACGAAAGAGTCTCCTCGCTGCCCGAGACTAAAGACACAATTCTATTACTATGCTGCCGAGCTTTAACCAAGTGGAAGAAGAAGGCCGTGTTCCTGTCTCCCTCTTGTAACCACTCAATACGCGCTTTTTGCTTCCAAAACACCTCCTCTCTCAGCTCCCACTCTTCCACCTTCTTAGCAGCCCTAGCTTCTTCATTCAGTAAGAATTCTGACAAACCTTCCTCCTGAATTAGTCTGGTGACCAAATTCAGCTCCTCCTGCGCCTCTTTCTTTTCCCAAAAAATATTTCCGAAGTGCAAAACATTCCACTTTTTAAGTTGATATTTCACGTGCTGGAGGAGTTTAGCAAAGGTGTACATTGCTGTCCCTGTCATTGGTCTCCCCCCTTTCCACCAACTAGCAACCTGAGCATATAAACCCTGATCTCTGAGCCACATTAATTGAAATTTGAAAGTCGGTTTCCTCTGCCAACGATTGGAAACAATGTGAAGTCTGATAGGCCAATGGTTCGAGCATCTCCAATCCAGGATATCAAAATTCAGAGACCATGATCCATCCATCCAGTAGCAGGATATCAAAAATTTGTCAATGCGCTCAGCAATGAATTGATCCCCCACCCTCCTATTATTCCAAGTGAACCGCCCATTGCTAGGTTTGAGATCAACCAGGTTGTGCTCCAAAATCTTGTCCCGAAGCAAATAAGATGATGGTTCTAGTCTGGTATTACCTCCCATTTTTTTAGATAGTTCCATTATAGCATTAAAGTCACCTGCCATAATCCAAGGTAGAAAGGGAAAATTACTTCTAACTAAGTGAATATTATCCTAAGCCTGCAGCTTACCTTGTAAATCAGTGGGCACGTAGATATTGGTCAGGAGAATGTACTCCCCAGATTCACTGCATACAGCAACCAAAGAGAGCGAATGTCTGAAAGCTGTCCATAAAACTGACTGGACCTTACATGGATTCCATAGACACGCCACGCCTCCAGCTGTACCTTGTGCCCCAACGCACTGACACAAACCACTCCTCCACAGCCAAGGGGCCAGAGTCATCATGAACTCCACTGAGACCTTGGTCTCTTGCAAAAAAAGAATATCAGGACACTGAGTCTTAATCAACTCCCGAACCACTTTTTGTCGGGGGCCGCTGTTCAAGCCCCTCACATTCCAAGATATAATTATCATTTTGATGTTGGCAAAAAGTGGGAGTCCAAGGTCTTGACCGCACTTGACTCCACCAGATTCTCACCAATCATCTTCATTCTTTCTGTATCTTTTCTTCTCCCCACTTTCCCAACTTTTTCCAAAGCTGGTTTTTTCCCTTCTTTCTGTAAAATTCCCAGATGAGGAGATGCTTTACCTTTCTTCTCAGCCTCGGGGGCCTCCACTTGAATCTGAGGAGTTAAAGCTTCAATTTCTGCACTTTTACCAGTACTGGATTCCATAATTTTCTGCTCTCCCTCCTGTTCTTCCATAATCATAGGAAGCATAGCCTCCTCAGGGGGTGCTTCTCTTTCCATAGCCTCATCATTTACAGCTCCTGAACCGCCCACTACTCGCCCTCCATTAAATATATCCATTCCTTCCTCTTGCTGTCTCAACTCTCCCAACACCCCAAACCTGTTAATCGAATCCTCCTCTGAGCGGTCCGTTAAGGTTCTCTTCAGCCCTCTATTTTGCCCTTTAGATTTGACCTGTGTAAATCCTTCAGAGTCCTTACCAGCACTCGCACCAGGTCCAGTCCTCCTTCCTTTATCTGCCCTAGGATTGTTATTCGGAGGAGATTGTGTCGAATACTGCTAGCCATTCCCTTTTGCCTTCAGACAGCGCCTAACCAAATGCCCATACTCATGACATAGGCGGCATCTAAATGGTAGCGTCTCATAATCCAGCTACTGGACCCATGAGTATGAACCCACACACAACTCAATAGCATCCGGTAATGGCCTGCTTAAATCGATTTCAACACAAACTCGAGCAAAGGTCATGATTTTCCTACTTATAGTCTGTGTGGAGGAGCCCACTGGTTTACCCAACAATGAAGCAATCATTTGGAGAACATCCTCTCGGCAGCATTCTATAGGCAATCTGGGCAGCCTCACCCAAAAAGGAACTTTATTGGGCAATTCTTCAGTGGGATTGAAGCTAGCATGCCATGGCTTGACAAAGAGACCTGCCTGATTGTAGAAGTAAGGACCACTCTCAAATACTCTGTTCCTGTCAGCCAAGCAAACAAAAGTAACCATAAAGAAGTTATTAGCCAACAGTGTCAACTCCATCTCTCCTTCTGGTTCCCATACCCATCTGGCCCAGCTTTCCAAAAATGGAAGAGACACACGCAGGCCCAAAAATTTGCAGTAAAGTGAATGAGTGGAGAAATACTCCACATCTTCAGCAATCAGTTCAAAAG
Organism: Torreya grandis; assembly: GCA_037957365.1. Lineage (NCBI taxonomy): Eukaryota > Viridiplantae > Streptophyta > Pinopsida > Cupressales > Taxaceae > Torreya > Torreya grandis. The sequence goes on from JARHVA010002795.1 coordinate 858,092, forward strand.
GAATCACAAGTTTTGGCCTGTCCTGGCAGCGTTCTAGGCATCCATTTACCTTGGAGATTCTCAGACCTCCCACCGTATCAGTTGCAGATGTTTCAGGATTCTGGTTAATCCCCATATGAGGATCAACTCTCAGATCCTCTCCCTGACGTCCCTTCCCCACAGCCTCCCTGTAGCTCATGTCTGGTCTGGCCTGGGTCGGCCCCTGCATCGCCATTCTTCCTGTTCCTGAGTTCAACCGTTTTCCTTGTTTTAAACTATAATGTCATTCCCTGCTGATGCGCCCATTCCTTTCTAGCCATCCACAGCCCCATGCAGTGCTCTTCCAGTCCAATACAGGATAGGGCCTGATGCCCTAGCTTGGCTCAACAAGTGCAGGAACGCCCGCGCGTGCAGCCATCTCCCTCGTGTTCCCGCCGTATTTATTATGATTTTGGAATCAATGTATGATTTTACTTAGTTTTGGTATACTAGTTACTTGTTACTCTTATGTTTAGCATCTTAATTAGTATACTTGTTATGCATTTTGACTTTCTTATCTAGCCTTAGATTCTTATACTCATTATGTGCAAAAAATAAGCTAAATTAAACTAATGGAATATTTCATTTGATATAAATTGAATGAATCATTATTGTTGTAGACTATCTTGGACATGTTGAATGTATTATGTATGTAATTGGGTGGATTCTTTATTGACTTTACAATACCCTACTTGGTTGGGGGTTTATATGCCAATTTCATGGATGTTTTCAACCTTTTGAAAAGGGGAAGGTTACTACAGTAATCAATTATTGGAGATGCTCAATTTTATTATGTGTAATTAATTAATTTGTTTTGTTACTCTCTTGAGCTTCTTTTATTAAATGATAATTAAATTTCAGAGCATCTTCTATGGAGAGTTTCACATTGCCAAATTTATGATGATACAATATTTTTCACTCTTTTGGTGTAGGAATTTTGTGTAAGTTGGATATCTTTTTGTGAATTTAGATTTCTTATTTATCTTTATCACTTGATCAAGTGTTATATTCACCATGGTAAATATATGATGAGTTCCATAATTATAATTTTTTGGTTGAGCTATTGTAATGTAATCATTATTACAGTTGACATAAGTTATATGGAATGCCTAGTTCAAATGTATGTATTTTTATTATAGCGCAATGGGTTCCTTGTGCATAAACCTTTAGGCTTTCTTAAACATTCCTTGGTTAAAGTTATCCACTTTTGTATTCTTTAGCATTTCATTTTTACTTGTGAACACCATCCTTATTTAAGGATGGATTATGTTATATTGCATCTATACATTTGAGTACTTCAACTTTAGGCATGACTAAATTTAAGTTATTGTAATTCCCTTGTGTTTGAAAGAGTTACCCAGGTGGTTTGGTAATGAAAGTCGATGATAACCATGGCTGGAATAATTATTCATATGTGTTACTATTATTCAACATGCCTCATCTACTTAATTACATTACATGAGATGACTATGCTACTCACCTTCCTACTAGTTAGCCATGATTTGTATGTGGCATTCGTTATTATATATATTTTGACATAGATAATCTTGTGAATAATTATTGTTTAAGAAATTAAGTGTATAGATTCATTTCATATATGTATACATACATGTTATTAATAAGGCCACCTCATGCTAAGAAGTGCAGAAAATTATATTGTAAATGCACTATGTTATGGCCTTATGGAGCTTTTTTTATAATGTTATTTTCAACAGTTTATACCTACACATTAACCCATGAATCCAAATTAATGGATGTCCTTTTCACATGATACTATAATTTCTAGTTTTGAGTGATTCAAGTATATTCAATTTTAGTAGTGTAAGCATGAAGCCATAATTAACTAGTAGGTTATTTAAAAGGGTTATTCTTAACTTGGGATTAAATGAAGTCAACCATAATAATTGATTATTAACTATAATTTTGGGTCGATTCTCCAATGCTCGACATGTCTCTAATTCAATAATTATTCTTGGTATGCATGGTTGGCCATGTGAAAGCAATGTATTTATGGCAACTAACTATTTGTTAATATAAACCATATCTGGACTAAATTATGATATTTTAATTATCCTAATGGCTAAATTTTATCTCATTAAGTCATTACTCTTTTGGATAAATAATTCATTGTTCTTAATTTAAGGATTCATAATGAATTTTTAACATGAGAACACTATAGTTAGGGAATTTATAAACATAAACTTGACTAGGCAGCATTATTATATTGATCCATCTTATAACTAGTGTTCAATATCAGGTAATAATTATCATGGATGTGTTCATGTTTACATAGTGGGTGTATTAAGGATTCCATAACCATTTTATGCATAGGCACTATGGCTTGGTGGGTGTCAAGTGTCCATATTGATAACTAGGACTATCGTTATATGATGCCATGATAATAATTTTCCTCTTTTTGGGCCATAGTCGTAAAAGGGATTTTGCTAAGCGATGGAACATGGGTAAAATGGAGAAAACCTGAACTAGTTCTTACTTATGCAATCATAAGGTTTTATGTTCATAGTCTTATGTTGGTTTACCTTGGTATTAGATTGATGTTAGCTACCATTTACTCTTAAATTTTTGTAAGGTTGGCATAATATGAGCTTGGTTTCATAGTACCTTGGTTCTCATTATGGGACACCTATTACACTTATTATGGTACTTTATTTCATCAGGATGATATAATTCAACTTATCTAGTAAGTTGACTCACTGTTATGTTGAATTTTACCTTGTGTTATTATCCTTGTTAAAGATATCTGTGGGCTTGAGTGAATCTCTTTGCCTAGTGAGTTACCACATCATACTCGTATTGGGTTATCAAATACTTATATTGGGTTGAGGATTATTAGGTGGTATGATGGGGAAATTGAGGGCCTTTTAAGGTTTTGAGGGATATTAAGGTGGATCCACACACTAATACCCCTTGAATGGTGTATTATTCATTACACCACCCCTTTCTCAAAGGAATCCTCTAGAAATGGTTACTATAGCATTATTATATCTTTGACCCAATAAATTTATGGGTTGTCTACTCTTCTAGTGTAAGATTGCATTGATGCATCATGCATGGTAGAGTGGTATAGTGGGTTCTTCATGTAATTCTATTGTGTACTCTATTAACGACTCTCAAAAAATAATTGGGGGTGTTTCATTTGGTATCAAAGCTTATGATTTGATTATTTTGGAAGATAATGTTTATTTTCTCTCACTTTTTGAATTTAAGATAAATATAAATTCATTTTACATCTAAGTTAAGCTATATTTACTATTTGGTTTTTTCTAATTACTGCTTGAAGTGAGGCTTGTAAATGGAAATATGCCTATATTGGTTATCTGGTGATTCAAAAATCAAGGATAAGGTCATATTAGATGGTTTTCATGAGGAGCATATATGAGGGTTGGGTGGTCTGAATGGTAGTAATAAGTCCTCATCAGGGTTATTATAGCTTGTGAAGTTGTTCAAGGCATGGTTGGAAATAGGAATAGGTGTTGAGCAATCTAAAAAATGTTCCTAAAGATTTTCTCCATTTTGATATGGATTCAGTAAATGGACCTAGGATGTATGTGAGGGTGTTGGTTATGGTTTACCAAGCACCAAATATCTTAGAAGGTTGTCATTGCTTACTTGTATGGGTGTAAAATCTGATGATACAACTCATGCATGAAGATGTGTATACATGAGTATATCTACCTATAGGGTGTGATATCTATTTCCTTTGAGTTAGTGTTCTTTTTATGAATTTAAGATGATGGGAGTTTTATCTTCCTATGATGGTCATTGATTTATACCTTAACCTTGGTTGAGTTAACCCTTCCCTTTTTTGGTTGCATTTGTGCAAGCCTCACTTATCGACCATTGGCTTATATGGGTGGGTCAATGGGAGATAAGTGGTAAAGGCTTCACTCTTAGAATATTGATGGGTTTTATGGGAAACCCATCACAATATTCTTGTTAAATTATTACCTTGGGATAACTAATGGTTTAACTCTAATGTGGAGGGCTAGATTGGGTTTGGGGAGCTAGTCTTATTGGGGAAATGAGTCTATCTTTAGTTTTCCTCTTACTAGGAGAATGTATTAAGCCTTGGAGGAGATATGAAACATGAATTGCATAGTAAACATTGTTATCCTAATATATAAGACTATTATAATTCATTATTTAGTAAACCAAATAACTGGTTAAGTTTGTTGAAAAGAGTCAATGCTAAATTTAAAGAACTAGCATACCTCTTGTAAGTTGAATGGTTGTGAATGAAGTAAGAATACCTCCACACATTTCAGATGATCTTGGTTGGGCAAGACTATTCTAAGCTAGGTTTTCCTTTGGATAGCCATGATGGTAATCCATGGTAAAGGGTATGTTGAACTATTGCATATATACAACTATTTTGTTTAAAACTATATATTTATACTAGTTTAGTTGACTAATGTGTGCCATAATAAGGATCCAAAACATAAATAGCCTTGTGATGCATTTTTATATCCTCTATGGTTTTGTGAAAACATCAAAGGGATACTCATTCCTTCTTTGTCTCATTTTATTATCACTCATTATGGATAAGTTGTGAGTTTATCTAGCTATAATTATTGACAATTAGGGGAAAGCAATTGTAAGTTATTTATTGGATTGTGTGCATTGATACACATATTTTGTTTTGACAAATAAAATAAATTACTAAGTATTATGTTTAATTCTTTGGAACATTATTTTGTTCCAAGTAGTGGACTTATAATCTAAGTCTAGATAGTGTCTCAAGTTAGAAACTATGATATGGTTAGTTTAATTAGAACCATCTTAACATGGAATTGAACAAGTATTACACATTATAATACTAAGGTGATGAAAGTGTTTGTATTTGGTTTAATTTAGGTTGGGTTTTCTATGTACATGTATCCCTTTGAGTTGAATGAAGGATCTTATAGTTTTATCACTCAAAAGGTTATAAGCTATTAAGTGTGTAGATATGTATTTTGATTCCATGATGTTATTTTATCATGGGTATGTATTAATTCCATAAAGATACTATGAATTTCCTAGTTATGTTTCACATCTATGTGATTATTATTTGATTATGTGTTGAGTCTAACATCCATGAGGATGTCTTTTGTGATTATAACTATGTTATGGTTTTATAAACTATGATTTACATGATGATGATGTAATATTCAACTAGATTCTTGGATTAGTTCATCCCTTCCCTAGGATTAAGTTGTGTTAAAATAATCAATTTCTATTCAAAATTTAACTTGTTGACCCAAGTCAAATGGGATGATAATGATAGAGGTGGATGTTGGAATCATGAAACTATATTTGATGATCATAGGTGGCTTGCATGGGTGGGCCATCTTATGATTATTGAGGTATGATACTCCTAGGAGGTACAAGGATGTAACCTAGGATTATAGGGCCTAGTGGGTGAATACGGCTTACTTGTTTGGGTAAGTAAGGAGGTTTGGGGATTTCTTATTGTTAACAGATTATGTGAGGTATCTAATCCATAAGGCATAAACATTGTTAGTAACTTTATAAGTTTTTTCGATATAGATTATGGCTATGTTATAATACACCCTTCCTTAAAGAAAGTGTTGATGGATTTGAGATACCTAAGAAAAACCTGAGCATGATATTATATGTTGGATATTTTATGTCATCTTAGATGAAATTTAGACATTAGATAGACTGATGAAGACCATGGACCCTTATAATTCACTTACTAATGTGTTTATATTGTGTGATGTGAAAAACTTACCTTGGCATAATATACCAACCTCTAGACATGCTTGTGTGTCATAATATTGTATTATCCCTTCATTGCATGTAAATTGAGGATATTGATAGAGGTGGTTATTGGAATCATAAAAATGTGTTTGGTGATAATAGGTGGCTTGCATGGGTTATCCATATTTAGATGATTGAGGTATGATACTCCTAGGAGGTCCAATGATGTAACTTAGGATTTTAAGGCCTAGTGGGTGAAGATGGTTTACTTGTTTGGGTAAGTAAGGAGGTTTAGGGATCTATTATTATTAGTGGATTATGTGAGCTATCTAATCCATGAGGCACAAACATTTTTGGTAACTTTCTAGGATATATGGATATAGACTATGGCTATGTTGGAACACACCCTTTCTCAAAGAAGATGTTGAAGGGTTTGAGATCCCTAAGAAAAAACTTGAGCATAATATTTTATGTTGGATATTTTATGTTATCTTAGATGATATTTAGACATCAAATAGACTAATGAGGACCATGGACCCTTCTCATAATATACCAACCTCTAGACCTGCATGTGTTTACATTTTTTGATGCAAAAAACTTACCTTGGCATAATATACCAACCTCTAGACCTGCATGTGTGTCATAATATTCTAATATCCCTTCATTACATGTGAATTTTTTTATGATGTGTACACATTTTTTTTACATTTTTTTGTTTATGTTAATCATGAAAACTTGAAACTTCTTATTTTGTATGAATGTATTTGGTTGTGAACATCCATATTTCCCTTGATATAAGTATTGTTATATGCATATGATTTGATGATGTGATGTGATCATAGACTACCTTGTGATATACTTTTCCTTTCAGAATTAGCCCTTGAACTGAAAATCTACCATGGTATATTGAATGTGTTATTTAGTATGATCTTGTGTCAATGATCTAGCATGGAGTTTTGATGCAAGTAACATGTTTAGAGTGAAGATGACACTACATCTATGAGGATAAGATTGGGTACAATATAGGGAGTGGAGTCTCACATAGGTTGAAAACCCACTTTTCCCCTTTGTAAAAAGTAGCCACTTGATTTTTTCAAGTTGTGCACCATGAGTGCCATAGGGTGGTTGTGGGATCTTCATGAATGGTCTCTTATTGGGTTGAGGTTACTTAAACCACCTCTTTGAGGTTGATGTATAAAAAAACTATGAAATCCCTTTATGTATCCTTGTAAAAGTACTATATGATCTTATAAATTGGACTTTTATGAGAAATTAACAAGACTAAACTTGTTGAAATATAAGTACATATTGACTTGTAAATTCAAGTGTGTTGTTCATGAGGTAATGTTTGAATTAACTAAAAAGAATGTTTTGGTATGAATGTGTTGATTTAATGGCATGAGTTGATAGGTAAGTGAAACCATGTCTTGTATAAGGTATTATATTACATACCTGTTATTCTTTTTAGAAATTAATATTTTTGATTATTTAAGCAAGGATGAAGTGCATGATGATTTTATGCTTGGGAGGAGTAGTGTTAAGTTCTAATCGAGCAATTTTTTTAAAAAATATGTATTTTTATGCTGCCATGAGTTAAGTGTAGTGAGATGATGGGATTTTAATCCCTGTAACCATCATATGAGCTCATAAATTTATAGAGAACATGTTGAAAACCTTGGGGTTGCACGGGAATGCTTGGTATGGATTCTTTGATGTTCAATGTGGTTAGTATATGATGTTGCACTAACCCATGAATGATAATGGTGAAAGATAAGTAACCATGGTTTGATGGATCTTTATTCTTTTTGACATTATATGATGACTGTTACCAAGAAGATATGTATGCATAACATGTGTTGTGGGTACCATTTTAGTATGGTTGATATTGTGATTTTCATTTTGGAATGAATGAAATGAGTTATGTGTGAAGAAAACTTAAGTGGTGGCAAGACCATATACTTGTATGATAGTATCATTATTTCATATATTAAGAAAAAATATAGATAATGAGTCTACCTACACACACACACACACACACATGTATAACTTTAAAATGTTGCTTGAAGATAAATCCTCAAATCCAAGTATTTTGTGAAAATTTGTTGGATTGCTTTTGGGCAATTATTATTTGAAGTTGTTGATTTATGTGATAATAATTCCTCATATGAGAGGAGACATTTTTATAAAAACTATTTTTCTATTAAAACCTTGATCCTGAGTTCATGGCTATGATGAAATTCCTACATATGTAATTATTTTGTTTATGTTAATAGTTGTAAAATTATGGCTGAAGAGTGCCAAATACTCTTTTGTTGTTATATATTGAAGTTTCTATGGGAACTAAAACCTATAATGCATAGTTTTGCATGAATTGACTAATTTTATAGCTATGTAGGTGGCTAGAAATTAGGTAGAATTTAGTGATATTATGTTAAAAATAGTAGTTCATCAATAAGCTTACCATGGTAAGGGTAAGTTTAAGTTGAAACAACCTTTTGGAAAAAGTGTCAATGTTTTTTTAGGGAAACAATGGCTTTGTGAGGTACAAAAATTAAGATTCATATGTTCTCCAATTTGAATTTTATAGAGTTTCATAATCAGAAAAAGGTGTTTGCAACACTTCGTCTTACTCACTTTGGCCTTTCAAAGGATACCAAGCCAAGTTGAAAGCATGGTTTTCTAACCTGGTTAAATGAAGGGCATGGTTCTCGTGGTGGTAGCCTATGCATTTAATCAACATAAGGTTGTGTGTTTACTCACGACGTGAGTTTGATAAATCTTTTGGTTATACCAAGAAGGTAAGTGTATGACAATATTTCTTGTTTTATTATTAGACTATACAAGTACATAGTATGCATGAATTTTATTTTTATCTAGGAATTTATAAAGTTATCAATATAGTTAATTCTATTATTGAGCTATTAGTTGAACTCTTTTAAGTGTAAATGTTATGTGAAAAGAGTGTTAAAGCATCTTTTTAGTTTAACACGATTATTGGGTGCTACTTTATCACTGGGATGGATCCTATTTAAGGATGGGGGGGATGTCACAACCCTATCATGGGCATGTTTTACCAAAAATTTTCAAAACATCAATGGCACATCTCTTTTGGTTAGTGGGCAGATTTAGACCTTGGTCTCAAGTGCATTTGTACTATATATACATACATGCATACATACACACATACATACATACATACATACATATATGTATGTATGTATATACGCATGTGTGTGTGTGTATGTATAGTACAAATGCACTTGAGACCAAGGTATAAATACATACATACATATACATATACATACATACATACATATACATATGTGTGTGTGTGTGTGTGTGTGTGTGTCGTGTGTGTGTGTGTGTGTGTGTGTGTGTGTGTGTGTGTGTGTGTGTGTGTGTGTGTGTGTGTGTGTGTGTGTGTGTGTGTGTGTGTGTGTGTGTGTGTGTGTGTGTGTGTGTGTGTGTGTGTGTGTGTGTGTGTGTGTGTGTGTGTGTCTATATCTATATATATATTTTCAAACTAACAACTTACTTATATAATTTATACGATTTCTTCCAAATCCATTTCTAAATTATTAGATAAGGCAAAACATCTTTAAATAAGACATGCTAGAGTGGGTTTAGGGGTCTTGAAACCACTACCGAGTAGTATTATTTACTTTAACCACCCAAAGGTCCACTTTAAGAATATACACATATATATATATATATATATATATATATATATTTATATATATATATATATATATATATATATATATATATATATATATATATATATATTCTTATAGTGGACCTTTGGGTGGTTAAAGTAAGTGATACTAATCGATAATGGTTTCAAGACCCCTAAACCCACTTTGTCATGCCTTATTTTAAGATTTTTTTCCTTATCTAAAAGTTTATAAATGGATTTTGAATAAACCATATAAATTATATAAGTAAGTTGTCAGTTTTAAATTCCATGCATTAATTAGCGTGAACACTTATATATATATATATATAATTTTAATTATTAAATTTTAATTGTTAAAATGCTTGTGTGACATGTCATTATTTGAGAAATGGCCCCTTTTATATGTTTGATCTATATAATGTTTTGTATTAGGGTGTTTGTTGAATGCCTATGTGAGTAAACAAGTGAAAAACAAAGGAAACATTGTGCTACCCCCTTGACCACGATCAATGTTATAGTTCATCAAGTATACTCACTATGGAAAGAAATAGTAAATGTTTAATGGAAATTATGCATCCTCTTTAATGTCAAATTGAATTTTGGGTGTAGCTTTTTAAACCATGGAATTTAATTAGATAAAAAATTTAGCGTGGGAATAGTGATTGGGCTACATTGCATAGTTTAACTTTCTTTTATTCTTTTTTTTTTAATCTTTTTCCTTTCTCTTTGAAGTTGTTGACCTTTGTTGGAGGAGAATGGAAAGAGGCTTTGGAAGAAGGAAGAGAAGAGTGAGGTGATTTGGAGGAATATGCAGGGTTTCCAGCTTACATTTTGGGGCTCCTTAATGGGGAGAGGACATGGATGATGATATAGGATGAAAACAATGATAGAATAAAATAGAAAGGAGTGGAATAAAAATGAACAACAAGAAGAGAAGTAAGGTGATAGAGGTAGAGATTTGTTTCTACTATAGCTTGCTTCTAGTGCCATTATGGAGAGGATTAAATCCTAAATATTTCATCTTTATGCATGTGTTCCTTCCCCTTATATTAAATTATGAAATTTATTTATTTTAAATATTTAAAGTGGCGTATTAACCTACGGGGGTATATATTCATGTGGAAACATCATATTGTTTCCACATGAGTCTATGCCATGGCCTAGGGGGTAGGTGTGTGTTTTTTGTGTTTGATAAATGGATGGAATTGTTTTACTATTTTGTTTTTCATGTATAGAATTGGTGGTTGCTTATTTTCACCCTAATATAGCGATGGTAAACTATTACCATAAGGAATTAGGATTTGTAGTACTAGAGAGCTATTTAAAATCTATGCATATTCCATGTTGAATGTGTATTGTATAAAATATGTATACAAGTTGTATATATTCTAGTTATATGGAAATTTTCCCAACTGGTAACACCCACATGAGTATGGTCATATCTTATGATTGATGATTATTTGGTAGACTGGTGATGAGAGTTTATTTTTATATTTTCTTGTGTGACTTATTCCTCATTGTACACTCTTGATAACATCCTATCAACTAAGGATAACCATAGATATATATTATGTTATTGGATATATTTCTTGACTTAATTATAACAATGTAGTATGTTGATGTATATTCTACTTGTGGATGTCTCACTTATATATATTTATAGTAGTTGTTATATGGAACTAGAATCCTTGATAGACATGAAAATACATTATAGTATTTATGCATATGCATGCAACATTTATTTATGTTGTTACCCTATTGACATTATGCTATGTTAACAAATGAATTGACTTGAAGTAGAAATGCAAAATTCTTCCATTACTTATGAATTTACATTATTTCATTTATGATGAATGTCGATACTAGTTATTAAGGTTTGGAAAATTAATTTTAAAACATATGCCTTTGGTTGATTAACCCAAAATTACCTATTAATGCTAGACCATGACATTGAAAAATAAATGTAATGGCATTTCAACCACCGGTTGTAAAACCTTACATATTCACATTGTGAAAAGAGGAAACTAGGAACATACAAGATAACTAATGTTCATATTATTGATACTCTCATGCTTAGCATAAAATTCTCTTATTGTGTCATGATTAGTCATGATATTAAAATCAGGTCTATTATTCAGATGATGAGTTTAGTTTACTAACTTAGCTCTTATTTTATTAACATTATTTAATAAATTCATTTAGTTCATTGTTTGATATTTAATTGGTTATCTTGACTTGATAAAATTTGAGTTTCACCTATTGTACACCTAATGGTGGTAATGTATGTTCATATTTAATTATGAAGAAGGATTAGTATGTGTTATGATTATAGAATTGGTGAATGATTCTGCTTGATTTTAGTAGATTGGTTGGTTGCTACTGTTATGTTTATCAACTTAGTTAGTACACCTATTATGCATTTTGACTTTCTTATCTAGCCTTGGATGTTTATAATCATTATGCAAGAAGAACAAGCTAAATTAAAGTAATGGAATATTTTGTTTGAAGGAAAGTGCATGGATCTTTACTATTGTAGACCATCTTGGACATGTTTAATGCATTGTGTATGTCATTGGGTGGGTTTTCTTATTGACTTTATAATACCCTACTTGGTTGAGGTTTTATATGTCAGTTTCATGGATGTTTTAAACCTTTTACAAATTGGAATGTTATTGTAGTAGTTAATTATTAGGGCTGCCCACTATTATTATGTATAATTAATTAAGTTATTTTTTTACTTTCTTGATCTTGTTTCACTAAATGATAATGAACTTTTAGAGCATCTTCTAAGGAGATTTTTACATTGCCAGCTTTATGCTGATACATTATTTTTCACCATTTAAGTGTAGGAATTTTATGTAAGTTGGCTCTCCTTTTATGAATTTCAATTTCCTATTTATATTTATCACTTGCTCAAGTATTTTATACACAATGTTAAATCCATGAGGGGTTTTGTAATGATAAGTTGTTGGTTGAGTTATTGTAATGTAATCATTATTGTAGTTGACATAAGTTATATGGAGTGCTTAGTTCAAATATATGTATTTGTATGATAGCACAACAAGATCCTTATGTATATACCTTTAGGTTTGCTTACATATTCTTAGGTTAAAGTTATCCACATTTGTATTCTTTAGTGTTTCATTTTTACTTTTGAACATCATCCTTATTTAATGATGGATTACATTATATTATAGATGTGTATTTGAGTACTTTAACTTTGAGCATGACTAAATTTAATTTATTGGAACTACTTTATGTTAGGAAGAGTTACCCAAGTGGTTTCTAAATGAAAGGATATGATAGCCATGGTTGGAATAATTTTTCATATGTGTTAATGTTATTCAACTTGCCACATCTACTTAATTATGTTATGTGAGATGATTATGTTCCTACCTTCCTACTAGTTAGCTATGAGCTATATGTGTCATTCCTTGATTTATATATTTTCACATACATAGTATTGTTAACACTTATTACTTAAGAAATTAAGTGTATATATTCATTTCATATATGTATTTAATATGGCCACCTCATGGTAAGATGTGTTGAACATTATATTGTAATGCACTATGTTATGGCCTTGTGGAAACTATTTTATAATACTATTTAAAGTGGTTTATACCTCCACATTAACCTATGAATATAACTTAAAGGATGTCCTTGTTACATGATACTATCATTTATAATTTTCAATGATTCAAACATATTCCATTTTGGTAGTGTAAGTATAAATCCATAGTTAACTAGCAAGTTATTTAAATGGGTTATTCTTAACATGGGATTAAATGAAGTCAACCATAATGATTGATTATTAAATAGAATTATGGGTTGATGCCCCAATGATCAACATGTATCCAATTCAGTAATTAATCTTGGTATGCATGGTTGGCCATGTACAGGTAATGAATATGTGGCAACTAGCTATTTATTAATATATCCCATAGCTATCTTATGTTTTGAAATTGTAATTAGCCTAATGGTTGAATTGTCACTCATTAAACCATTAAAGTTTTGTCTAAATCATTCATTTTTCTCAATTTAAATATTTGAAATGAATTTTTAGCATGATAACACTATGGTTGAGGAACTTATAAACATAAACCAGACTGGGAAACATTATTATGTTTATCCATTTTAACAATTGGTGTTCATCTTGTATCAGGTAATAATTTCCATGGATGTGTTCATACTTTCATATAAGGTTTGTTAAAGATGCTATTACCTTTTTATGCATAGGCACAATGGCTTGGTAAAATCCAAGTGTCAACATTGACAATTAGGACTATGGTTATTTGATGCCATTATAATTATCTTCCTCTTGTTGGGTAATAAGTGGTAGAATGGCTTTTGCTAAGAGATGGAACGTCGGTGAAATGACCCATAAGATTGTGGATTATGGAATCATGATCCAATAGAGAAAACTTAAATTGGTTCTCACTTATGAAATAATAAAATATTATGTCCATAGTATTACATTGGTTCACCTTGGTAGTAGATTGATGCTGGCCACCGTCTGCTCTTAAAATTTTGTAATGTTGGCATAAGCCAAGCTTGGTTTTCTAGTACCTTAGTCCTCCTAAGACATATTTCACTTGTTATGGTAATTTATTTCATTAAGATGATATAATTAAACTTAGTCAGGTAAGTTGACTCACTATTATGTTGTATATTACCTTGTGTCATTATCCTTGTTAAGTATAAATGTGGGCTTGAGTGAATCTCCTTGCCTAGTGAGTTTTCAAATCATAACCATATTAGGTTATCAGATGCTTATATTGGGTTGAGGGTCCATAGGTGGATTTATGGGTAAACTTAGTGACTTTTAAGGGTTTGAGGGCTATTAGTGTAAACCCACACACTAATACCCATTGAATGGTGTATCATTTATTAGTCCACCCATTTATTCAATAATCCTCTAGTGATGGTCATCTTGGCATAATTATATATTTGACCCAATCTATTTATGGGATATCTACTCTTCTGGTGTAAGACTATGTTGATGAATTATGCATGGTAGAGTGGTGTAGTGGATTTTTCACATGGTTCAGTTGTGTATTATATTAATAATTATCAATTTTTTTTGGTTGTTTCATAAATAGGATATGTTTAAGTCCTTTTAATCTTATGAGTTTTATTAAATATTGATATTTACATGGAGCCTTCATAAAACCTATTTATGGTTTAAAACATGATGAATGCCTTATTAGGCATGAAACTAGAATGTAACCCTTCTATCTTTGTGAAAAGAATAATTGTTATTTAATTTAGCATATTTGTCTCATACACACACTCATTATAATGTGTTTGACTTTAAAATGATAACTTACCAAATTAATGGAAAGAAAAAGGTTAATAATTTGATCTAGCCCATCTACCAGATCCCATGGCATACTCAATTCACTTGATCAACATAATATCTTTCTTGCCTCTTATCCTCCTATATATTCCAACTCTCCTCGATGATACCCTCTCCTCTATAGGGACATAAAATCTATGATGTAAATTCACAATTTGATAAAAACCCATCAAGTATTCAATAAAATAAAAAATACATTAAATGCATATGCAAACTATGATAATAAGTCATGCTAAATATGAAATATCATGTAATGTTTCTCCAAAAACATTAACACATTCCCCCTTTTATTTTATCTCATATATATTTTTTCCTATGTAATTAAATGTCAATACCAAATGACTTTCATGTTAACTCCATACATATAAATATTCACCATTAGTCCTAAAACAACATGATGTATGTAAACCAAATTAGATAATGCATACATTACATTCATCATATAGAAAAATCACATAATCACATTTCAAAACATACTTAAATTATGGCTAAAAATATTAGATGGAACTCCACATCAATATAGAATATATAATTATTAAATATTAAAAAATGGGATATGGCATCCTCTCCCCTCGATAGAGACATCATCTTGATGATTAATAAAATGATACTAAGTAACTAAATGTGAGAAATCTTTGAATAATTCATCATAGTCTTCCCATGTTGAATTTTCCTTAGAATACTAGTCCCATTAGACATTGTAATAGGATACTTACCTATTTTACAAGGTCATTTTATGAGTATCTATAACTTTTAAGGGCTCTACCAAAATATTCTCATATCCTGGACCTATAATGTTTTCCAATCAATAATGTGAGACATATTTGCAATATTAGGTAATTTGGTTAATAAATTCAAGGATGTTAAAGGGTACCAATATCTAAGTGCTAGTTTTTAATACTTTCTAAACTTGATAAAACTATTATGTTTTAACCTCAGAAAGACTTTGTTTCCTACTTCAAAAAATCTATGATTCATTTTAATATATTCATGGTTATTTTATTGATCTATAAATTTTAACAATATGTTTTGAATGATATTTACCTATTCCTCCATGTCTCAAATAATTTCAAGACCAACCACAACCCCATCACCTAAATTATCCCAACTAAGACTAGTATAACACTTCCTACCATAAACTAGCTCAATAGGAACTATGACAAGATTTGAATGATGTGAATTATTACACACAAACTCTAACAAAGGTAATTACTCTTCCCACTTATGTTTTGGATCCATATATTACATATGTAACATGTCTTCCAAGACTTAATTAACCATTTATATTTGTATGCTAATCGTAGGGTGATTGGTGGAACTAAAATTCAATTTTATTCCTAATAATGCATGTGATTGTCAAAAACTTTAATTCATTTGAGTATCCTAATATAAAATTATATTATTAGTTAATCCATGAAATATATAAATATATTTCACAAACCTTCTTTATAAAACTAGTGAACCATCTTTAAGATTCCTTAGAATGAAGTGCAAAACCTTGGCAAGTTTTTCTACTACAAATAAGATCACATCATACTTTTTCTTTGACAACAGAAGTCTTTGAATAAAATCAATATTTATTACCTATTATTTCCATTTTTAGGCATCATGGGGATATAATAACCTTGATGTATGTATGTACTCTACCTTGACTCACTATCACTCCAAACATTTCATTGTAAAACTAGTGAAATCCCTCTTGAGACCTAGATATAAATATAGATATTTGAGATATGCCATCATCTTAATCACCCCTGGGTGACTTCAGTATAGAGCACAATGTTCCTCTTCTGATATTATGGTTTTTAAACCACCAAGGTCTAATAAATATATCCTTCCGTTGAATCTAAAGATTCCCCCTCTTTCTATATGCTAGCCCTCATATCTATGATGTTGAATATCAGCCTCTAAGCATTCACTTGATTTTAGAAATCATTTAATGGTATTTATTTCAAAATATGTTGAAAAAAAATTGGTTTTCATTATTTCTAGGGCATTTATATACCTTATTCAACTAAGGGCATCTACAACTCTATTTTCCTTTCCCTTAATGTATTCAATGTCAAAGTCATACTCAATCATAAATTAAAACCAATGCCTTTGTCATGAGTTAAGGTTGGGCTATGTGAAGATATATTCCAACCCCAAACTATTAGTCCATAGATCAATTTTTTTTCCTAATAGAAAATGTCACAACATTAGTAGTGCATGTACAATAGCTTAAAGCTCAAGATCATGGAGATTATATTTTAACTCATATGACTTGATTTTTTTGGACTCATATGCCACTACATGACCATATTGCATCAACACAACCTTAAATTATTCATCATTATTACGTTATCTTAGCCATAATTAACATCAAGTGTTGAACATGTTCCTCTTCTAATTTTAAATAAATCAAAATGTCATCAAAATTTTTCCAAATAAAGTTATCCAAAGAGTCCATGAATATGTTATTAATTAGGTTTATGAATGTTGTTGGATAATTTATGAGACTAAATAGAGGAACTATAAACTCATAATTCCCATAATGAGTTCTAAGATAATTTTTCATAATATCTCCCTCTTAGATCCTTAGTTTATGATAATAATCTCAAATAAATTTTGGAAAACAATATTACCCCTCACATTTAATTAAAGAGATCATCAATGTGTGGAAAAGGATATATTCTCTTGATTATTATTCTATTTAACATCATGTAATCAATGCAAATCTTAAATGTGTTACCCTTATTTTAAATAAACAACATTGGTACACCCCATGAATATACATTTGTATGAATAAAACTCTTGGCTAATAGTTCTTGAAATCGAGCCTCTAACTATAATAACTCAGTGGTTGTCATTTGATAAGGGTATTTTGACTTAGGTTCAAAACCATATATGATATAAATTAATAAATTAAATTATTTTCTAGGGGCTAGTCCTAGTATTTTATTTGGAAAAATATACCTAATATTATGAAGGATAAATGTTATATTATGGGTTATCTTTGTCCTTTCACTTCATCAAGTTATGCTACAAAAATAATACACCCTTTCCACATGTCCTTTTTCAATTACATTGCATAACTTTAACCATTGCTAATATCTCACTTAACTCCTTACACAATTATGGGGTAGCCTTTATCATATAAATAATATCTAGTTTTGGAAAATTAATCAAATTTAGCTCAATGCTTTCATAACCAGTTTATTGTAAGTATTCCATCATAGCATCCTAATGGGGCCACATAATTTTTTTAGGATTTTTTCTAATGTCGATATTAAATAAAATTTAAATTTAATAAATGAAGGATAATGAAAAAATATTACCTTAATAACGAATCAAGACACAAAATTGAGATGAGAGTTGACAAATGGGGAAACTGTGTAATGGATAAAAATACCACAATCAATAGAATTATTGTAGTAATGAATATCCAAATACATAGTATGTATAATCTAAGATATATAGAGAGAGGGGGATATATATATATATATATATATATATATATATATATATATATATATATATATATATATATATATATATAGAGAGAGAGAGAGAGAGAATGTCCTTAAGCCAAAATAGCATCATAAGGATACAAGATCAAGAGTAAGATTGTACAACTACCAAAAGGAAAAAAGAGATGAGGAGAAGATCTCAATAAATATATATGTGCAAGTTTCAACATGTGTACCAAGTGTCTCTAATTCTATTACAAGTGAATAGGATGTGTTTGAGATTTGGGTGGAGAGGAGTTACATGCAAGTAGATCCTAAAATCTTAAGGAGGAAAAAGAGGTGAGTGACACCTCATGGAATCCAAATTTATGTGAATTAATAATTCACATAAATACAAATTCACCATGCATGAATAAAAATTATAATAAAACATTATCCCAAATAAAAGGTAACCCAAAACAATCCTAAATACTTAGGAATGGACCTAAATAGATTAATTCTCTAACACTACCCCTTAATCTTAATTTTGGAATACACAAGTAGAGAAAATATTTTGCAAAGGAAAGGTGTTGACATTAAATAATAATCCCTTTTAATAGAAACTTTCTTCAATAAGAATTATAATATATTTATAAATAGAAAATAAGAGAAGGTGATACCACAAGTCTCAAAGATTAAAGTGTGATCACCAATAATATCCAAAAATCCTCTTTAGGGAATCCGATCTATCCTCTATAGAAAAAATACCAACAAGAAGGAGAAATGATCCATGATACCCTATAAGAAAAACATGCTAACACTAATATTTAAAGTTAATTTATAATATTCCATCAAAATACAATCTACATATGTAAAGTAATAAAAGTACATGTACACCTAATAAAATGAATCAAAGAAAAATTCCACAAAAAAGTGTGATATCTAAAATGAAAATAGATTATTAAACATATTCAAAGCATATATCCTATGTAATAAAAATAAAGGAATGCAAAAAGAGATTATTTAGTTAATCAAAATGGAGTCAAAGAAGATGAGTTATTAGAAAAAAAATATACATCAAGAATTAATCAAAGAAACATCACACAAAGACACATCATTGTATCTATAAGATCCATCATTTTTATAAATTCAAATAGTGTTGACCTTAGAGGTATGACATTTAATCATTTTCTATCAATGCAAAGTTTCGTGCATAGATTTATCACAATATTTGTATGGATGCAATTTCAAATATTTAGATATACAATGGCCTTATTTTATATAATGCACACAAGGTTTAGAAAGTTTTCCCAAAGTATGAGAATCATAAATAGTATAATAAAAATAAGTTATATTATTAGTCCTTCGATATGGAGGACAATAAGATCTCAAATCTATATTAGAATCAATAAAATCATCAAAACTGAGACCTTTAAAATTTATATTAGAAGTAGATAAAATACATTCAAGAATAACATATTCACACTTATCAAGTACACCACATTAATATCCCATACTATTCATGATTTTTAATCCATGATTGGTAGAAGAAGTATTTAAATAAATTTTAGTTATTTTAAAAGCACATAAAGTTTCACCATTATGAGAGCTAGTGTTATGTTCAAAAGACACAATTTTTGCAATTAAAGTGTTAATATATGATTGAATAGTTTGAATTTGATTAATAAAAAGAGGCTTGTAAAAAATTTAAAATATCATTTTGACATTCAAGTTGTTTCTTGAGTGAAATAATTTCTTCATTAAAAAAAAATAGTTTGCATAATCTTTATAAAAATGAAAAATGGCCAATTTAAAAGCCATGAGAGTAAAAGATACCAAATTTTTAATCACTAAAAATAAATAATTTACTAAAAATATTGACTGATCTGAATAAAATTTAAAAATATTTGTCTTAACAAAAAATGTAAGATGAGAATATAGAAATTTACTTCAATTTTAAAAAATTAAATGTTTTTTTAAAATATTAAAAAAAGAACTTGGCAAAGATTTGTTAGATAAGATTTTATTTTAAGTTAAATTGTCACTTCTTATTTAAATTGAAAAAAAACACATAGAAAACATCAAATATCCTTTGTGTTATTAAAAAAATAAATCAATAAATGATTTAAAAAAATAAATGAATTTCTTTCCCCAAAAAATAACTAATAAGAGGCCTATACCTTTAAAAAAATTAATTGATTTGATGTTCTTTGTATTTTATGAAATTGAGAATGACACTTATTTAAAGCATACATGAAAAATCTTTAAAAAAAGTCAAATCCTTTAAAAATTATGACTACATATCAGGTATCTTTCATATATAAATAAAGTGTTAACTTTCTCAAAGATTTTTATTTTTATTTTATTTTAAAGAAATAATAAAATAATTTATCTTGAAACTTAACAATTTTTTTGCTTTTGAATTTGAAAAACATTAAAAATGCTTACCAATGCCATATATATCCTAAAAAATAATGTGACTAAAATGCCAAATGATTAAAAAATTATAATTGTTAAACATGTTTTTAAAAAACTTGCATGTAATTTTTTGATGATATATCAAAAAATATAAGCTGGGATTTCTTGAAATTTAGACAACATGATTTAGATGACTGACTGACAAAACACAGAAAAGGTTTTAGAAACATATGTTTCCAATAAGAATATATTTCCCTTTTTTAGATAGGTTTCAAATTAAAAATCACTAAAAATATTTAAAAACTTAATTATAATTATAAATGTAGTGGAAAATAAGCAAAGAAGAATGAAAAAAAACTCATTTAAAAACATATAAAAAAGAGGTTAAAAGACAAATAAAAACTACTCATAATTAATTCAAAATATAGAAAAAAATAAGAAAATAATGAGAAAAAATAGAATATTAGAAGAAAAAATATTCTTTTCCACTTCTTTTCCACCTCCAAATTTAGAATTTTCTCAAGAATCAAGGTTAGAAACCATAGAAATCTAATACCATATTAATATTTATTCTAATATCAAAATTAAATAACATTGAAATTGAAAAATTGAATCATAATGAAATAATATTACCTCGAGAAATAATCAAGGCACAATATCGAGATGAAAGTTGACAAGAGGGGAAACCATCATATAGAGAAAAACCCCACAATATATTATAATAATTGATGTGTGAGAGAGAGAGAGAGAGAGAGACAGAGAGAGAGAGAGAGAGAGAGAGAGAGAGAGAGAGAGAGAGAGAGAGAGAGAGAGAGAGAGAGAGAGAGAGAGAGAGAGAGAGAGAGAGAGAGAGAGAGAGAGGCTGTAAGCCAAAAGAGCACCACAAGGATTCAAGATCAAGAGCAAGATTATATAACTACCAAAAGGAAAGAGAAGAGGATAAGAGCTCAAAATAGAGTTAAGAGGAATAAAGAGTTACATGTGTAATCTTCATCATGTGTGACAAGTATCCCTAATTGTATTAAACGTGAGGAGGTTGTACATGACATGCGGGGGGAGAGGAGTTACATGAAAGTAACTCCTAAAATGCTAAGGAGGACAAAAAGGTGAGTGACACCTAATGAAATTTAGATTTATGTGAATTAATAATTAACATAAATATAAACACTCCAAAAATGAATAAAACATAGGATAAAACATTATTTCAAATAAATATTAACCTAACACACTCATAAAGACCTAGGAAAGGACTCAAATATGATTAATTCTTCAACAAATTTTACTCTAGTAGTTAAATCTGGGATTTCAAACTCAACCTCAAAAAGACATTGTTCTACCTTTTTCACTGACCAATTTCCATACTAGACTAACCAATAATTAGACAGAAAAATAACATTTTTATTAATTTTACTATGAATATAATGAGCTATAAACATTCAAATGTTTCTACATCAATAAGTATGATAATTGGGTATCCATAAAGTTTACCTATTGCCTCCAATAGTATCACCTAGAAGTCTTCCTTGTGGTTATCTACTGATACATGAATAATATAATAAAATAATTGGTGTTGGTTTGGTATGGGTGATTTATATTGAACATCATTTGATTTATTAGGACACTTGTTGGCATAACGATCACCACCATAATGAAAGCGAATACTTATTTGGCCTTTCTTCTCTTAGGGATCTTCCCCAATGCCAAACTTCCCACTATTGTTATTATCGCTATTAAAATTTTGACCCATATGTCCATTGTTTAATTTTCCTAAATTTCAAGTATTGGAGTTGTTCCCTAACCCTATATTCCTATTACCACCATTTGCTTACTTTTCCAAAACTCTTTCTAAAGGGAGGGGATGTTTTTGCTGAAATCCCTTCCCTTTTTTATAGAATTCCATTTTATTTTATGCAAGGGTCTTAAATTTTTTCTCCTATTTCATATCTTTATCAAACAAATCATTCATGTTAGTGGGTCCATGTAGGTCAACATTAGTGTTGATATGAGAGTTCAAACCAAAAATAAACATCTCAATACAAAACCTCTAATTACTTAAATATAGTGGCACCTATTTTAGGGGTTTGGTAAAGTTATCCCAATAAGAAGTGGAAAAAATCCCCCTATCAAAGATTATAGAAATCTATCATATTTTTTTCAAAGTATAGTTCTATCAACCATCTTTTTCTGAAGTAGGACACAAATTGTTTCTAGGTGGTATTTCTTAGACATTTTTATTTTATATTTCAATGTTTCTCATCAAGTCAATTCTTTACCTAAGAGATGGTAGGCTCCCCAAAAAACTTTTGTTTCCTCATAGAAGTTTCAAAGTTCTAAATATTTATATATTTATTTATGCCATCCCTAAGTGTTATTTCATTATAAGTCTCTTGCCATCACAGCTTCAAATCAAGCCCACTTTGGTTATGGATATTTATATCATAATTTTCCTAATGTTAATCAACAATTTTATAGTAACCTTCACCATTATTTTGATTTCCTAGATTTTCCTCATGGGCCTCTACATGAGTAAGGTCATGCATTTATTGTTCCAGGATACCCATCCTTTCTTGAGTAATAGTTATGATTACTAAGATCTAGTCAAGATAAGATTAATGCTCTTCTTCATTTTTATCACTTCCCTTTTTGTTACATATTTGTGCCATAATAACCTATAATAATAAAAAATTTAAAACTTATAAATGTATAAATTCCATTAGGCCCATGTGTTAAACCTGGGCTATAAAACCATGATGTAAGAACCCTTTATAGATATGGTTAAACTAACACATTTTTTAGTAATATAAGTGTCACTCAAATGTTATCTCAGTTTAATAAATCATGTATCCATTCTAATATTTAAAAATTAATACCACATTATAATTTATAACTTATATTGATTTATTATGCATTTAATAGAGTCAAATTTTATATGCATGTATAACAATATAACACTAGTCTATTCCCATCAGTAATAATCATAATAGTTTATAGCTAGATCTTAATATTTATAACTAAATGGACAATATTTAATTACTTAATGGTTTCAATATATATATATATATATATATATATATATATATATATATATATATATATATATATAATGTAAGAACCCTTTAGAGATATGGTTAAACTAGGACATTTTTTAGTAATATAAGTGTCACTCAAATGTTATCTCAGTTAACTAAATCATGTATCCATTATAATGTTTTTCATAATTACATATATTATATGTTCAACATGTACCATGATAATGGTATTATCTTTCTATGAAAATTAATTTAAGAGAATCATATTAAAATTCTAGGATTATTGGTTTCATCCATTATTATAGCAAGGTAGGATTGTTACTCATGTCTTTAGACACCTAAAGTATAATTATATTATTTTGTTTAGTATTTTGAGCATTCATGATCTTAATTTTGTAGACACTAATTCTGAATTATATAGCACCTCAATCTTGTACACTTAGAAAATACATATCATGAATGTACCTTCATCTTCTAGATGTCTTTCATTGCCAAAAAGCTCATGTACACTATCTCTTTGTACCTCATTTATTATATCTTAGTTTTACCTATGTATTCTAATGACTCGACATTTTATCTAGACCATAATTATATAAACCTACTTATCTTACATCTAAACAAATTCTAGACCTACACCTCTTTTCTAACTGCCTAGACACTTGCATCCTATTTAGATGATTGTATTGACATAAGTGTCAAACCCTAACACAAATGTTCAGTACCCTAAAGTCATATAATTTATAAATTAAATGTATCCTAATGGTTATCCTAAGTAATTTAGTGTGATATACTAATCCAAATGGATTAGTATAAATAAAAAATCAACCCTCATTCATTTACCACCTAGAAAATACCTAAAGAGACCAAGTCAACTTATCAAAAGCATTTTATCAAGTGCTCAATGAATGAAACATTCCTTATTTTCTCTTACTACATATCATTCATAGGGACAACACATTTATAGTATAAATTATTGAAGGAGTATCCAAAGAGCTATATTTTCTAATTTATAAGATATATCACTGTTGTACTTGATTCTCACACATTACATGATTCACACATAAGATAAGACATAGGGGAGAATGACATTAGTTTGAGGCCCTATTAAAAGTATTGGATATGTAGTCAACACTCATTGATAGAGGGATCTTTGGGTTATTTTGACATCATGTTCCCACTAGCCTAATTTTCTTGTAGATAATATGAAGATGAAGAACTAGATTTTTTCTATTTGATAAGGAGCGATAGTCTATGACCTAGATCTTAATGCACCAGAGTGAAGATGATGAAAACCCTATAAGAATCCAAGTGGTTGCATCTAATTTCAATAGGTATCTCATATTAGACACTTATGTACATGCCATAAATTAATTTCAATGCAACCATCCTAAGTTGATGTAAGTGTATGTGGTTACAGAGGTCAAAATTATAGAATTAGGTGATTGTTATAAAATCTAGATCTAGTCCACTTTATACCTATTACAAATCTAGATATGTATTAACATCAAAACCAACTAAGTATATTGTTTCATTATAATATCTAACATAACTATACTTTACATTATTAGCATTTTAGTATAATATATTTAGTATATATTTATTTTAGTTTCATAAACAACTAGACTACTATAGAGATAGTCTACCATATTTATTCCCAAGGATATATCTTCCTCCTTTAACCTTAGATTTCCATAATATATATATTTTATGGTTAAACATTTTTTGAACCCAATTCATGTGAATGTAAAGTTTTATGATTCCCAAGGTTTTCAATAAACTATGGTTTCAATTTGATGTTTAAATTTTATATTTTTTTCATTTCTAAACAAGGGAAAATAATAATAAAAACCCTAATTTCAAATGAAAGATAAGCATTGATCACTCATCTCAATAATAGCAAGATATTAATAGATGCATTTTTATATGTTATAGGAGACGAAATTAGTAATAATGATAAGGCTAAGAATTCATCATCTAGTGATGGTTATTCCTTAAAGGGTAACACCATTGATTCCATCCCAATAATTTTACCTACGTATAATAGGGGAATGAGATATGTATTTTAGTATGTGTTCCCTAAAACTACTATTGCTAAAAATACAATAGATAATGTGGTGTCACAAAAACCTAATCATCTTCTCTTATTTACTGGCCCATGGAGACAATTTACATGTTTACCTCAGTCTCTCACTTCATTAATCTTATGTCTTGTAGAGTGCCATATTTTATCTCTCCCTCATCCTATATAGGTTGATATGAGTAGAAATATACCGAAAGGGTATGATGTAAATGCTTATTATGACTATCACCAAGGATCTAGGCATTATATAAGCATGTTTTTTACTATAAAGCATTAGATTTAATACCTCATAAATGACCAAAAGATTACATTTGATGATCCTCCAAAGGAATCAAGTTCACAACTTGGTGACCACTAAAAATATATATATTTAACAATCCTTTAAAATATCATTCAAATAAGGATTTAGAAGTGAAAATGCCATATAATGTGCATCTTTCTCCATTACATTATGAACACACATTAAATGAGATTATTGGAAATATATGTAATATACACCCCCTATGGTTAAGATACCTTTTATTAATTTTGATTATAGTGAGATAAGGGATGGTGACTTAGATCTTGATTCATTATTCATTAAAGCATACCTTGATCATTAGCCTATACATAGTGTTATCATTGATAATGGTGTAAGAAAAACATTTGTACTATAACATTAGTTATGCATTTGGGTTATAAAAATCATGATTTACATCTTTTGACCTGATTACTTAGATAATTTTATGGGACCTCACAACATATTCTTGATGAGATACATTTACATTTATAGGTGGGTCCCTCTTATGTGGTTACTACCTTCTTAATTTTACCTTCCATGAATGTATTTAATATGTTGTTGGGGTGAATTTTGATGCATACAATTCAATCAGTACCTTATAAATTACATATGTGTGTTAAATATATTCATGCCAATTAGGTAATTATAGTTTCTAAAATTCCAGAACATTCTCTTGAGTAAGAGAAATTTGTACCTAGGTAATTAATTATCAAACATCCTAAGGTTAATCTTACATAAAATTGTAATCAATAGGCAATCCCCTTTACCATGCATCCAATACTTGAGTTACCTTTACATCAAAGATCCATAATGGGTTACAAATAATCCTTATCTACTACACACCATGTTAAGCTATACATATCACCTACATAAGTTCATATTATTGCTATTCCAAAGAAACCAAAAATCATGCAATGATCAGTTCCACAAACCCATACTATTATTTATAATTCAAAATCATAGATTCATACTTTATATATGTAGAGCATCACAAGAAATTTAGTGACATAATTTTTACTTATAAATGCTCCTTGATAGTATCACTATTTTATCTATGGTGAGATATCTATGGCCATTCTTTGGATGTGATCATAGGATATTATTTTCTCTACAAATATTCCAAAAATAACAAAAATAAAAAACTTAAATACTTCAAAAATATTCTTAGCATTTACATATCATATTATCTCCTTAGAATATATGTTGTCAATTCCATGTAAGTAGATGGCATATCAATATTTACTATATACATATGTGTTTCATGCAACTTTTGAGTGTGATTTAGGCATATAAAGATACATGATCTATGCACTTTTGGATGTTGGGCTTTCTCTCTACTCATGTCACTAGGACATTAGGGGCATACACCTCTATGATCATGATACATATATATATATGTCATATCCTTTTATATTAATCTTAAAATATCATGTTTGAGCTCATATATGTACTTACACATGCCTTTATCCATGTTTATATCTTTTGCAGTGTACTTGATATACTATGTAATTCACATTTTTTGCTAACATATATGTCAAGGGACTAGTATTTTATATTTATTCTTATTGTTTATGATTTCATTAATGCACTTCCTTAAGTGTCTTTCCTTACTATCATATTTATTATTTGATCATTTGAATGTACTCCATTATTTGCATCCCCTATGCCTTTTTCCATCTTTGATATTTGAATGTCATTTTTTACTCTATGGACATTAGAATAAGTCATGTCCATTTGATTATATGGCATTTGAACATTCCAATTATTTTTAGTGTCTTTAGACCTTTATATTTTGATTTTATTTTGAGTGCTCTTGTGTGTGTTCTTGATTGCTTATTGATCATGTACTATTACTATCTATAAGTTTCCATGATCTACATCATGCATATTAGTACTTGGTGTGATCACATTATTCATGCTTTAATGATATATCTACCTAGACTTGTTACGTCTATATGCTACATGGTGCGTTCATCTCTTACATGGTTATATTATATTTTTAATATAAGGTAACTACCACTTTGTATTTCCATTACATCAAAGAGGGGAGGCATATCATTAGGGGCATGCCTAGAGGCATGAATTCCACATTTCTTCACAAATTCATATTATAGTGGGGACATGTTTTGGAAGCATATTCTTTACACTTATTCAGCATGCATCATACCCAAATTATAGTAGGGGCATGTTTTGTAATCATGTCCTTTAAATTATCACTTATATCAATATTTATATTTCTCTATATAATTGGGTCATGCTTTACAATAATGCTTTCCACACAAAATTTTAAATTGGCTAATTTATATAATTATCTGATTGAAATACAAATTTATGGTAGAATTATATGTGTGTGTGTGTGGGGGGGGGGCATATGTAGGTAATATGTCAGACATTTTAGAGGATTATGAGTGACATTTTAAATTTTCTATGATATCATTACATAGATTACATAATTAAATGGACAAAAGTTATCAAAATCTGGGCATATGTGTTGAACAATTTTTAGATATTATAATAATTTGGCATAGGTTATATGACTTTAAATACACATAAAATAAACTATGACATATACAAATGTCACAATAGGTAGAAAAATGTATGGAGACCACAAATAATGGAACATATTAAAATACTCAAACAAGTAACATAATGAAAGACAATAACAAACAAGGAACACACTAAAATAAGTGAAGAAAAATAATAAAAACATGGAATCATAAGAAACCAACATAAACATACCATACTAGTCCCTAGATATATGTGTTAGAAAAAAACACTAAGTACATAATATATCAAGTACAAATATATATTTTTGGAGGTCTCTACCACATTTTAGACTTAGCCTATTTCAGTACTTTAGGATTTTAAAATCATCTTATTTTAGGGTTTTAAGATATGGTGCAAATTTCTAGCATCTAAATTTTCCCCTTTTTGTTGAGCATTTTGTAGAGAATATCCATGAGACAAAAATATATAAGCAAAACATAAATAAATGCCCCCAACATGACCTAGTTTGATATGAGAATGTTTCCCCATCAAATGTTGATCTTAGTTCATCTAGTAACTAGGAGGAATAGTAATTTTATCATAGCTTTCACGTGTATTCACACACCAAGCCAAACCACTGAATAATAAATACATCAAAATAATACTTGAAATAAGTACCGATTGGGATTTCATCACCTGGTGGTAACCTTACCCCCTCTTGGCTATCCTACTTGGATTTCACCAGCTAGTGACAACCTTACCCCCTCTTGGCTATCCTGTAGTTTATACTCAATCAGAGAGTTGAGTTGGTTCTCCTAGGAAAACAATCAAAGTAAATATATAAATAAATTGTAGTAGGTTGTGGATATAAAGGATTAAAAACTCTTAGGATCTAAATATAACTTTTTGGATCCAAAATCAAACCAAAATTGGCTTACATGTAAAAGAGCAATGGATCTTACATGAACAAGTTTAACTAAGTTAAAATTGAGAGGAACTCAAAATGATTAGGGATATATCTCAAACATTGTTACTAAGGTCCTCCTCTCTCCTTCTACATAGTTTGTTGTTTTCCTTATTTTCTTTGAGTGCTTATGCACATATGTGGGTCTTGTTTGTGTCTTGCTTTATCTTGTATTTTTTTGGTGTGTTGTTGTTTTTTTGTGTGTGTTTTAGTCAATTAATTTCTAGTTTTATTTAATAATTCATTGACTCCTTTGGCCCATGATAAGATAAGGCTATTGATCTAGTTAGTATAGTAGGCATACTACCCCTATGAGTTACTAATTTATTGACCAAATTTGACTTTTAGGTCAACAATCAAAGAGTTGAGTTGGTTCTCCCCTTGGTGGTGAAATCCAAGTGATGAAATTCCAATCGGTAAGGTTGCCACCAAGTGATGAAATCCCAATCGGTACTTATTTCAAGTATTATTTTGATGTATTTATTATTTAGTGGTTTGGCTTGGTGTGTGAATACAAGTGAAAGCTATGATAAAATTACTATTCCTCCTAGTTACTAGATGAACTAAGATCAACATTTGAGGGGGAAACATTATCATATCAAACTGGGGGCATTTATTTAAGTTTTGTTTATATATTTTTGTCTCATGGATAGTCTCTACAAAATGCTCAACAAAAAGGGGAAAAGTTAGATGCTAGAAATTTGCACCATATCTTAAAACCCTAAAATAAGATGAGTTTAAAATCCTAAAGTCCTGAAATAGGCTAAGTCTGAAATGTGGTAGAAACC
Source organism: Torreya grandis (assembly GCA_037957365.1). Classification (NCBI taxonomy): domain Eukaryota; kingdom Viridiplantae; phylum Streptophyta; class Pinopsida; order Cupressales; family Taxaceae; genus Torreya; species Torreya grandis. Next base: position 888,343 of record JARHVA010002795.1, read on the forward strand.
TCCAAAAATATATATTTGTACTTGATATATTATGTACTTAGTGTTTTTTGCTAACACATATATCTAGGGACTAGTATGGTATGTTTATGTTGGTTGCTTATGATTGCATGTTTTTATTATTTTTCTTCACTTATTTTAGTGTGTTCCTTACTTGTTATTTTCTTTCATTATGTCACTGGTTTGATTATTTTAATATGTTCCCTCAAACTCAAACAATAACTTTATATTAATGTTTAACCCTAGTTTGAAAATTTAGGGTTAAACATTTTGTGAACCTAGATATACTATTATTTTTAGTATGAACTCAATTCATAATATTTGACAATTAAGATTAGTAAAGTGTTTATAATTTTATAATAACTATGATATATAATTATAGTGGTGTCAAAGGTTATGTTAGTACCTTGCAATTATGATTCACATAGTAAAATAAAAAATGAGATCATGATATTACACACATACAAGGTTCGTTACCAATATTTTATCTTCCTATGGGGGAAACCATGTCTCAACAACACACAATATGAAACCTTGCTAAGGGGAATTATCAAATATTTCTATGGGATTGTGTGAATTGTTCGTAGTCTAGCTGGAGAGTGATTGCATTAGGTCAATTGTAATTCCATTTTTGAAGGACAATAGAGCTTCAACATCCCTTGTATCCATCCCTGCCAAGTCTTCCTCTAGTAGCATACCAAAATGTAGGTTTATTATCACTCTAGTTTTCTTAGGCTCTTAGGATTAGTCAAAATTATTGAATACAAAGTGGTAAAATGACATGTATTTCTCCATTTATCCCTCTTTGTGTGTGTCTCAACACTTTCATTCATTACATTGGCCATACATGCAACAATATTTTTAGCTTAACATGCTTGCATATTTTAATGTTGATTCCTTTGCATTAAATCCTATTGTTTGCTAGTTGTTAGTCATAAATTTTAAACAAAATAATTTTTTTGGGAAGGAATCATTTTATGTGGTTTCCCTTCTAGTGAAATATTCACCTTTCTCACTCTTACGGGGACAATGTTTTACATCAAGGAGGAGGATTTTTTGTCATGAATAATTGTATGCTACTGGAGGAAGACTTTATGGGGATGGATAAAAGGGATTTTGAAGCTCTATTGTACTTCAAAAATGGAATTACAACCGACCCAATGCAATCGCTCTCTAACTAGACTGCGAACAATTCACACAATCCCTTAGAAATATTTGATAATTCCCCTTAGCAAGGTTTCATATTGTGTGTTGTTGAGACATATTTTTCCCCATAGTGTCATGGATGGTGAAGCATCCTCCCCCCTTGAAGGTATTTTTGAGAGTTTAAAATCCTAAAGTCCTAAAATAGGCTAAGTCTGAAATGTGGTAGAAACCTCCAAAAATATATATTTTGCATCTTAACTCTTGCAGGTCTGAAACCACTCTCAAGCATCCTAAAATTAGATGCATAAAATGTAACTTAAAGTATATGTATGTATGTGTATGTACACACACACACACACACACACACACACACACATATTGGTACCATTTTTATACATAATTTCAATGTGAGACATATCTAAGGTGCATATTATATGCAATATGCACTTAATGTTACAAAATAAAAATAGTTTTAGATTTTAGAAACTATCACAACTATCAGGTTTACTTTTATAGACTGTATTGAGATAAACTATTACATTAGTTTTTTCATTTCTTGGTATGGTCGAGGTGATTAAATCACTAAATATTATGATTCAAATACAAATTTATGGTATATATATATATATATATATATATATATATATATATATATATATATATATATATATATATATATATATGTTTGTATGTATGTATGTATGTATGTATGTATATATATTTGTATTTGAATCATAATATTTAGTGATTTAATCACCTCAACCATACCAAGAAATGAAAAAACTAATGTAATAGTTTATCTCAATATATATGTATCTGTGTGTGTGTGTGTGTGTGTACACACACACACACACACACACACACACACACACACACACACACACACACACACACACACACAGATATATATATATATATATATATATATATATATATATATATATATATATATATATATATATATTGGTACCATTTTTATACATAATTTCAATGTAAGACATATCTAAGGTGCATATTATATGAAACGTGCACTTAATATTACAAAATAAAAAAAGTTTCAGATTTTAGAAACTTTTAGGAACTATCACAACTATTAGGTTTACTTTTATGTCAGACTGTATTGAGATAAACTATTATAGTAGCTTTTTCATTTCTTGGTATGGTTGAGGTGATTAAATCACTAAATATTACCAATTTTTTAGGTTGGACTTGATTGCATCATCTATCCTCACTAATTTGATAGTTTGAGTTGACTTGGTTCACTCACACTTACTAGGTTATAAGTATGACTGGGTTGTAAAGTTGGGAAAATCTAAACTATCAGGTGGAAACTCATATTTTCACCAAGGTTGGGGGAATGTGCTCTCATATATATATATATATATATATATATATATTAACTTAATAGATTTATGTTTGTCTTAATCTTAGTTTTAGTGATTCGTGATGATATATATTTAAAATGAAATTGCCAACAAGTAATATGATTTCATCAATACATAGGTGTATTCCTAAATATTTATCTCTTTCAATTTAAATCATTTTAATTATTTCAATTTCAGATTATAAGAACTAATAATATATTGTAACATGACCTTGGTTATTAGTCATTCACCAAAAAATCACTCAAAATGGATTCAAGCAAAGACAAGGTGTGTTATACACACCTAGTTCTGCATTCTTTTTCCTTTAAACTATCAATTTCATTACTATATTGGGGGGAGGGGAAAATATAGACACTATTTATGAATTATTTATCACCTCAATCTTGTACAATTAGAAAATACATAACATGGATGTACCTTCATATTCGAAACTTCTTCCACTATTAAAATGTTCGCATACACTATCTATAAATGTCTGATTGATTATCTCTTAGTATAATCTATGTATTTTTATGACTCAAAACTTATATCTTTCTAATAATTATATAAACATGATTATCTTCCATCTCTTCAAATTGTCAACCTGCACTAATTTTTCAACTACTCAGACACTTGTGTCTTAGTTAGATACTTGTATCAATAAAAGTGTCATACCCTAATGTAAGTGTATAGTTATATAAACTCATCCAATTTGAAAAATAAATGTATCCTAAAGGTTAACCTAAGCAATTTAATGTGAGATATTATCCAAATATATCGATATAAATACGTTATCAACCCTCATTCATTCACTATCTAGAAAAAACCTAAAGAGTCCAAGGTAACTTATCAAAAACATGTTATCAAGAAGTCAAGTGAACAAAAACTTCCCTATTTTCTCCTATTTCTATATCAGTCATAGGAGCATCACATATAGAGATTTAAATTACTATAGGAGTATCCCAAAAGTTATATTATATAAGTTACAAGCTAAGTCATTATTGTACTTACTTATCACTCATTGCATGATTCCCACACAAGCTAACATGTAGGGGAGAAATACATAATTTTGAGGCCCTCTTTGGAGTATTATATATCTAGGCAATGTTAATGGATAGAGGGGTCTTTGGATAAAATTGACACCATATTCCCATTAACTCATTTTTCATATAGATAATATGAATATGAAGATCTATGATTTTAATATTTGATAAGGAGTGACACTCCATGACCTAGATCTGAATGCACTAGAGTGAATATGATGAAAAACCTAAGAGTATCTATGTGGTCACATCAAATTCTGAGAAGTATTGTATACTATACATTTGCATCCTAATAAGATAGTAGCATCAATGTAACCATCATAGGTTAATGTAAGTGTTTGAAACTACAGAGATCAAATTTATAGAATCAAGTGATTATTCTAGAATCTAGTTCCAGTCCAATTTTTTCTTGTTCTAGATCCAGATATATACTAACATCAAAATGAGATAAATATCTTTCTTCACTATAATATCTAACATAGTTATATTTTCTATTCTTAGCATCTTAGGTATAATATATTTAGTATATGTTTATTTTATTTTTTTTAAACAATTGGCATGCTCTAGATAAAATCTACCATCCTTGTGCCCTAGGACATCTCTTCCCCCTTTAAACATAGATTCCTCTAATCTAGATTTTAGGGTTAAACAAATTTCTATGACATTTACTAATTTTGTGGTTTAATTAGGAAGAACCTAATGAATTTATTTAACTTTTTTAATAAAAATTATTATATCATTATGAGCTTATTTTATAATTTCTTAAGCTCTATGAATTGTCCTGGGTCATTTAAATGTTAACTTAATGTAATAATTCAATGTAAGTCATTATTTCACAAACCATGCAATGTTAATATTTAAGCTGAGAATTTACATGTATAAGATTATACCATAATCTTTTTATACTTTTGAAAAATATATATTTTAAGCATCCAAGTTTTATAATAATTTTTTTAATCAATTGATCAAATTACTCATCAATGGCATTATCAAAAGTTATTTACTCTAAAATAACTAAATTTATAAAATTATCACTATATTATTGTAGACACTATACTAATAGTATTATTTTTACTATACAACCACCCATACCAATTAATCAACCATTCCATAAAATACGTTCAATATAGCTCCAACCCAAAGGTAGCATATATATATATATATATATATATACATATATATATATACATACATATATATATATATATATATATATATATATATATATATATATATATATGTATATGTATATATATATATATATATATATGTATATATATATGTATATATATATATGTATGTATATATATATATATGTATGTATATATATATATATATATGTATATATACATATATGTATATATATATATATATATATATGTATATGTATATATATATATGTATATATATATATATATGTATATATATATATGTATATATATATATATGTGTATATATGTATATATATATATGTATATATATATACATATATCATAATAAACAAATAAAATTTCTCCTAGAGTAATAAAACACATTCATTTCAGGAGTGAAACCTCCCATGTTAAATGCATTATAGCCAAAATATAGGATGAATAATCTAAAATTAATAATTGATTTTTTTTATAGGTGGATCTTATCCAAAAAAAATTAACAATCACAATTTAGAAGGTAATAAGTAGATTATGAAACCATCAAAGAATGGTATACATAGTTATATTTAAGTTTAGCATAATTTATTAAATATGGTCTATAGCTAGAAATGTAAAATGCACTCTAAATATCGAGAAAATTTTAACCAAAGAGTAATAAATGTATTCCTAAGAAGGATAAGTCATATATATCTAAACTAATATATGGATCATCGTCACTAAGGGTGTATACAATAAAATTTAGTCATAAGACAAGTCTAAGACCATATATAAAAGCTATAAGGCCAGATTCAAGTGGAATGACATCATAAAAGGATAAAACATAAACATGGAAACTTAATTAAACTTAAAACATAATAAAGGCATTTAGTATAACCTAAAGGGACTTGGATGTACTAAGGGAAAACAAAGCACAAATCTAGTAATTATTGCATAGTCTAGAAAGTATTAGATGCATTGAATAAGTTTAAAAAGGAGATATATATTATTTTAACTAGATCTTACTACCTTTACTAATCCTAAACACATATAAATAAAACAAAATTTATCCAAAGTCACTCATTAAGTAGTATAAATAATTTAAGCATGGTCATAACATTCATGGAAGGAAAGAACATAGTTTTTGAATGATAAATGATGGCAAGCTACCATCAACTTGTCACTTACTTATTCTAACCTTCTCATTTATAACCACTTATCTCATTAGTATTGTTTATCAGTATTTTATGATGTATGTTCTTTATTTTCCTTTTAATGAAGAGCAATAGAACTGTTTTAAGCAGCATATCTAAATAGATATAAATCGATCAAAAACACAATGCCAACTTCTTGAAGTATTAAAACTCCCACATCTACATCCCAATCTGAATTTGGGTATATACTATCATGGTCATTTGGAGAAAAAAGTATCATGCTCAAAACTCTTCTATAATATGAGCAACCTCAAGACCAATACCTCAGTTGCTAAAGCATATCTTTGTAAATTAATTTCTAGGCTGTTTTAGGTTCTTAAGAGCTCTGAGGTTAGAATTTTATCAAGGAATGCCCGTACTCCTCTTAATATATATAAATAGATCAAAATATTATATAATTTATATCTATAATATGTCAATCCCATATCTAATGCTTCTTATGCCATTTAAAGGAATGCATTAATTCTAACATATTCATTCCTTACTATTGTACACTCAATATATTAGTATTCATCTTATGAACTTCAAAAAGAAAAAAAAGTTTTGGATGATAAAGATATTGATGATAAAGAACTAAGTAGACTTACTGAACTACTCAGGACCTTTGCATAATTTTATCCAAACCATGTCATGCAGACTCAGCCTTTAATCCTCTTAGCCACAACTTTATGGATATACCTTATGTTCACTGACTAGGTGAGTCATGGTCTATAAACAAATATCATGCATATTTTGAGGCCACCATAATTAAATAACATGTTTGGTTGTGCCCCAAAACATGTTCCAAAAAATTATGAATTTGATTTTATAATGGGCTTCATTGGTATGCATTACATGGAGCCCCACATGCCATTTTGTACAAAGATCTTATTGTTGGTATTGAGTTGGTAGAGAATGCATCAGTTTATATGGTAAGAACTCTTTTCCACACACCTCTTCGATATATTTTTACTATAGATGATCATGAAGTCATAGTTGCTTCGAATCATGTATAGATTTGTAGGCTCATAGAATAGGTTGTATTTGTAGATCCCTATACATAATTCCCAATTTGTCGATGGAATCCTGCTTACCTTGGTGAAGATACTAAGAATTTTTAATCCATCATAGTAACAAGAATCTCACCTTAAATTATAGATCCATAGTCTTTATTAATATATATTTAAACTATGTATAAATATCTTGTAGGAGACTACCTAGATCATGAAATCCTCAAGTCCAAGATTGACCTACTCAGTAATACCATCAAGTTTGACTAATCATCAGAACCAAATATAATATTTAAATCTCATTCCTTTGATTAATTTTAATAAGAAGACAATTCTCAATAAATTAAAAATAATCCCACCATGCAATCGAGTTTACCATGTAATCTCATATCTCAAGCTCACAAACTCAAACTCAATCAATCAAACCATACAATTATGCAAGTATTCCTTGAAATATCAAAACATACAATATTTATTCCTTTATTTAAACTTAGACTAGAATTCCTATACCAACACAACTCACATGCACTGTAGGATATAATCTTAAAACATTATCTGCATATTTATCTCCTTTATTTATTTGATGATATTTAACATATATATAGTCACATACCTAACAAGGCCTTCTCTTTTTGACGACTCCTCATCAATATGTTTTTCTTTGAACCAGACTCAGCCTTATACAATATCATTATATTTCATTATACCCTTAAGTTCTTACTACATAACTTATCTATTCTTAAACCAATAGTCAAATATGGCATTTAGATGACTTTGCTCTCATAGATTTTCTCCTCTTTTATTGCATGTTGTCTTTATCTTATTCTCCTATGCACACTTTAAACTTTGTGAAATATTCCATTTACATGTATGTAAATGAGTTTTATAATATAATAATAAATATTAAATTATTTCCTAACTCAACTAACCAAAATATCTATAGCTATTCAAAAAGATTTTTGTTTTTGCTCCTATTTGATGCTCCTGCATCAATCTTCTAGGCTTAGAAGTTTTCATAGGCCCTTGCTCATGAAACTTTTAAATTTGCCTTAATTTAACCATTTGGTTTTTCTTTGTCTTCTACCATCATCTTCTGATACAACTGAACCTATTCTCTTGATCCACACCTAGGCTTTTTCTTTTTCTTCCAGTTACGCAATGACCTCTTTTCTTCAAAATCTTTTTCATGTTGAGCTTTGATAGCTTTGTATTTCTTAGTATTTATCCTTATATTTATTTATTTCTTTTTGTACCTTTTTCTTGTCATTTTCTACTTAACTACAAGCATCCAAATCTCTAGCTTGCTTCCATATGAGGCTATTTATTCAATATTTGCCTGCTCTTGTTCATCTACACCAACTAGTTTAATATCAACAACTTGTTTAACCTAATTTTATTTACATGATTTATGTTATACAAAGTTCCTTGAATATATTGTTCTACTTGGAAGCATTCTTGATATTATTTCATATTCATGCTGGTGCCAATCATATTTGTATCAACAACTATTTCATCTTATTGTCCTTGGTATAAAGACTCTTATTTTTGGGAAGTGTTCATGAGTTCACCTATGAACTCTTGTCTCACTATACTTGAAAAATCTACAGACATTTTCGATGAAAAATTTTCTAATGTTTTATTCTTCCATCCCCATTCTTGAGGATTTTCATCACTAACTTATGTATCCTAAACATCCTTTTGTTTTGGGATTTATTTAGTTTCAAGCTCTCCAATGAGATTATCAATTTGCTCTAAATATTCATCTACTTCTACTACATCAAATAACCTTTTAAGAGGGTTAAACAATTCCCCCAACAGCCTCATTTCTTATTTCAGTAAGAGCTCATCTATCTCTCCACATTCTTCATCAAATTTAGGACCATCAAACTTAGATCTTGTATCTTTTTCTATTTTACCTTTCATCTAAATTTTCTCTTTTCTAGAAATTTATTTCCACTCAACATCATTCTCCAAATGACTTTCATTACCTAAATCATTAATCTTTACTAGAGACATAAAATTGTAAAGTTTATGTTCTTCGTGTTGTTTCATCACCTATTATGGAAATTTATTCTCTTTAGGTGTCAAATTTGAACTTTATCATTTTTTCAAGTTAATTCTTATAATCATCTCATCACTTAATTCATCATTATTTTCAATTGAATTATTTAATGAATCATTATTCAAAGAAATTTCTTTACCTTTCACTTCACTGGTATTCTTCATTTTGCAAATTTTCCTTGGGTTTACCTCTATCTTTATAGTCTCTTTCTCATTTATTTTGATAGGTGGAGACCTATTTTTATCATGGGCTAGTCTATACTATATCCCAAAATATATTTTTTCCTATACTAGGCTTCCATTTGAATTCCCAGCTTTAATAGCCTTTTGATTGAATCCTATATTCTTCAATTCAACAACTAGTTTCTTCATCCATTTTGGAAATACATACCCATGATTTATTTTAAGTTGTGGAGATTTAACATTGACTTAATTTTTATTCATCATCACATCAACAATATTATTTTTAGATATAATATTGAAATCAGAATTCCACTTTTTAATTACCTATTCCATGTCCGGCATTATCTTATTCTGTTTCACATTTTGTTTGTTTGTAATCACACTTTTGGGGAGTGTTTCCTTGTGTGCTTCCTTTCTTTCTTCTATTGGGATGTTGTCTAGAGATTCATGAAACTCTACACTTTCTTTCCTTTCTTCACTAACATGTAGAAGGACTTCAATTTCCTTTCTGGGAGCTTCTACAACATGCTCTCTTACTCTGTCAAAATTATTTGATTTCATGAGTGTTTTTGATGTCCCCATTTCTTTCAAACTATAAGGTCTTATATTTGACCTTATTCTTGAGGTTATCCATACCTAGATATAAAAAATTAAACATAACATTAAATAACAAAATAAGAGACCAAAATTTCACCTTATGTGTTTCCTTTTCTAATACTCTCCTCTTGGTTTTCTCAAATGCCTCTCTATGCATTTTTCTCTCTTTTGTTCTCTTCAATGAGAACCTTCTTTACTTTTGTCTTTTGTTTATCACTTAGCAAATTTCCACTCTTCATGCCTATATGGCTTATTCCCATTTTCATCATGCCAATTATCTCTTTCCTTCTCTTCCTAAAATGTGACTCTATAGACCACTTCATTCTTCTCTTCAAATGCTAGTTACATGCTTGGCTTCCTCCTCCTCTTGATCACTAAATTACCAAAATTTCCAACCTTTTTAAGTCTAATTTAATATTATTTATTTATTTTTACATTTATTAATTTTATTTCTTGCACTTATCTTTTAGATTTACTATGCTTTATTTCTTTCTAGAGTGTAAATCCTTGCTATGATATTAAAAATTGATGGCATTTTTTAACCACTTATCTCATTGGCATTTTTTATCAATATTTTCTGATGTATTCTCTTTATTTTCCTTTTAATGAAGAGAAATAAAAATTTTTTTAGGTAGCATATCCAAATAGATATTAATTTTATCAAAAACACAACCACCAACTTGTTGAATTATTAAAACTCCCACAACCACATCCAAATCTACATTTAGGTATATACTATCATGGTAATTTGGAGCAACAAATATCATACTCAAACTCTTTCTACAACATGAATATCCTCAAGGCCAATACCTCAATTTGTAAAGCATATCTTTGTAAAATAATTTATAGGCTCTTTTAGGTTCTTAAGATCTCTAAGGTTAGAATTTCATCAAGGACTATCCATACTCCTAATATATATAAATAGATTAAAATATTATATAATTTATATCTAGAGTATGTCAATCCCATATCCAACACTTGTTATGCCATCAAAAGGAATAAAATGGCATAAATTTTGACATCTTCATTCCTTACTACTATATACTCAACACATTAGTATTCATATTTTGAACTTGAAAAATCAAGAAAAGTTATGGATGATAAAGATCTTGATGATCAAAAACTAAGTAGACTTACTAAAATAATTAGGACCTTTGAATATTTTTTTCCAATTCATGGCATGTAGACTCAGCCTTTAATCCTCTTAACACAACTTTATAGCTATACCTTATGTCTACTGATTAGGGGAGTCATGGTCAATAATAAATTATCATGCATATTTTGAGGCATCTATACTAAAATAACATGTTTGGTTGTGCCTAAAATATGTTACATAAGTTCATCATTTTGATTTTATAATGGCCATAATTGTTATGCATTACATGGATCCCCACACATTATTATGTACAAAGGTTTAATTTCTAGTATTGAGTTGGTAGAGCATACACCAATTTATATGGAAAAAACTCTTTTCCACACATTTCTTTGGTATCTTTTTACTATAGAGCACAAAGTCATAGTTGTTTCAAATCATGTATAAAGGTGTAGGCTCACAAAATAGGTTGTATTTTTGTAGATCCCTATACATTATTACCAATTCATCAATGGACTCATCATTACCTTGGTGAAGATGATAAGTATGTTAAATCCATCATGGTAAAAAGCATCTCACCTTTAACTATATATCCATAATCTTTATTGATATATATTTAAACTATGTATTAATATCCTATAGGAGAAAATAATTCTACCTAGATAACAAAATTTTCAAGTTCAAAATAGACCTACTTAGTAATACCATTAGGGTTGACTACTCACTAGAACCAAATTGCCTCTTCAAAGCTCATTTTATTGATTCATTTTAATAAGAGGACAATTCTCAGAAAATTAAAAATAATTCCACCATGCAATCAACCAAACCATGCAAGCTCATATCTCAAGCTCCCAAAATCAAACTCAATCAATCAAACCATTAAATTATAAAAGTATTCCTTAAAATATCACAACATATAATATTTACTCTTTTATTTAAACTCAAACTATACGTCCTATAGAAACATATCTTACATTTACTATAAGATATGATCTTAAAACATTATCTCCTTTCTTTATTTGATGATATTTAACATATATACAGTCAAAAGCCTGACAAGGCCTTATAATTTTGCCAACTCCTCATCAATATATTTTTCTTTAAACCAAACTCAACCTTATACAATATCATTATATTTATTTATACCGTATGTTCATAATACATAAATGATCTCATCTAAAACCTACAATCAAATGTAGCATTTGGATGGATTTTCTCTCATAGATTTTCTCTTCTTTTATTTCACGTTGTCTTTATCTTGGTCTTGTATGTACACTTTAAACTTTGTGAAATGTTTCAATTACATGTGGGTAAATTATTTTTAGAATTTAATAATAACTTTTAAATTATTACCCAACTCAACTAACCAAAATACCTATAGTTATTCAAAAAGATTTTTGTTTTTGCTCCTATTTGATGTTGTTGCATCAATAAATAAGTTAAAAGGAATAATAACCATCCCTAATAATATATAACTTAGTTAAAATTAAAATTAACCTACATATATGGTGTAATATTGAAGATTACAAAATGAAACACTACTAAAAATGGATAGGACGTAGTCACACAAACTACTACACATCCTATGTAGAGAGAGATACATGTTTTTTAAGAAAAGGATAAACACATATCCTACCTATTGATAAAATAATATTCCCTACTCTCCCTAATGATTTTATCCCTAGTCCACATTCCACCTTATTCTAAGAATCCTTCTCTTCATTGTTGTTTTCTCTCTAAAAACCTTCACGTTTTTTCAAGAAAGGTGTTCTATCCTTCCATATCAAGTAATCACTCTCCTTTTAAACACTATTGTAATACATTTCAACAAAATTCATTCTTAACCTCTTCCAATGGCACCCTCTAATGATTGAATACACTTTTTATCTTCAAACACCCAAAAAAAACATGTCTCACCCCCAAAACTTCATTCTCCTCAAATAAAATCAACTACTCTAAAAATAGTTATTACTTATTAGTGAGATAAATTATTATTTTTTAACAATTTTTGCTTGATAACAATCCATTTTCTCCATTATGGCACATTGGATGAATACTTAAAGGCCTTTGGTTGAATGTAATAAATATTTGGAAGTCTTTTTTTCAAACCACTTACTTTCTACCATGTGATAAAAAAATTTCAACTAAATTCATTTTTTCCCCTTTATAGAACATCGTGTGGATTAAAAAGTCTATTTTTAAGTCCTTTCAACCATATGAGCTTTATTAAACATTGATTTTTAAATTAACTATTCATAAAATTTATTTAAGGTTTAAACCATGATGAATGCTTTACTAGGCATGAAACTATAATGTAACCCTTATATAATTATGAAAAGAAAAATAATAAATTAATTTACTGTATTTATATCATACATGCACTCATTCTAATGTGTTTGATTTTATAATGCTAATGTACAAAATGAAGGCCAAGAAAAAGGTTAAGAATTTTAACTAGCGTATGTACCAAATCCCCTCTAATCCTTATATATATTCCATCTCTCCTCAATGACACCCTCCATTTATATAGGGTTTAAACCCTTGTGATTCAAACACACACTTCAACAAAACCCATCATAAACAAAATAATAAATATAATAATTTTAGACTAACCTTTTGTGATCCTTTTACTCATCCTATGACAAGTTCATGAAATTAGAATCAAACACAATCATAGGTGATATAATATATATCCTTAATTTTTATATGTTTAATTATAACTTTGGTTTTTATGTTATAGTTCAATATCCACTTTCACAAAGGGCAGGTTTTCCTTAAAATGGGGGTCTTTCCTAAAACGGGTCCAAAATGTAGATGCCTTTTCCAAATGTATTTTCTAAAAAATGTAATTTTTATTATGGTAAGACATTATGTCATTATATATGAGGTAAGGAAATTAATATTTCTAGAGGTGTAATTATTAAAATTAATGAGTAGGCATAGACAAATGAACAATGATTATACTGAAATCAAGGGTGGAAGTGGATTTTTCACATGGATGGAGATGAGAATCAAATAAATTCATATGAAATACCTATACATTATTAAATTAAATTATCCATATATATATAAATGTCCAATATTATAAAATAAGATAAGAACTAATAGATATTTCAAGAGCTAATTCACTACTCATTGTTTATAATTATTCATTGATCTTACTTGACAAAACCCTCTACATATTATCCATGGTGATTATTATTCCCTTACTAATCAAGTATTCTATAAAAAAATTTATAAGTCCTTCAAAATTATTTCATGGGACAAAAAATAAGTCTAAACCTAACTTACATAGATTGAAGAGAATTCATAGGCATAGAATAACTTGTAGCTATTGATAAAATGGAAGCGTTCAAAACCAGAGATGAAATAGAATAAGTAGACATAATGGAAGATCATCTATAAATTAGATAAAATATAATTTAAACCTTAGAGTATCATATTCACCCTTCTTATTCTATATCATTTGTAGATAAGGGTAAGGCCTCAATATTTGAATAGGAAAATCAGCCTACTAGTCCTAGGAAAGAGAAGAAAACGTAACATGTAATGACACTATCAAGAGATAAGACAACCATTAGGAATAAATAATAATAAATTTCATTCCTAAAATAATTAATCCAATGTAAGTACTAAAACATTTATACTTTCCAACAAAAACTGTAAGAAACTAAAATACAATCTCTTAATAAATATGATGTAATTGATCAACTAAAAGAAGTAGATGAGTAATACTCCTTAGCAGCCCTTACATCCCATGCAGGTCATAGTGTACAAATTAAATTAGTTTTCACTAACATAATGACTACCTGGGATGAAAAATGTAAAATTTTAATGGATATCAAAGTTGAAATGATAATTTTAGGAAGTAAGAGAACAATATCAAATAACTGAGACCATATACAAGAAGCATGTGGTATAGGAGACAAATTGGTTTCCTATAGAATGCCTAATTATGGATATGGAATTTTTTTATAGGACAAATTTTATAGATGGTAACTACTTAGAATATATTTTGGATTTCCCCACAATTTTAAAAATGACAAAGTTTATAGAATCTTATTATTATATTTCTCTTGACCAACAATATATTTTATGATTTATTTTATTAGAACTATCTTCTAGTGTATATCTCATATTTCATGATCAACCTATTTTTAGGATAAGTTCAAATGAAGGCATATATTTCTAATTTTTAATATCATATTTCTTGGATTCAAAGGATTAATGAATAATTTATTGAAGTAAAAACTATAGGGATCACAATGAGACACAAATTCCTTGACCTAAAAAGACTTGTTCTAATTTTTAGGAGCTTAACACATGCCACCAGGATTAGAGATCTATGCCCAAACAACCTGATTGAAAGTGTCACTAAATTTGAGGAGTGTACTTAGAATAATTTCAATACAACTCTTACTACATGTGATAAAATATGGTATATACTAAATATCCCAATAAAAATAAGAAAATTCATTTCCCCTACTAATTTAAGTTGGTTCTTCATTAGGGCTAGAGTCATAGTGTAAATGATGGGAGAATTTATTAATGAATGGATTGGTCTAAGGTTTAGAGTTCTATTGATATTAAATCCCATGTCTGTATGGATAAAATCATCACCATAGCTACTAGAACAATTTGAGAAATGGAGAACCAAGGTTAGTGAATCCAAGGGCCTTGCCAATACAAAATAGATAAGCTAGGGTACCTATTATGATGTTTATGATCTTATTCAAACCCTATAAAATATGACACTTGATAAATAATAATAGAGGTCATTACTTTCAAGAGGAATTACTATAAGTTAAGTGTGGTTGAGATGACGAGTCCGTAATATGAGTAATCATATCTATGTAATGACATCATTTTCCTCATATTTACCCTTTATTAAATTGGGTTTTTATGCCAATACTATGACTCATTATTAATTTAAAGTATAAAATGATATATTTATATTGATTATGATTTGAGATTGATTGCTATCTGTTTTGTCAAATATGTTTGAGCATATACATAGAATCAATGTTAGCTTTACATATGCATGCCAAAGTTAAGTACTATAATCAAGATCATATGTTTTGGGTGACCAACATATATACTAAGGATTAGTTTTTAAGACTTAATAGATTCAACGAATCTATAAATTAGTTTTATATATTCTTGGCTTAACTCTAGATATCTCTAGATTGTGTATACACATAATATTTTTAAACATTATCAATTATTGATGTTATCTCTCTTTTAATAATCTTTCAAGTTTCAATCTCACTAATTTCATGCCTTAAAAGGTGCACTTAGTAAGGGATGGGAAAACCATTGGTTCTTCATAGGATTATTTTCCCCTATACTACCACTTGTTATCTAGAAAACCTTCTCCCATAGTGTTCAGTAAGCCTTGTCTCCTCCCAGTACTTCACCAACTTCATTATCACCTACCTAAGACTAAAACCATTTTTGATAGTTTAAACTACACTATTGGCCTAGGCTACCCCTATATTAAAATTTTTGAAAACACATTACAGGTCTAAGTTAACTTTGGTCAACCTAAACTTGGATCTAACTTATTTTTATCATTTAATGATAGAGAGTTGATTGGGATGACCCTATCAAATAAACTTTTCGAAAGGTTTAGGGTTAGATTCAAATATATAAACACATTCATTTCCATCATTTAGACAACTTGTTAAGGTGAATGTTGGTCTTAACAACATCAACTACATATGTTATGCTACTCAACATTTAGTGACTCCATTCAAGGTAAAATATGGCTGTATACCATTATTTTATCATATATTTGTGCTCATACTTCATGGTCATTACATGTTCATCTTCTAGTATAGTTTTCAATCCTATTAATTCACCTCTTCAACCTAAACTTCCTCTTGAAGTTCAACACCCTTAGCTTATTCTTCCCTTTAAAGAGAAAGAAGACTTTGCTATCTGACCAAGGGAGTGAGGAAGAACTTGAAGAAAACATAGTTAGGTAGAATGACTTCCTTACCTTTAATGCTAAAAATACAATCCATCTTGATGCCTATGATGAAATTCCCTCTAATGTTATAAAGAGTGTTCCTACATTGAATGGTAAAGTCCATGTCACTCCTAGTGAAAACATTATGGATGTGTGAAATTTATGTAGTTTTCATAATGTCACTAAGGTCAACATTACCATTAGGCTCATTTACATGTCCCTTAGAGGGAAATCACTCAAATGGTATAGGACTTTTCACATTGGGTGTATTACAACATGGGATGATTTTTTAGTGTTGATAACTTCAAGATTTGAGGATAAGAGTGACCACACTTCACTCATTCACCAAATCAATGTGATCTAAAGAGACCCCAAGGAAATAATGCATGACTTTAATGAGAGATTATAAAAGACTTGGTATAAGTTTCCTCCTCTTATGAGACCACCTACTAGCTTTGTTTTTCCTACATACTTGAGGGCCATCGATACTGATATATCCATCATGATACAATCTATAGGTGGTTTCACTCTATGTGAGGCATATGTCCTTGCAATTAGAGCTTAGAATGACCTCATTCAAGCAATAAATTTCCCTCCAAATTTCTCCATGAATCTAATTCCTAATGTCCTTGTTGATAATCCAAGTGTGGCCCAAGTTACTAATGCCAATAAAAAGTCAAGGATTGCTCCTAAGAAGGAAGATGATGCCATGGATAAATATGCAAAAATATAATGGTTAAAATCTCAACTTAGGAAAAATATAATGAAAAAGGGTGTCAATCGTAATCCCTATTCCTATAATCAGAAATATGGTCAACATTATGGGCAAGGGAGAGGTCAAGAGTAGCCTAATTTTAACAGGCCTACTAATACATACAATCCTACTTTAACATCCAATATGAGAACAATGATAACGGTGTATAAAAATATAATCCAAGGAGAATAATAAAAACAAAGCCAATTCATGGATGTAAATCAAGGTGGAGAATAATCTATATTTTTTCAAGGAGGAGTCACTACCCTACTATCAACTAAAGATGAATTCTTTATGATAACAAGGGAAGGATGACAACCTCAAGGAGTAATCTTATATAAATTCATAGTTAAAGAAACTTATGTTCTTAACAAAGAAAAATATATTATAAAAAACACTAGAGATAATATTAAATATATATGAGATGCTAATGGTGTTCCTACAAGTGTAAACAGTCATACTACAAGACATCAAAGCATGACTACAAGAGTGGTAGTCCCTAACACTCCTACACCTCCTCCAAGTTATAATATTGGAAGGTTTGTTTAAAATTATATAATACCTCAAGTTCTAACCTATTATTTGCCTCTAAGGACTCGAGATAAAGTAAGTAATTCTACTCTAAACATTGTGGATTCATTGAAAAGTGTTAAGGCATCTATCTCTCTTTGGGATGTCCTTCACATTCCTAGCCAAAAAGAAATCTTAAAAAAATAGTTTTCCACTATCCATGTTAGTCCTCAATTATCAATAAATGGTCATGATCATGTTTATATTAATAATTTACCTAATAAAATTTTATATCATTATACTAAGTCTAATAATCTTCTAGGTTTTCACCCCTCCCATTATGGGAGACAAATTAGTTCATAACTACATAGTTAATAGTAGAGCTAGCACATCAATGACGCCCAAGGTTTTAGCTACTAAATTAGGAATAAATTATGAACCACATAGTAAAGGAGTTATTTATTTATATGTTACACCTACCAAGTTTTATTTTGATGATATGTATTCTAATAATCCTAATAAGTATATGGTTGAGTGTCCTATTTATAAAGAAAGAGAAGATCTCACCAAACATGAGATTGTATGTCTTACTATTGTCAAAGAACTTATAGTCATAGAGAGGCCTTGTGAATTTAAGGCATAAGTTTTTGTGTTCAAGGAGAAAAACAAAATTTAGACTAATGTTGATTAATTTACAATTGTGGTGAAATATAATGAAGACCATATTGATACTCTCAAGCATCAAGTGCATCATGGCAATGAAGATAACAAAGTTGAGAAAATTGTTATGCCTCCTAACCTATAATTTGAAGAACACCAATCAAATATGGAAAGATCCAAGAAGGATGAAACTACAAACAATGTATTTGTAAGGCAAGATAAATCATTCATGAAATCTTAGGGTAGGCCAATTGAAGTCATGATAAGACATAAGGATGGTAAGTCATTTCACCATGTAAAGAGTTTGATGACAAACATGCCTCACATTAAAATTTGCTTTCATGGAGTAGTAAGGATGAAAGAGGAAACATTTTTAAATTTTTTGAATCATGGTAAGATTTTTTTCACCTCAAGAGTGAGGTATTTAAAATAGTAGGTTAGTGTGTGTATTTGTTTCAGTTGTGTGTGTGTGTTCCATAAGTGTTATTGAAAACACATGTGTATTTCCTTTGGTGTGTCTTGTTTTGTATGTATCTCTTTATTTTTTGGTGTTATTTCAAAGTAAATTGAGTCTCAAAATTTTGCTTATGTGAATCCATATCTCAATGTATGGGAATAGGCTACTGGTCATTGGTATAGCTAGCTTGCCACCCCTAGGAAATTACCAAGAATTTTGATTATTTTGACCACAAGTCAAAATAAGTCAACCCCTTATATACAAAAACTCATATGAGGTATATTATTGGTCTATTATGGGTATTATAGGATGTTAATAATGTTATTCAATGTGCCATTATATTTACCATGACCACCTTTTAGTCATTATGTCTTATGTCATCCTTAAGGTCACTATTTGAGCCATTTATGAAATCTATAAAATTTCCATCAGTAAAAAAGTGTTCCAAATGTTTCCAAACATCCCATATGTCATATTATTGTTATTCATGTTAGTACTAATTGAAAAAACTTACAGGTATTAAGTCTGATATATATAATAGTTGGAAAAGAAGAATTTTTGGTAGTTGTACAAGCTGTGTAAGTGTTTTGGTACATGTGGAAGCTTGTATAATGGATATTTATATTCCCTAAGTTCACTTATGAATTTTATATACTTTATAATTCTTTAAATTGGCCTAAACCATTACACTTCTCCATCACTTCACTATCCATACGAAAATGGTCAATGGGTTTTCTCATGGTATGGCCAATAGAAGAAGAATTGTGTCAAATGCCTCTAAGGCGTGTTTTTATAATTATTACACTTCATATTAATTATATTATTTAAAATATTTATCTCCCATGATTTATGAACCAAAACTAAGAAGTTGATTACTCCTTTATGCATGTTTATCCCCACACCCTATAGGTTTTCTCCTTGTTAGAGCTGGTTCATACAAACCAATTGATGAAAGTGATTTTATAAGATGTGTACATCCTTATCCCATGTTTTCCATATTTTATTTAATGTTTGAAAGTGATTTTATGATAAAAAAATCACAATTTGTTAGGTAAGAGCTCCATTATTATGTGCAACCTTATTTATCAACTAAAGAGGTTTTCCTTTCCTATAGTGGTTTAAAATATAGGTTATATATTATATTCACACATATTATATCATAATGGTAATATATAATCCAAATCTCAGTCTCAAAGGCTAATCTTAATGAAGTTTCAATCAAGAAAGGCCAATGGAGTTAGTTTCTTATATATATTCACCTACAGTCAGGGGAATGAAAGTTCTGAGCACACTCATGAAGGTGTAATGAAGATTTTAAATAAGATTAACATACTCTTAGATAATTATAAATAAATATTATCTTTCAAATTATATGTAATAAACTCTAAAAACCAATTCAAAATTTATACACATTCCTACACCATTGATGTGCACCTATAGGTTCCCTACAGGTCGTTAATCATCTTATAATGAGGACATTAGAACTATTTTGAAGTCTTTAAAGGTTAAATGAGATTAGTTTAAATATTGGTAGAAGGTATAGGATTGATTATAGATCCATATATTATGAATATTATCCATACATTTATTCATTGCCTTGTATCCTATATATGCACCTATAAGTGGCTCTCACAAATGCCTAAAGGTGTTGTATGGAGGAGTTTGAACATTTTAGAGACCTTAATAGAGGTTTGAGAAGTTTATGACTATCATATAAATAAATGGTAGAGCCATAAAATGGAAATAAAACTTGAGGATCCATGTTCATATGTGGAGAAAGAGTTTTAAAGACATGTTCCTTTAAACCTTCCAAAATAGGGATGTTGCTTTATTTTGATCCTTTCAT
The DNA here is from genome assembly GCA_037957365.1 of Torreya grandis. Lineage (NCBI taxonomy): Eukaryota > Viridiplantae > Streptophyta > Pinopsida > Cupressales > Taxaceae > Torreya > Torreya grandis. The sequence continues at coordinate 909,355 of JARHVA010002795.1, forward strand.
AGTTTCATGATAGGAGGTATAGTTAGGACTAAATGATCCCATAATTTATCCCACATGTAGGGGTAATACTTTGTAAAATATAGAAATTTTTTGGTCCCAAGAGATAATGTAAAGGATGCCTCCATTCTAGACAATATTTCACTACAGGTTCTCAGTGTTTTTTATAGTGCTTTGAACTTCAAATGATATCATAATCCAAGGTGGTCTGATAGGATAATGTCTTCTTGGTAAGTGAACATATTGAGTTAAGGGCAATGTTCTAAAGTGCATCAAATAGCTTTCCGTTTGATCTAGGAGGGCCATCAAGTTGGATATTAGTTTGTATATAATATAATTCTTGTTTTTACTTTCCTCTAAGTGTATATCCACACATGCTTTCAGTTTAGGGGGTCAATTTTGAAGGAAATTAAGGATTCTAAGAGGCTTTGGTGGTTTCAAAACCTCAAATTTTGTACACATGATCAAAATTAATTTAATAATATTTTAAAAATAATAATATAAATGGGATGAGTGTAGATACTCTCTATTTTTTAATAGTCCTCAGCATGTCCTTTGGAGATCACCATTAGAGCAAGCATTGTTTTAAAGTGATATAGAGGTTTCTATGTCTAGGTAAAAGTATGGGATGATGGTTTTAAATCATAATAATATATTTAAAGAGTGTTTAAACTCTAAATTTTAATCAAACCATGCTCATACAAGTTTTTTCAAGAAAACAAACATAAAGGCCAAAAAAGGTTTTTTGAATTTTCAAGAAAATTGTGATTTCAAAGTGTTTGAATAGAATTTATAGACCACATGATGATTTTTTTATGTATTTTTAATAATTTTAATATTAATTTTAATTTTGATAAAATTTTCACTTTTTATAGTTTTAAACACCCTTCCTAGCCTCCTATTTAGATGCTCATATCTTTCACCACTTGTGGAGTTTGGATAAATTATATTATTATGTTTTTATTACTCTTATGTAATTATAATTAATGAAAAATTTACACCATTTATTTGGTTTTTATTTATAAACAATCATTAAGAGTGTAGGAAGCTCAAAATGTAGTCAAAACCCCATAGGCAGATTTCTCCATGTGGTAACCTTTTATATATTTTTAATGGGAAACCAATATTTTAAGGGATGTTTGGGGGGTAATTTTTATACACATAAATGGAATTTTTTTATGATTTGTAGGTCTTTAATTCATGAACCATCATTTTTGAAATTTAGCTTCAAAGCTAGCTTAAACTCTCAAAAAACTAATTTTTCTAAAAGTTGATTTCATTACCATTAAAATAATATTGGATTAACTTGAAACATTTTCAAATTTTAATTAAACTTAGAGAAGATTCCATAAATGTCAATTTTATGTATGGAGATGTATGGATGAGGTCATAAATCATGTTTTTTTATAGAAAAAAGCATGTAAAATTAAGTACAACACACATAAATGAAATATAATAAATAGATATAAAATAATAGGACTTTTTATTCATCCAAAAACATTATTTTTATCATAAATCATCCTAAAATTGTCCTAACCAGCTCAATTAGAATGGCTAGTCTATAGGAAAATGGAGCAAAATAGGCCTAGTCAACCCTGTTGACTGAATGACATGTGTTTTCTCATCGAAATAAAATATCTTATATTGATATTTTTTTATAGGTATATATAATTATTTTTTCAGGTTTAATGTTATATTATTTTAGGTTAATGGAGTCCAAATGCTAGAAGATAGGCTATTAGGCCGAATAGGCTTAATTGGTCAATCAAGCAGGTAAAGAATGGCATTGAAAATCTATCAAATGATTTAATTTTGAAGTGTTAACACATGAAACATATGTTTTTAAATTGGATATATCATTATAAATTTAATTCAAAAATTTTAATTCATGCAAATTGAGCTCAAGTTGAGTTAACTAGTTCTTAAGGGTTAAATCTCTTCGGTTTACTAGTTTGACTAGTTTCATGCATCTCACATGATTTTCATGAAAGACGAATACTTTAAAGAACTCAAATCACTTTAAATATAGAGTTATTTTCTAATTTAAAGCATGATTTTCATGAAAATAAGGTTCACAAGTCAACATGGGCCCACCACTTCTCAATTCTATGCTAAAAATGAAGAACATGCAATTTTTGAAGAATTGAAATATTTTAAGCCCTTTATGTAATATTTTAAAATTATTTTAGTCTTATTTTAACTCAAATAAGACTAATACTTATATTTTACATGCAAATTTGTCTTTAGTTAAGGTTTTAGACTTATATATTGGTTTTTAGAAGCCATTTTTGAGGAATTGTTGAAGCAAAGAAGAAATTGTAATTGACACCATTCATCAAATAAATAATATTTTTTACATACATTTTTTGGATTAGAATAAAGTGTAATTTTATTTCATACCAAAATAAAAGTGGCATCTACTTTCCATTTTTTAGGTCCTTTCCACACCTACTATGAAAATGTCATCCTCTATATGTCATTGGAAGTGCTAGGATTTGAATTTGCATTACAAAAAAATTTGGGCCTTCTTTTGAAACACTGATGTTCAAGATTGAATGTAGAGTTTTATTTTATATTTATATGTGTAACCTATTTAATTTTAGAAAACTTTCATGGAATACCAATCATTTATGTGCATCACCCTATTAGATAAAATTTACCATTTTAGTTTATTTCTCCCTTTTCATCTCAAAAATCATAGCAGATCAAATTTAATTAATAAATCTTAAGGGAAACAACCCTCTCTGAAGGTTCTTCTCAATAGAGATTCATGCACACTCTGATAATTTACAATTATATCAGCTAGAGAGATGGTGTGTTTTACACATATTTAACTAGGGTGCTCTCTAAAGTGATAACAAGAAACTACATACATACTCAATAACGTGCATGAGAAATTGGGAAGCAAACATTCTTTGGGTAGAACCACTACTCAAAAAATAATTAGGTTAAGTTACTACTATCCTATAATATTTAAGGATGCATATTCTCATATTTGAGTATTTCATCAATGTCAAGTGTTTGATAGTGGATAGGTAAAGCTAGCCATGCCTTTACAACCAGTGATTGAAACTAGGCCATTCACATAATGGGGATTGAAATTTGTTTGTGTCATCAATCCTAACTATTTGGAAGGCCTAAAATTATAGGTGGACTGAAGAAATTACCACTAATAACTTCAAGGAAATTTATTTCATTAAATTCTTAGAGTAAAATATTATAACCAAATTTGGGGACCCCTATCTATAGTGTGTGATAATGGTCCAACTTTCTAATCTATAGAATTCATAAAGTGGGCCTATGACAACAAGATTGTTGTAAAATTTTCCTTACACCATTACCTATAAGTAAATGGTGTTTTTGAATCAACTTAAAATAACTTGATGAATTCAATAGATAAAAATCAAAGGGAGTGGTAGTTATTATTGAAATATGCTCTTTGGGTAGATCAGACAAGATATATGCAAGATTTAAATTCATCTCCATTTTTACTGATGTATGGGAAATAATTGATATTTTCCATCACATTTCACCTACATAATTATTATTTCATGGCTAAATATATGGATGATGATGAAATAATTCAATCAAGAATAGTGAATATTTTCCATATGGAAGATGTTAGAGATAAAGTCCTCAAGAATTTCATCAAACACCAAGGCATAGTTAAAATGTGGTTTAAAAAAAGGGATAAAATCAAAATTTTCTAAATTGTAGACTTGGTATTATTATGCGACAAATCCCATAAGAAAAAAATATAACATGAAAAAATCATTCCCCTTTGGATTGGGCCATATCAAATTATAGAAATAATGGGTAATAATTTATTTAGACTAAAATACTTATAAGGAAATGACTTAGCTCTACTAGTGAATATACAATACTTAAATCACTACTTATCAGTTGCCCCTTACACCTCCACCAAAGGACTATGAATTTTTTTAGTGTTGAAATGGGTAGGGGTAGATTATTTTCCTTTATACTTTGATTTCTTGTTGTGTTTTTTCTTTTAGTTCTTTTGTTTCCTTAGATTAGTCACTGTGTGGGGTGTTGTAGCTTAGCAATAAGCCCTTTGGGAAAGGTCCCTAGTTTCTCTTGAATTTTTCCCAAGTTCTAAAGTATGAATAGTTTAAGTGTAAAACCTATGTACATCCCAATAAATGGTCATCCAAACTAAGAGATTGTACTATGTGTTGGTTTGGAAAATTGGGAGAGTCTAATTTTGAAGTTTTCATTTCATGAAATATGTGATTTTATTATGATTTTAATCTAGTTTTAACAAGTATGTGAATGAATAATTTAATTTATTAAATTAAAAGAGTCCATACATATTAGGAATTAATGTCACATCATAAGATTGCCTAGGTAGAATTCAGTCATTAAGAGCAAATGATTATTATTAAGTAGAAGTTATGAAATCCCTTAAAACTAAGTCAACATATTGGTTCTCAACCTCCAAGGGTTTGTAAAAAAACCACATGTATCAAGTTGAAATTGACTTGACACTATAAGTTGCATTCATTTTAAGGTGATTTGAGTAATCTCCACTAGGGTTATGAACACATGGCTGGCAGTGGGATAAGTCCTAGATTGGATCCAAAGGTATCTCTATTAGGGTTATGGATTCCTAAATAGAAGCAGAGCAATGCCTAAACCATCCCCTTAAAAGCTTATCATAATTATATATATCTAAAAAGTGATTTCTTATATCCTATGTTCAAGTCTATGAATCTTGAAGTCATTGATTCTAAAACCCAAAGGCATATTGATCAATCAATTCAAAGCACACATATAGTATGAATGGTTTTCAAAATTTTAGTCTGTAATCCTTCAAGTAGAAATTTGTTAGTTCTGGAGAACTAATTCTAGTATTTTTTGAATTCACCAAGGAATTACTAATTTATAATTATGTTATAAACTATAATATATGAATTCTAACATATTTCTATGTTTCTTGTAGAGGTCACCATTTTTTGATATCAACATTCCCCATTTCCCTAAATGGGGACCCTATGAAATTTTTTGGTCATTCACCCAAAGAAACAACCTACCATTACATCCACATGGTTAAAACCCCTTTTTTATTACTTGAAATATTTAATTTCATATTAATCCATTATAAATATTAAAAAGGCACTTTTTAAAATGTTTCATTAATGTCTAATTCATGAAGTTTTCTAATGATCTAATTTGTTTAAAGTGCTCTTACAGGGTTTATGATTTGAAAATCCAAGGTATGATCCTCATGACTCAATAAATACTACTTAACTAAGTTTTCCTAATCATTTTATTACTTTAACTACATCAAAAATAGTATTCAATACTGTGACATACCTTGACTTTAAGTTTTATATTAGGATCCAAGTTAGTTTCTATATTCAAATTTTATGAATTTAGACTTGTCCCTTCTCTTTTATCTCATGATTTATTAGTTTTACACATTTTATTTGACTTGAACTTGATACTAACTCAACTTCATTTCACATGTAATGGTATCACATTCATTTTCCATTCAACTGCATAAAGTTTTAGACTTTGTCACATTCATTTTAGCATTTAAAATTTATGTGACCTAGTGACCCAATGGAAGTCTTTCACTTCACACTCAATAATGGCATTTCAAATTCATAAAAAATTACAAAAGGTTTGTGACCTAATGATCCAGTCTTATCATGCCACTTGGCACTCAATCATGACCTTCTAAGGATCTTACTATTTTCTCAAGTCTCATGACCTTGTAACACAATGGAGCATGCCACTTGGTACTCAGTCACAAAATTTTAATTGATAAAATGGTTTAAAATCAATTAGATCATGCCACATGGCACCCAATTGTATCCTTCTAAGGATCCTTTTACTCTAAAATCTCATGACAAAGTGACCCAATTTTAGCATGCCACTTGGCACTTGGTCACATCCCTATACCCCTATAGTTAAGATGCAATGTTTAAATATATCAATAATATGATTGCATGATAATATGACACCTAGAATTTAGTTACTAAATATTGGATATCTAGATGATACATGGAATCCACCTAGTACTTGGGACCAATAGGTTGAGGACATGTCGACCCCTATTTAAAAATAATAGTGTTATCCAAAAAAGCTATGAAACCTAGTGATTAAATGATCAAAATAAAAAGGTGAAACTTAACAAATGTTCATAGCATTCAGGTCCATTAGAAGTTTCATATAACCAAGACCTGTGGTAACATGAGACAATCATGTATTACCACTTAGAAAAATAGCAGAGGTCCTAAGGCCACATCAACCCAAAGATGAAAGGGGTTGACCCACACAATAGTTAGAGAATAATGATTAAATCAAAAGATAACACTTGGTAGGGTATCATGCAATACAACTAGATAGTTTAGTATAGAATGATCAAGTGTTGAGGATGTGTTAAGTATGCCACCTAACAGGCACACAAATATCCATAATGTGTTGATTATCAATTTGAATTAAAGGTTGGTGGGGATTTTTAAATCCAAGTCACTTCACTAAAAAAGTTGAGCCTATGATGAAAGGCCATGTGGATAAGGCAAAGGTAGTGATTTGTTGATTTCTCAAAATAGAATTTTAAAGTTATTAGAATAAAATTAAAGAGACACTTAGGATTTAAATCAAAGTGAGTTAAATATACTTTAAATTTATGACTCATATCACTTAGTTCAAATTCTAAATTTCAAGTTTAAAGGTTATAATCTTTACATTTCTTTGTCACCAAATCAATAGGTTCATTCAACTATTATATATTGATAATTTTGAAGCATTCTATGAAATTTCTAAAGGCTTATATGCTTTCCTTCAACATTAAATCAATATTCAAGCTCACTAATTATAAAAATTGAAACCATGGCTGAAGGAAGAACATCCAAATCCAACAAGTAGGAACAAGTTATATTCCTCTACTCGTATGGAATAAACATAATCTTTTAGGACACTAATTTCAACTCTATTGCATTGGCCACTAAAGGCAAACTTTATAATGACTTATTATACCATGTTGAAAGGACTGTAGATAGAGATAGTGATGATGAAGAAGGTTTAAATGAGGTGGAAGATAGGTTGATCATTTTGGCACTCAAATCTATAGGGTTACACAAGGTTGCATCTAACCCATAGGTACTCTCCTACATATACTTACTATAATAAATGTTTCTTTAATATAAATGTGTTAACAATATGATTAAATATTTAAATTTGGATCAAGATATTGATTTCATAATTAAGCTAGCCTTTTAGACTTATTATGATCTACCCAAACTAGAGATTTTTTACAATTAGGAGACTATGACTTGGTAGCTTCAAACACATGACATCAGGGAAGTTTTGAGAGAGTGGGTTGAGAACAAGGGAAAATTTGTATGAAAAATAAAAATCATCCAAATCCCCATCACTTAACTCAAATAAATAGTATGGGGATGGTTATGATAAAATTAGTTACATGGGCCCAATGACACAAGCCATGTAGATGAGAAGTGGGTTCGACTTCTATATATGATAATAGATGATGCAAAGACTCCTAATTTAAGAGAATAATATCTTGCAACTTAGTAGCTCATATCAAAAGGGTTATGGCCAATCAAGGGGATCAATTTGATATGATGTCTTATATGGTGGATCTCATCTATACCACCCAAAAGTTCCCATAATTCACCATTTGGGACCCCAAACTGAAATAGACTATGCCTCACACGTTTTCAAGGGTAAAAAATATGAGAGAAATTGTTGAACATTTCTACCCTATTGTGTATAGGGTAATCCATGAGAGGTCCATGCCTAGACTATCAGATTAAATTCATGCAACACTAAGCACTCTAGGAGCCTACTAGTATTACCCAAATTTTACTATAATAAGGATAGTTGAAATTAAGACAACCCCCCTTAAGTTGACTAACATACTGGTAGATAAGTTGGTGGATCAAGAAATTACATTTTAATAACTCATAGGGGTGGAAAAATGTGCAAGAAAAAGAAGAGAGGATTGGTTCATCCATATCTATCCAACATTGGTTGATTCAGGAAAGAGAACTAGAACACTATCATTACTACTGCTAAGAAAAGGTCTACCTTTAATAAGAAGAGTGTAGAATTAAAATTAGGAGATGAGATCAATTTCTAAACATTTATACCCTATTGTGTATAGGAAAATCCATGAAAGGCCCATAACTAGACTATCAGAGGAAATTCATGTAATACTAATCACCCTAGAGCCTATTGGTATTACCCAAACTACATAGTGATAATTATAGTCATAATTAATACAACCCCCCTCAAGTTGACCACCATAATGCCAAACAAACTAGCAGATCAAGAAATTACCTTTAAATTAATCATAGGTGTGGACAAAATGTGAATAACAATAAGAGCTAATTGGTTCATCTACAACTATCCAACATTGGCCAGTTTAAGATAGAAAACTATAACTCTATCATTATTACTACTAAGTAAAGTTCCACTTTCAACTTAGAAATATATGGAAATAGGGAATTATACCTAAAACATATATAATTCAAACATTGTATTAAACATAAGGTAGCCATAAACATCACCCATCATCATGATATAGAAGATGAGGATAGGTTCTACATAATGAAACCAATGATCAAGAGGTGAAACAGAGGTTGAAGGCCACACATATCCCATAAATTAAGGGAAGGTTGAAATATGTATGTTTTTATGAAGTCTTCAATCCTAAAGATGCTCAAGTAGGATCATCTACATCCACCGTCCATGTTGTTAGTACTGAGGAGGAAAGGATGGCTAACCCTCATCTTAGTTAGAGGATATTACAAGCATTATCTCTTATTTTAGATAAGGGAGTAACTAAGACTGAAAACACATTGAGTAGGATTTTATTTTATGAGCAACACCTAGTAGTCCATCCAAGGAACAAAATGTTAAATAAGTGTAAGAAAGACCTTTTATGGTATCCCATTTATCTTCAATGGATGCATTAGCACCACCTACTACAAAACCAACATCTTTAGCACTAAGATTGCCTCCCCTACTTCCTTTCAAAGAAAAACTAGGTATTATAAGTCAATAATGTGTTTGTTTATCTCCTTTATTTTTGAGTATCCATCCCTTGAGTATATTTTGATAACCCCCAACACTGGATCACCTAAACCTCTTTCCATATAGGACCCTCATAAGACCTATGATTAGACTTGTAACTATACTCCTACCCATTGTCAATCCTTTTTTGTTTCATCCACTTCTTATGTCTCTGTGATGGCCAATTTTCCTCTAATTTTACCCAAAACTATGCCTAAGTTAGGTCCCCAAATACCAAAGAAAAGGTCCACAATTGTCATACCTCAATTTCCTTTGTTCTTGGTAAGTGTTGCAACTATCACTAGTTCCTCTTCATTTGTAAGAATGACACTTCCCACCTCATCTATTAGTTTTTCATTTCTCCTATTCACCTCCATAGTTGTTTCTTAAACTTTTTCCTTCTATGGATTGACTCTAATTCAATAATTGCCTCCATCTACTCAGCCTCAGGGGTAAAATTCAAATAGATCTTGGATAAAAGAAATGCAATTGGATACAATAGATAACTAGGATTTGGTTATAGTGAACCCTCCATAGGTGTCACTAGAATTTGATAAAAAGACTAGGGAAATGAAGATACTAACTAAGAGGAAAGAAACCCATCTAGATCAAATGATTGTGTATGAGTGTGAAGAATCTCTATTTGAGTTAAAGAATAAGAAAAGAGCTAGGTTCAACCAACAATACTTATATGAAGAGGACCCTCTCTAATCTCTAAAAACATATGATGATGTGGCTATAGAATTAGTAACATGCATGCAATAGAGATAAAATAATCTAAAACAACAACACAAATCCATGTTACCAGAGGATACCATCACTAAAGTATAATTGGCTATTAAGGTCATGTTTTATATACGAAATACTTTGTTCCAGTACAACGTAAAAGGTGATGAAATCTATAATTGTATTCTCAAGGTAGAAGGTGCATATGAGATTTATGATAATAAGGTAATCAACTTGGTCAAATTTATTAGAATAAATAAATTTGAAGACTCAAACTTGATCCCCTTAGAGGATTTGAGAATGTATTAATCCTATATAATTGGAAGAAGTAGAGATTTGAACCAATGGATTGATGAAATGATATCCTTGGGCCTATCTCTCACCCAGTTGGGTGACAAAGTTATAAATCATCTTAAGGAGGTTAAAATCACACACCTTCATAACAAGGATGATTCCATTACCATCAAGGATCCCTTCAAAGCCTAGATACAAAACTTCATAATTAATTTTAGAAAGTACACCATGGCTAGAGGAGTGACCTTTGGGTATGATATGGTAGACTTGGTAGCATCTACCAATCAAATAATAAAAAAGGTAGTGGCTATAAATGAGGCTGTAGGACCTCTCTTGAGACAACATGATGCAATCGTAGGTCTCACCATCAAATTGCTAAAAGAACCTATTATAGATCTAAAATTTATTATAATAAATGCTATGAGGCATGGAAAGGGTAGATAGAATCTAAGAAACAATCAAGTAGCAGACCATAAATGGTCACTATAGGAGCTTCTTCCTCTTTGTCCCCTCTTGGAATTCATCTTCTACTACACTTAGAGCTTCATAATCATCCACATCATTAGGATCCCTATAATAAAATTACTTAGATATTCACATATAATGATTTTATATTATGTAGAATAAGAAAATATGAGAGATTACATAGTGATAATTGATAAACAGAACATAATATTGGATAATATAGAAAATCCACTTTAAGGGGGAAACCTCCTCAATAATGCACTAATATTAGAATACTTAACATGATGATCAAAGACTAACTGCTACCTCTTATATATAGTATATTTAGACAAGGTTATTACCTGACCTATCTAAGAGCATAGAGAAATGTAACAAGTATATAAAAGAGGTACATAAGCCACGAGTTGGCTACACATATCCCTAGACACACCAATGGTTAAGGGTATAAAAATCCCTTCCCATTCAAAATAATGTTAATATTTGATCATGCCTATTTTATCCTCATTTTCCATTAATTGACATGTGCACTTAATTGGCACTTATTTTTATTGTTTGACCTATCATATGCATAAAAGGAAACTTACTTTCATTATAAGGCTAGCTATTGTTAGCTAAATAAATGACATTATTTTTGATAAAATATATATGAAGTTATATTGTCTTACTTATACCCCAAAATCAAAACCTCTCCTGAAGGGACAAGAATGCCCAACATTCCCATCCCTATCTTTCAATCCTATGCTTCCCTCACATGAGTAAAAATCCTCAAATGTAAAAGTATCCTTGGGGTCATCCTTTAGATTTATAAAATATATAATGAGTCTTTTTACATCTTGAACCATTATAAAAGATAATTTAATTAATTCATTTCAAATGTCTTACCAAGATTCTCAATTCTATTACAATATCTTATTTACACAAAAGCACATTGAAAAGAAGTTCCATGTTCTTCCCAGATTAGTTTGCAAACACTTAATCAATCACGAGCCAAATATGAATTCCATTATATGCATACCTATCTAAGTGTGATCAATTATTCAATAAAATTTTATATGACATCATATATTTAAATGAACACAATTTCAAAATTCACTTAGGTGGAAGAACTACATGGAATTTTGATCCCTCTTCAAATTATTGGTATGTACACAATACTCACAACTCCAACCACTAATTATGTTTTACTCTTTAATATACATTTATTTAATTATGACACAAATCTAGGGTTTACAACTTAAATACAACATATGTAGGTATCTGCATAGTTATCAAAGATTAAATCTACACAAAAATACCTAATCACCTAATTGTTTTAGAAGTTATAGTTTTCTAAAAAGTATTTATTTAGCCAAAAAGGACAATAAAAAGCAAGAAATCATGTCCTATATTAGGTTTTAATTTTCATCAAATCACTCATACACTAATTTTGAGATATTTATGGGTTTTTTTAATTTTATATGTTCTTGCATTTTTTTTCTTGTGTAATCATCTAAAGATTAAAAAAAAATAGGTTATATATATTTTTCATATTTTAGTCTTGTTATTTTATTTAATTTGTCTATTTCAGTCATTTATCTTTAGTTCAATCTTTACAACTATATTTATAACACCTTATATTATCATATTCAATTTATCTAATTGGGATTTATATTTATATGTTAATTAAAAATTAGATAAAATAATATGGTTTATGTGATTGGATGAATGTGATAGGGATTGTAATTTCACTTTTTTCTCAAATGGTTATAATTATCACATCATCATTATCTTCCTCTTCATGAAGGTAAGGTCCACTCCTAGTGGGGAAGTGTGTGGGGGACCTTCAATTTGTGGTTAGAGGTAAAATACCTAAATGATGCTCTCCATCCTTAAAATTGATCAGAAACAATTTTAGATGCTTACTCATGGCTACTAAATTATTTCATGACCCAGTTTATATTACTTGAAAATACTATTATGTATTTAATATTATATCTTTATACATTACAACTATGGGTGTCAATATTATTGAGAATTATTTATAGTATAGTATTATTTAAGTATCAAGAAGATTGATGTATATTTTAGATTTATAATTGATTGAGTGATATCATGTTTCATAATATATTAGTTATTTATTAATTAAATTTAAATCATATTTATTATAATTATAATTTGATTTGGTAAAATAATGTACATGGGACTGATTTTAGTATGTTATTGTATTACTTTACTATATGAATAGTAATTGGCAGTATTGATTATGTTTGTGAAAACAAAAGTATGGTAATTTGTTAAATAAACCATGTTTGTTACTAAAACTACGTACAATCATGATATATCTATAATAAATGAGAAATACGAAGAACATAAATCAATCATTATAATTAATTTGATCTTTAAAATTTTATATAATTTGGATTTGTTTATGACCATGCTATGTTTTTGAAAGGTTGGGCATTATAATGTTCTCCCAAGTTTGATAATGAATTAGGTCAAGCATTGAAATATTCTTGTAAGTGTGAACTAAGTTAAGGATGGGCATCATAACATGACTCACATTTTAAAATATTATAGATGTGAGAATCTTAATGTGTGGTTTGAGAAAAGGATGAGTATCATAAGATCCCTCAACATGTGAGTTATGGTGAGGTAATGGACCATGATATTCAATATAAATCCACAAATCAAAATATTTATTACCTTTTTATTCATATTCTACATGAATTTTTATCACAGTAGTTACTTTAACATCTACGATAATTTATAGATCTATGGGAATCATTTCAACAAAAATCTTGATGGTATTGACCATACTAAGGTATTTGTAATTTAATTTACCATATTTATAAGAGAGATTATTTAAAAAACCCATAAAATAATAAATAAGATTTATAGATAAAATTGCATAAAGTTTTTTAGATCAATGTTTCGGATCACACTTTATGATCCATCATTAGGATGAGAAAATAGTATGAATAGATTGTTGATAGGTTTATATTTTAAGGTGTTAGCAATAAAGTGTTATGTTTATGATTAATTATGCATATGAAAATATTAAATGAGGTAATTAATTAATTAATCAATATTAAAATTATAAATTTAAATAATAAATTATTTTTATTTAATATAATTAGCTAACTAAAAATCTACGGTCCCAAAAAAGATCTCAATTAAAAGTTAAAATAAAAAATAAAAATTATAAAAATGAAAAATAATGATTAAATACTTAATATTATTTTAATAATCACCCAATTTTAATTTATTATTTGTTTAATTCATAAATAAGTGTCAATTATTCAATTATTAATTTTCATTTCAATTTTAAATTTTAGTTGAAATCATTTTTCGAAAGATAAATTTTTAGTGTATAATAATATTATATAAAAATAAATTATTATTTAATTTTCTTATTTTAATACCAAATAATTAATTAGTTTCATCATTTATTATTTAACTATTACTAACTACCTAGAAATGTATCAGTCCATTGTTAACAACTTTAAATACAAAGCTATGTCTCCAATTTGTTCATAATATTTTCTCATCATGATGATGGATCATGGAGTGTGATCCAAAATGTTCCTCTGAAAACATTTCTACATGGTTTTATCCATAATATTACTTATTATATTGGATTTGAATATATTATCCCAAGGTAAATCATGGCCAATACATATGGATTTATATATTTGATCTATATACTATACAATATAGTTATGTTTGAGTGTTTTTTTGAAACTTTATGTTGTCTAATATAATTTTTTTTATCTTAATCGGGTTGAACTATATCCTAATTAACAGAATAAAAATAAACAAATATTCTCCATTAAATATATATTCATGAACAAAATACATATCTGATGATTTATCTTCCACAAAATATCTCCTCCTAGGAAATTTGTATTCTAAAAAATTGCCAGTCCTCCTGCAGCACTTGTAGACTTTGAGGATAAAACTTGAGTGTTCCTCCAAATTTTTGCAACACAAGATTTGTGAATGAAATCAGACGTTTTGGTTTATTGAATGATAATAATAGAAGGGTCAAACTTTTTAGTATATTATAGAGGGTTCTATGTTTTTTGGGGTTATTTAAACCCCTAATGTTCGAAGAAAAGATTTTCATTTCTTATCCTACTAGATTTTAAGAGTTTGTTGGAAACCTTTAGCAATGTCTTTGGCCATTTCTAAGTTCATTGTGACCATCCTTGGATATCTTCCCATAGGTTTTGGGGTAACACCAATGTTGTATTTTTATTTCCTCTTTTATTTTTGGATTTTTTGGTGAACCCTTCATCCAAGGGAAGGTCTTGGGGGGAAAGAGTCTCAAAGCATTGCCCCCCATATTTTTAGATCTCAAGAGATTTAAAAAGTGAGGAGAGGGGGGAGCCTCTAAGGGGAGGAAAGGGTTCAACCAAGCTATCAAAGAGGGGGATTTTTTTTGATAGAGCTTGAGTAGACTTTGAGGGTGGAGAAGGTAGACGAGCACCCAAAGAAATAGGGAGAAGAAGAGGAAGGGATGAGAGGGTCCATATAGAAGAAAATGGGGGAAGGGCCCTTGAGGTGGAAGCTAGGGGGATAATGGAAATATGTCAAGTTTGAGGGTGGATGGGTACTAGGATAGAGTTTAAGACTAGTATAATAGAGCAGGGTGGCATACTTAGGAGGGGTGACCAGTATCTAGTACATGGATAGGGGGAGAGAGAAGATGAGGGAGGGAAGAAGGGGGAGGGGGTCCTAAGGGAAATCTTAGGGAAAGGGAGGATAAGAGAGGGGAATGAGTGAGGGGAATGGGGGGGACTATTGAGAGATACCCTAGGGTAGATTGACTCACACAAGTACTCTAAAGTAGCAAGTAAAATAATATGAGTAAAAGGGTTAAAACAAGGAGTAAATTTTAAGTTATAAAAAGGTAAATCACTTGGAGGGGCTCTAGGTGAGCCTATTTTGAGATGGTGTTATGACTAGAGATCCTTCCTTATCACCTCCTTCTTGGTCCTTTTTAGTGAGGGAGTGACTAAATCTTTGCCCCTCATCAAATAGTCATGAAGTAAATGACTCAAAAAATTACACCATTGGTAGATGATTGCAGTATTATTATACACGATGTTATGCATCTAATTTTTGTACTTTGACATGATCTTGATCACATGCAATAAGGGATTATTGATATGGATGAAAACATTAAACCAGGCTAAAACCATTCTTTTATGAGAAAGGTTAAATGGATCTATTTTAATATGTTGACCTAGGGCCTTGGTGATACCAATGATGACCTATAGATGTCAATATTCAAAGGGGAGTTTAGGGAGAAGAAATCACATTAGAACACCATCCATGGTAGAATTACTGAGGTTTGACTAGACCTTCCAGATTTGGATAGTTATAGTTTACTTACCCATAAAATAGGTCCCTTCTAAGAAAACCTTAATGCAATCCTCTTGTAGAGAAAAATTAACTATGAATAAACCCCTAGCTAGAGCAACCACCTCTAGGTGACCTTTGGGTTTCCACCTTTCTTTGGACTAGTTATGAAAGGCATCAATATTAGGATAGAAATTATTTACCATAAATAGAATGGATTTCACGAGCTCCACATCATCTTGTTCCACTATAAGGTCTGAAATAGGGAAAATAATATTTTTGTTAGCTTCTTCTGATTAAATATGGAAATATAAAAGGTTCTGGTCCACTAAGCTTTTTCCTTTGATAATTTAGGAACACATGGATGAATTTTTTTGGACAAAGGGACACCTTTGTCTCGCTACTTCAAGGTAGAATCCAAATATTTTGGTATATTATCCATTAGGAAGTCTATTCAGTGAAGCCCATGAGTGGGATCACATGGGGTTTTATTAATTATAGAGAAAACATTGTCAAGTCTATCTTGCATCCATACACTGCCAACATGACTATTCTAGTTTTCCTACTTAAGCAATAATTTAGAATTCTAAATCCACTAGAAACATTCTCTAAAAAAACATGTTGGATTTCTGAATTACCTATGTAAATTGGAAATAGATTGTTGTTGGGGACTTCAACAACCCCTCACTCTTAGGGAAAAAAAGGGGGCCATATAGACTTCACTGATAGCATGTTGGATTTTAATAATTTCATTATAAATATAAGATTAGTGGATGTAGACCTAAATGGAAATCCTTTTACATGGTCCAATAGAGGATTAGGTGAAAAATTCATCTAGGTCCACCTTGATAGGGTTTTGATTTCCTTAAAATGGGACATCCATTTATCCAACAAGCTCTCTTCCCTACCAAAAATTGGGTTTGATCATAGTCCCTTGGTTTTCTAAGGTGACTAAATTTCAAAACCCAAATGTTGTCCCTTTAGGTTTGAAAGCATGTGGATCCAATATCCTAATCTAATAGAGTCCCTAAAATATTGGTGAAATAACCCTTCTCATGTTTTTCTATGTTTATTCTTACCAAAAAACTTAGTTTCCTAAAAATAAAGTTAAAAATTTGGAATAAGGAAGTCTTCGGGGATATCCTACAAGAAAAGGCTCTTAAAATAGAACTTTTGGTTATTGAAGAGATATGTGCTTCAAGAAAATATAATGATCAAATTATTTATAGGGAAAAATAACTTATTTGTCAATTTCATAACCTTGAAGCAAGAGAGGAAGCCTTTTGGAGACAAAAGTCTAGATGCATAGCTAAAGGAAGATGACATGAATACTAAGTTATTACGTCACTCTACAAAAAGATACAAGAACATAAATATAATATCTCTTTTTTAAATGTAAAATGGATCTATTAGTAAATATGAAGATGATATCTCCTATCATGTAATAAATTTCTTTAAAAATCTCCTCTTGGAAGATAGTCTACTAGATGATCACCTGGTAGCTATCACTCTCAACAACTTTGATAAAGTCTTATCCAACATTGATAATATCTACCTCACTAATATACCTTCTAAATATTGGATAAAAAGTGTGGTATTTTCAATGGATGGATATAAATCATTAAAACTCTATGGGTTCCCCCCACTCTTCTTCCAAAAATTCTAGGACATTATCCAATTAGAGGTCGAGGCACCTGCTAGAGAATTTTTCCAATTAAAATCTATTTTTAATGAAATAAATAAAACTTTCCTTGTAATGATTAAAAAATATCAAGGTTCTACCAATTTTCAAGACTTTCAACCTATTATTCTATGTAATACCATGTATGAAATATCCTCCTTTATCTTGGTAAAGTTACTATAACATCTCTTAGATAAAGTCATAGGGGAGAAGCAAGGGGTATTTGTGGATAGTAGACAAATCATGGATGGAATCATTATAGTTATTGAGGCCATTCATTCCATATCTAGATATTCAAGACAAGTAATTTTTCTTATGTTTTATATATCAAAAGCCTATGATCAGGTCTCCTGGTAATTGCTCATGCAGATTCTAGAAAGTTTGGGATTGAATCAAGACACCAATAAGATCATTTGGAACTATATTTCCACTCCTAAATTTTATTTTATCATAAATGGTATTCCAAAATGTTTCTTTCCTATTTAAATAAGAATAAGATAAGGTAACCTCCTCTCTCCTTACCTATTTATCATTCTAGTAGAAATGTTGGGTAGGAGTCTATTGAAAGCCTGATCGCATGGACTGACTAAATGAATTTTAGTGGCTTTAAATATAAAAACTATCATGCACAAATAGTTCATTGATGTCACCATCATCATTGGAGAAGAATCATCTATAGAGGAAAAAATCATCTAAAACTCACCCTAAAAAATAATGAAAAGGTCTTGAATTAGTGTATTAACTATTAAAAGAGTTCTCTTTTTTTATTAACACTCCTCTCCTTTAGTAGAAAAGAATTTATAGAATATTCGATTGTAAAGTGGGAAATCTTTTAGCAGGTCATTTGTGAATCTTTATCTTTTATGTAAAAATATATTCTAAGCTTTAGAACCCTCTCATCAATTGAATTCAAATTAAACTGATAGGATGGAAGGGTCACCTTATTACTCAGGCAAGGAAATAGCAGTAGATCAAAGCCTTCATCCAAAGAATTCCTATTTACCAGGTGTCTATTTTCAAAATGCCTCCCAAAGTGGACATTAAAATTAAACAAATTAAAAAAATCTTCTTATGGATGGGCACTAAATAAAGATTCAGATATAACCTCATCATGTGGGAAAAATCTTGTCTTCTCAAAGAAAATGGAGGCCTTAGCATGAGAATCATAAAATCTATGAACAAAGCCATGTTGGCAAAAATGGGATGGAGGCTTATGAAAGAAAATAGTGGATGGACAAGAATGATCAAAACTAAATACCTAAAAGGAGTTGAAGTAGATGATTTCCTATGGGAAGAAGGCCCACTGGATAGATCCACTTTCTAGAAATCTATCACCAACTATAAGGATCTTCTAAAAAAGGCATCATATGGAAAATTGGAAACTATGATCAAATCAAATTCTAGAAAGATGCCTATATGTCCTCCACTCCATTGTACTCACAACAAATTTGGGATGACTGGAATATGTTCTCAAGCAAATATGGGGATAAAAAATCAAAGATTATTGGGTGATGAATGAAGGTGCAAAAATATAGAAAATACTCCCTTATGAATGACTCTCAGTAGAAGAATCACTAGCCATTTAGTCCCTAAAATATTCATTGAGTAAGATCCATAACCATACACTTCAGAAGGAAAACCACTTTATTTGGGCTATTAAAGATGATATATCATACTAAGTGGCATCAAGACATGCCACTGATCAACTCAAAAAGTGAATGGAATTTTCAAAAAAATCTATGGGTCAAGCATTTGAATCCTAAATTTAAATTCTTCTTTCAGCTAGTAGTGCAAGATAAAATCTTGATGGTGGATAATAGATAAAAGGGGACTAATAGTCCCCAATAGATGCCATATATGTAGAAATGTGGAGGACCTAGTCTACCACCAATTTCTAGAGTGTTCCTTCAGCTTGACATTATTTAACTAAATGCTAAATAAATTCAACTTGGCATGGGTCAAATTGAATAAAGTCCTTGACCTCATAATGTAATCGAAACCACCCTAAAATATCCCATCTCTAGAATTATTGTGGCACCTAGCCTTTTCACATTGGTTCTAGTGTGTATGGAAATTTTCTAATGATAACCTTTTCTTAAATAAAAGACACCAACCTAAAGGGGATTTACTCCATCTCTACTAGGAAATTTATAAAAATTGGAAAGCATTCCCCATAAAGACTAAGAACTTGGGTCTCCTTCAACACTAGAGATTTTTAACAACTAGGACATAGTCCAACACTTAATCTCCCCTTCAAAATATCTTATTTTCAAACATAAAAAATGGAAGGCTCCACCATAAGGTTAGGTGAAATTGAACCTTTATGGTGAATCTAAAGACAACCTGGGCCCTATAGGTGGGGGAATCATAAGGAACTCAAAAGGAGAGATGTTATCCACCTATGCAAGACCTTTGGGAACTCAAAAAAATCACCTTACTGAAGGAAAGGTATCCCTCTAGGGCATCCAATTGGCTTTCAAACTCAAACTAGAAATAATCATCATGGAGGGTGATTCATAAAATATCATAAATGCTCTACAAGGGAAAATAATCCTCTCTCACATTATTAAATACATCATGGATGATGCCAAGCAACTCTCTAGGGGCATGACACATCTTAAAATTATGCATACTTATCAAGAAGGAAATGAGGTAGTAGATTAACTTGCCAACATGGGAGTGGAATTCCACCTTTTAACCAAATGGAATGAAGGAGGACATGTCCCTATTAACATTCTAAAAGCCTTATAGGATGAAAGTAATATTATTTGAATGGGACATCATGTCACCACATGTGCATAATATTTCTCTCAAAGGGTGGATTTTAAACATGATGATCCACCATTATGATCATATGATGTGGTGTAATTACTATAGGGTGATAATGGTGGTATTCCCAAGGACCATTAGCATTATTCAAACTCACTCTCTTGAGAATCATCTATGTATTTCCCTCAGATCTATCATCATTATATCAATGGGAAGAGGTAGGGAAAGGCTTGAGCCTATCTCATGCATGGAAGTGCAAGGGAAGAAAAAGGTTTGGAAGAAACTTAAGCATAGGGGTCTCAAAAATTTAATGATGAGAATAACCAAGCATGATTCCAACATGCCATAGGATTTTGTATCTTCTTCAAACAAATACAAGGTGGTAATTCAGGCCATAAAAATCTCTATCATGAAGGACTTTATTAAAAGGAGGCTATAGGCATGTCCTGGTTAGAGACAAAGGCCTTCAAGGACCAGATAAAGAAATAAGAGCTACTTCAACAATTTTTCCATACAAATGAGTTTGTGAAGACTAACTGATAAGAAGGGTTTCCCTTAGGTATATCTTCCTTGACATTGGTAAAAAATTTGTCTCTATGTAATATGTTATATGACCTTAGAGGGTAAATCTACCTTGATATTTTCTCATCATTTATTATTGTTAAATCCCTTTATAAGCTATAAGATCACCCTAACTTTTAACCTACTTAAATCCCTAGAATCTACTACCTTGGCTCATCAAGTAAATGAGTCCAACCCTATCCTAGACTAGGGACTAATTCTAATACTTTTCAAACACGTCCAAACTCTACAAGGGAGGGAGGTCCCTTAGGGGATCCTCCACAAGGGAGGACTTTTAGGAGGACTCCCTATAGGAGGATCCCACCTTGAGATCCTACTGACCATCCATAAGCATCCCCTAGGCTAGTCTTTCAAAATTCCCTACCGATGACCTTTCTTTCAAGATTTTCATACCTAAACCCAAGCCAATCACCCTTGATGAGGGTACTTTTGTGGATGCTATGTGGAAGGGTAAATCTATTCTATTAGAAGAAATGAAAAATAATAAGGAAAAACTAGAGAAATTCAATTACAAGGTATAGAAGGTAAGGCTAACCCTTGAAAATATTATACAAGATTGAAATTCCCTACATAGGTAGGCTAAATCCACTGTGCAGTCTTTCATCCATTCCTCTAAGCCCCCTCAAATCCTTATAAAAAAAATTGAATTTCTCAAAATCCCCTGTACCTAGATCCCCAAAATTGGCCCTTATAAAGAAGACTCCCTTTCAAGTTCAAGGGCAAAAGAGGCCTCATATGATTCTTATAGGTGATGTAGTAGAAGGACCTGGTAACCATGCATAGGCAAAGATCTCAAAGTTCAAGTAGGATATCCCTAAGAAGAACCTCAAGGAGGAGGATGAACCATTAGAGACCCCCCTCATAATATTTTATGATTATAATTTTTCCCTGATTTTAATTTGGTATAGTTAGTTTTTGTTACTTTTTTTGGTCAACCTTGGTTTGGTCTATTGATACTTTTGTATAACTCTTTATTGGTTTTAGGATCCCTATAAAACCTAGTTTTTTACCCTATCAAATAGAAAAATATTCTCTAGTCAATATACTTTGGGTTATTATGAAATATATTTACATGACTAATAAATTAGGATTTATCTAGTATTTTTTAGTTTTATCATGGTTTCTATAGTTAAAATCTATTAGATTGTTATGAATTGTCTCAGATTAGTTGATATAATCAAAAATCTCTAAGCTGTGATTAGTGTATATTCAAGGAATTTGGTATCTGGGATATAATATTTATTAATTATTTAAAAAATATTGATATAATTAAATAATGATTGATTTTTGTGAATATATTTCCTTGGTTGATATTTTTATCTTGAATTTATATAAATAATTTTTTAAATATATATTTTCTAAGTTTTAGAATTAAAACCTAAGTTTTCTATAACACACAACTAGTGTTTTATAAATTAGGATTAATGGGAGGTACATAGCCTTCTATTTCCATATTTTATTCTTCTTCCCTTGATTTTAATTAATGGTAAATACCATAATAAATGTTTTATAAGTTTCCATCATCAATTAAACCACAAATTTTAGTGAGGGTTTTTTGATAATGAAGCAAACCCAAGTGTATGTCTTTAGTTTAAATAATTATATACTCTTCATCATTAGACAATGAGATGATACATGTTTTTTCAAGGTTTTGATAGTTTTTATTTGAAGTATATTTTATGGATATACCAGGTTTATTGAAAGATCAAGAATAAAGTAATAGTGGTTATTGGAAGAGTTTAACCACCATGAATTCATTGCATTCATATGATTCTTTTTCATCATAAGTTTCATTTTTATAACAAGTAAGGGGGTTTTCATCATGGTCATAAATCATGGGAATGGATCTATCTCTTAGTATAATAGATGAAGGAAGCCTTTTTAAAATGTATGGTGGTATTTTAATTATAATAAATTTTCTTAAGATCATTATGTTAATACTTATTTGATTCAATAAGGGTACTTTCATATTAGGATGCATATTGATGAACTTAGGAAAATGAGAGATACTAATAATTTTGGTAGAAATAATGAGTAATTACATATTAGTATTTAGTAATTTCAAATCCCATGAGGTTAGTATTATCTTCATTTTTATACTAGACACCATCATGACTAAAATTTAGGCATTGATTACTAGATGAAGTATTTTATCTTATGTGGTGAGTCCAAAGATGACCTAATATTAGGATATAATAAAGTAAAATACCAATAACCATGAGCTTGGTGCATATGATTATAGGTCTTGTAGTGAGATTAATCCAAATGAAACCAAGAGGGTAATGGGTATTTTATCAAATCCATGACAAGTAGGACATGTTTTCTTAATATCTTTCATGGTATATGATATTTTTTTAATTAAACTCAAGGAGATGAAATTAATACCCAAACATTCATCCATAAATACTTTTCTTATTTAAACATCATTAAACATGAAACTGATAAGGAGATGTGGTTTATTGGATTGGAAGATAAATTTGTCATTGATAATATCATCTCTAAGAAACTCAATAGAGAACATGTTAGTTAGTTGAATATGGGATACAATTTTAATGTTTTGGATTTGATAGTTTGTGTACCTTTAAGGGGTGGACTATATGTTTTAGTTTCATTTCTTGAAGGTAAGTCTTATATATCTATAAAATTTTGAATGATAAATTTATGATCATAGGGTGAGGGTATCATGAGTTATGATAGAGGAATATTGAAAGGAACAATATAAATATCTTTTAGGAAGCTTCATTGAGTTGATTTTGTTAAAAAACATAAAAATAAAAAGGATTCATTTCAACTTAAGAAGGTTTATTAGGTTTGGTAAAAGTATATTTATGAGTGGGATTAGATCAATATTTAATCATTTACACATTAACATATTAACAATTGAATTAATATTTATTATAATTAATATCAAAATCACCTAAAATGTTGGTTATAGAAGTGGTAATTAGATTATAATATTATTGAGGTTTGTGTTAAGATTTGTGATTTTGAGATTGATTAGATAGATTGTACTATATAATCTTTAATATATTCCTTATAACACTCTTTAGTCATATATTTGTGGTCAATTTTTAAATATTTGAATGAGGCCATAAGGAAATTTATTAGTTTTGTTAAATATGCATGGTAGTGAATAATATTACTAGAATGAGACCCCCCCCCCCCCCCCCCCCGAAAAAAAATTTAGGATTTTACCATGGTGGGAAAGGCTTGAACTGATAAAAATGCAATGCCCTAAAAGGTGGAATGATTTCCTTGAGTTCTTAGAGACTCTACGAAGGGAAAGCAGGGTTTGATTTTTTTTTTTTTTTTGGACAAGATATTCCCAAATTGACTTAGTGAGGTTATTTTATTTTAAGTGTTGATATTTGATGTATTAGTTGAGTTTTCAAAAGATTCCCTACTACAATTTTGAAAAGGTTCAAACTAGTTCATAATGTAATATTATATTTTAGATTTATAAAAAGGTTTCTTCTAACTTATTCAGAGAGAATGAACTTAACTTGTATTTAAATTTAATTTTTTAAGTTTTAATGACAATTTTGATAATGTTTTCCTCACTCATGTCATGATCTGATGAATGGGCCAAAAATTTCAATCCATTGACGAAATCATGGGAGAATTATTTAAGTTACTTTTTAATATGGAAAGAGTTATCTAGGATGATTTTATGAAGATAATGATATTAAAATTATTTGACTATAACACTAACTAGGTATTATATCTTTCTAATTGAGTGGTTAATAAGTTGATTATACCATTCTAACACATTTTCAACTAGAGTTTTGACAATATTGGTAGTTACAACATAAATATTAGATTGAATCCATTATCTATAGATATTTAAAAATTATATAAGGTAGATTAGAATCATTAGTAATATCATATGTTAATGTTGGAGAGGCATCTCCAATTCCTATGGAAAAAATATATGTAGTTAGAGGTTCAATTTGGAGAGTTTGAAGCATCATGTTGTGAATAAGAGGATTGGAGATAAGATTCTCATTAGAATTTATAAGGAGAGAAGGTGTATAATTTTGATTGGGTTGATACCAAATAACTTGATGAGTTTTATTGTCAATTTAAAAAATGTGGTTTTGCATTTGGAGCATTTTCTACTATTGTTAACTTATGTAAGGGCCTTTTGGTCTAGTAATCTAAAATGGACTTGTGCGCTATCAATATGAATATTTTGAGTAATATTTCTACTAACATTCTTCATAGAAAACTGATTTATAGGAGGAAAATTAACGGAATTATTACAAAGAGAAGTAATATGGTTTGATGCACTAGCTACTAATGTAGAATTATTAAGGTTCTTAAGTTTTCCATATTTATTCAGAGTATATTTGAATTTATATTTAATATTTTTGATATTCCATTAAATTTTTTATAGATCACTATTAGAGGATATTGAAACAATGTTGCATGAATAGATTTAGATTGAGGTTGAAAAAAATTGCACCATGAGGAGTTACCTTCAATGGTTTGCATGGGAAGGATAAATGAGATACCCATATATAATATAAATGGGTTGAGGATCATTATAAAAAAACTTAAGAGGATATATAATTGAAAATGATATAAAATTTAATAAGATTATGAAAATAAAGTAAAAACATGAAAATGACCCAACATAGTAGTGGGGTAAGATTCACGTCGGGTTCACCTAAATATATTGAGGTAAAATTAATTCCATAATATAAACATAATATAATATATAAAGATAAAATAACATACTATATCCAACATATATACAAAAAATTCATGCCACAAAGCAAAGTGAGACTATATTATAGATTTGTTTGTAAAAGGAGTGATTAATGATATAATTAGGAATCCTATGCAAGGGGATTATGAACAAAGAATTAGATAGATATAATGAGTAAAATAGGTAAATAAATATATTAAAATGGAATTATTTTATAATGAATAGGTATACTAAGGATTATAACTAAGAGGTATCTAACTAAGGATGTATCAACATGAAAAGATAGCATAGGATGACCTAATAAATTGAATAAAAACAACATACTATCTAACATATACATAATTTTTTTTAAATAAATATTAAATGGATATGGATACTTACCCTAAATTGACATGTCAACACATAAATCCCTCCTTGGAACAATTGGTACTTCAAAGAGATTTTGTAGGTGAATCTTGAAACAAAAACAATAATAACTAATAATTATCAATTGGGAACTCTAAATACTAAGGTGTATATAAATGTTTAAATTTATATCCTTATGACCAAAAATAACTTGTGAAATCATATCCCTCTACAAGTATAAAATTATAAACCTGAATTCCTTTTATTTTGTTAAAGGTAGGTTTTCATGTTTAAACAGAGCCAAATAATGTTTTGTTTCTATAAAAATGAAAATTAATAAACTTACGTATGTGGATCTAATTCATAAAAGTGATCTATTATTATTTTTATTACAATTTTAATTAATATGAAAATTAATACTAATTTTGATAAATAAAATAAAATAAAGTAGATTGTTTGAAATAGATTTTTAATGCATAATGAATGTAAAATATTGAATTTGAAAAAGTTAAAATGATTGAGTTAAGGATAACTATGCAATGAAATGAAAAAAACATATTTATTTATATTTGATATTTTATTATGTTGACTGATAGATAGATAAAATAGGAAATCAAGAACTGTGACTAAAAATAACTAAAAGTTATGATTGAAGATGAATAAAGTCATGAATTGCACATTGGTTTCATGACCAAAAACCACTTTTCACCTAAACTAGTTAGTATTGAATTTTTTAAAAAATAATAAATTAGGTCATGGTCATTTGTGGTAGTCTGAATCAGGTTAATGTACAAAATTAACATTTGGAAGTTTGCAAAAGACCTAAAAATATATTTTGATGCATTGAAACCCTAATAACACTTATAATGATTTTAAAACTACAAATTGAAAAAGTTAAGAGTGTAATTGGGCTGAGCTAACCCTAATCACAAATAATATGAATTAATATTACTTACGTATCCAACACTGTGAAGAGCGAATTCAAGCCCATGTTGTTCACCCACTTCAATTACTCTATGTCTTTTTCTTCTTTGACAATATTAATGAACCTAGGGATGGATTGAATACTTGATCATGTTTTTATTTTGTTTAAATAAAATAGGATTTTAACTTGGTTGAGGAATAGTTTAAATGATTATTATTAAAATTGGTAACAATAGGGAAGCCTTACCTAATGTGCAGCATTGTAAATATGCCTCTGTATTAAAGTTTACAAGTGGTGTAATAAGTGACTTAATGTGCCTTTATAGAAATACAAAATTGAAAACCACATGTTAGGAGGCCTAAAAATATGGATGATAAGGTAATAGAGAGTTTAATTTTAAAATCTAGTTATTATAATACCAAGGGAAAAAGCATCACATAGGGGTTTAAAATGTTTAAAATTTTGACTCCTACTGGATGTTTTTGTCCCTCAAGGAAACATTTGGTTTTTAACTTTGGATTTATATAAACACATTATTAGTTATGTTTTTAATAATTAGAACATTTTTTTAGGTGTTAGATATAAATTTAAGGATTACATAGGTCTATACAAGTGCTTAGAATAACTTGAGGTGGTAAATAGGGCCAAATTTGACATAACAAAGTATTCATGATTAATTTAGATTACTATATTTCCTGCCTTTAGTCTAGAAATGAAATTTATATAAAAAAAGTGAATACATACCTATGTGTGTAAGACACACTTTGAATTTTATCTATTACTCCAATCATGCAAGGCACCATAGTCTTTGGCAAACCCTGAAAACACATGAAGTATTTACTTTTTTATATTAAAAACTAAAATTTTAAAAAGATTGAATTTATAGATGTTATTAATGGATTATATATCATCTCAATCTTTTACATTGTAAAACTTACACCTTGGGTGTTCCTCTAAGCTCTAAACCTTTCCCACTTTTGAAATTCTTAAATCTACTCTATATTATGATCCTTGGCCTATCTCTTAGTCCAACCAATATTATGTTGATGAACGAGGCCTTATATCTTTCCAAAAATTATTAAAATGCACTTATCTTCCACTCATGAAATTCTTGAGCTTGTATTTACTTTCCTACTCCATAGACTCTAATGTCTAGTATATACACTAGCATTGACAGTAGTGTCCTAACCTAATGTAAGTGTCCAGTACCCTAAAGTCATCTATTTTTCCAATGAAACATATCTTAATGGGTGACCTATGTGATTTAATGTGAGTTACATTTATAAATTAATTTAAATAAATACAAGAACAACCCTCATTCATTCCTCACATAACATATATGGTAAAAGACATAGTATTCATACCAAAGAGCATTAAATTGAGAAAAGCTTCACAATTTTATCTTAATTATATACCATTGATATGGAAAACAAATATATAGGTATAAATTACTAAAGGATCATTCAAATATCCTACTTTACCAAGTTACAAGATAGGTCACTATTATACTTGATTTGCACATATTGCATGATTCACACACAAGCCAACGCAAAAGGAATAACTACATAATTATGGGGTTCTATTTTTAGTATTGTACATGTAGGTAGTGCTCAATAATAGAGGTTTATTTGGGTTTATATTTACATCATGTACATACTAAAAAATTTCCACACAAGTTCACCATAAATATCAAGAACTAGGGTTTTGACATTTCATGAGGAGCAACAATACATTACCTAGATATGAATGCACCAATATGAAGGTGAATCAAAACCTAGAAGAATATAGATGGACACATCCTTTACAGTAGGTATTTTTTAAATTACACTTGCATCAAACCCATATAGTAGCATCAATGCAACCATCCTAGGTTGACATTAGTATTCAGAGGTCTAAAAGCATCTAATCTAGAATCAGGTGACTATATAGAATCATCATCCAGCTTGATTTATAATTTTCCCATATACCACACTATGTTAGCATTATAATTAGATAAATATATTACTTATTTTCCATTTCCATATATATATATTAGTTGTACTCTCTATATTTAGCCTATTCTTAGTTTTATGAATTCAACATTTATTATATTTGAGTTTAGCACCCAATTAGCCTATTTTAGATCTAATTATCACCCTTCTAAATTTTCATGTTTATATACCCCTTTAATAAGAATATAAGAAACCAAAACCTATAAAAATCTCATTTTAGGGGTAAACATTTGGTGAACCCAATTCATATGAATGCCAATTTTTCTAATTCCTAGGGTTTTTAGCTAGCCAAGGTTTCAAATTATTGTACTTTTTCCTTTCCTAATTATATTATTTTGTATGAAACCTAGGCATAGCTCTATTTTGGAAGTGTGACTATTGAACACATTTAGTTTCTCCTCCCACCATCTAAAATGTGTCAAACCAATGATGGATATCATACTATTTATCATGATGATAACCATCTTGAAAATGACAAACATATTGATATGGTTATCATAGAAGAAGATTTTGATAATGAAAAAGCATGATGCATATGAAACTAAGTAAATAAACCATGATAATGTGTAATAAATTACATTATCTCATGATTGTATTCATCAAATTCCTGAAGATGTTGAAGATATCCTAAAAACTATACTAGAAACAAAAAGTTCAAAAGCTATATTTCAAACATCCCTCCACTTGAACAAATTAAAACATAATACATATGGTGGGGGAAAGGTTATGTGTTTAAATATTTATTTCTAAAAATCCAAAACACTATTTATACTTGTGTTTAAACATTTGTTTCTTAAAAACTAATACATTATTGATATATCTACCATGGAACTAGAAATTATTTCAAGACAAGTACTAGTTTCAATTCCTATTACTATTCAAACAATATTTACATCCCCCTTGGTGGATGTTCAACTTACTAATATAAATCCCAATGGGTCCAAAATTTAAATACTCTTTCACATTATAAATAAATTAGAGGATAAGTTACAAACAGTAAATAAAATTATTTAAAATCTCTCCATGCTATTGATTTACAATGTGTTGTGATTTAACTTTTTTTGGGAAGAATGGATTTTTATTCCTATTTTAGTAAAGGGTCTAGATTAATAAATCAGTAAGTAATATTACAATAATTATATTCATAAATTGTATAGTTTATTTGTCTTTTCTACCTTTCTAAAAATAGTAATAAATTAGGAAAAATATAAATTAGCCTAAAACAAGCTAAAATGGCTATTACAAAGTCTAGAACTAGATGTGCAGGACTGGGATAGTGTCATAAATTAGAATATAGATTTAATTTAGTGAAAGGATAAGACCACTAAAAACAATACACCTTATGGTTTGGTGATATTATCTACTCTTACTACTATTGTCCAAACTACTCGTAGACACCTGATTTTTTGGGTTCTTTACATTATTACTATATGAGCCTACTTATGAAATATTAAGTGATGATTGTCGAAGAAGCTCATTATAGATATATTTTATTCTTAAAACCCTAACCCTCCATCATTCTTGATAAATAAGATTTGAATCACTTGAAAAAGGGTGGGTTAATATGTGTAATATACAATGAACATGTGATCCACATCCCTTATATGGGCATGATGCCTACATACTAATACTTCAAAGAGGGATCAAGCCATATGTATTTATCCCACTTTATGTGTTTTGTGTAATAGTGTAATGTAGATGCAAAAATTCCAAATTGAGAGTGCTTGAACTAGATAAGGATTGGTGTGAGGGTTTGAATATGTTTATAGCTATGTTGGGTGACTGTATACAGAGAATAGGAAAGTTTTCCTTAGTGGTTTGTTTGTATTCTTGCTTGATTTATAATATTTTCACCTCCTTTTGTAAATTAACTTTGAATGGGGTTTTATAGGGAACCATTGGTCATGATTAAATGTATTCACACTAGGCTGACATGATGAATGATAAGAATCCAATGAAAATGATTTTTGGGCTCGAAATGTGATTGGACAAGAGTGTCAAAGATGGGACACCCTAGGGTCTAGTAATATTGTTCAAGTATGGTGATCCTATCCTATAGGCTCAAGACTTTGGGGGATAAGATTTTCCTAGGAAATAGAGTTTAGATAAGCTTGAATGACCATTTGAAAAGCTACGGATGACTGAAAATCAATAAAAAGGTCTCTAGAAGGGTCATAAGAGAATACAAGAAGTAACTATGGATAGGGTGCAATAAGCTACACTCAAACTACAAATTTGGACATTTTATATGACTACATTCGCCCCCTCTTTATTCTAGTGATGCAACAAAGTGAAATTATAGGATAATGGAAAAGTAGAAAGCGTAACCAAACTTACCTACAAGGGTTAATCCCATGAAGTTGTGTGATGCTGAGTCTACATAGAGAACACATTATTAAGTGAAAATTTGTAATAAAAAACAAAGAGTATATTATTTCTTAATAGACATGTTATGTCTAAATTAAGAACATATAAAAGTTGGGTCAGAGACAGAGGAAGAAAAAGGAATGAATACACCTCATCAAGTACGTAGACTAATACAAAACCTATAATGTTATTGAGTGATGCTAAGTGATGTTAGATAATGTTGGGTATGTACTAAATGAAAGGTAATATCATGAATATAGATAAGTTCTCAATTCCCTAAGGGTGGCTCAAGAATACAAAGGTTGGCCCTTTGGCTCTATCATTGCCCACTAAGTGAAGATATGTGATCATTCATGTGTTAATAGATGTTTGGATTATGTTTCTAATCCTTCTAATTAGGTGACTCAAGAATATAAAGGCTAGCTAATCTTTTGGCTTCATCATTTATCACTATGTAGTGAATTATGAACTAATACTAGTATGAATGTGTGTCATATGAGATGGCTCTTAAATATCATGAATGCTCTTGAAATATGATAATGTGGAATGGGTAGTTTAAAGTGTAATATAAAATAGGCAAATCTTGGCCACTTTTAAAGGTGGAGATTAAGCTTATATGAAAGACAATCTAAAATTGTGAACTAGCCTTATATAGAATCCACTCAAGAATGATGCCAACCACTTATAGATGAAATAAGTAATGTAACTAATGATAATACTTGGGTAATGTACTAAACTCAAAAATAAAAGAAGTTAAATGTGCCATGCACATTACCCCAAATCATTGGTGTTTATAATATGGATACTGATTTAGAAGTTGTACCAACTACCTTATCTAGAACTAGAAATGAGAGCCATCATGTCATGTATGATTCCCCTATATTTGGATTCTTTGAAAAAAATTATACTAAAACTACCCAATCTAAATTGAACTGTTGCTGAAAAAATTGTAACTAAACTTACCTTTTTATCTATTTCTCGAAAATTTGGGTTTTCTACTATTTGGATAGGAGTACCAAAAATAGGACACCCTATAATCTAGTGCTATAGACCAAGTATAACAGACTTATCCTTTATTGTTTTTAATCATTTTTCTATGTTTGTCACTACTTTCTTGGTCTGCTCTGCCTGGTTTGGGTTTTGGTTGCTATTCTAAGTGTTCTAAAACTAATTTTTGACTGGTAGAGGCTTTGATCTATATGATAAAACCCTTATTTATTTCCACCTCTTTTGAGGGTAGGAATTAAGACCTTGAAATAAATTCCCTTAGAATAAAAATCCCTAAAAGTGTGTTATGCTTTGAAATACATGATATATCAATGATAATAAAAAGGATGTCTCAAGATATAACATAGTTTGTATTAGAGATTGTTAGATTAACAAGGGTATGCCTAGATAGATGTAACAATGTAATAGCATGTGTACTATATTAAATTAAAAATAGAAATTCTAGTTGTTAATTATTAGTTGTTAGTTGTCAAGGAGGGATGGAGCATGATGTCCATCATGGCATCTAAGAAATCAAGATAATGCATGATGTGGATCCTGGCATTGCAAACAATTTAGAAGTAAAAATCAAATAAGCATGTAAGGTAAGAAGCAAGAAGCATATAAAAGTGGTCAAGGGGCCAAGAAAATAAGGGACATAGGCACATGTCACTCAAATTGAAAATCAAGAATACAAGGCAAGATCAAATGCCCACATACACATACAATTGGAGAAAAACAAGGTTGGCACGAGGGCCACATAAACATATAAGATTACAAGAAAAAGACATTATAAAATGTCCTAAGGCACACACAAGAATATACATTAAGGACATTAGTAAATGTCCTAAGGCATACGCAAGAGATAAAACAAGAAATGATAAATTCAATCACATCTAGCTACACAAATAAAGAAAGGAAGGCATGCATATACTATAAATAAAATTGTATCTAACTAATCAAAGCAAGAAGTGAAAGTATGCAAGACATGAAGTACAAGACTAGGTATATTCTAAGAAATACATAAGTGTTATACTATAGTGAATGTTGATATAGTAATCTATGTAAGATAGTAAGTAATATACATCAACATGATAAATAGAGTGTGTGGTGTAGGAATGACATAACCTAGATGGTGTAGTCATGTAGAAGATACCCCTAGTGGATAGATATATCTATCTATGCCTCAAATGTATAATTAAGATGCCCCCTCAATGGGTAGAGTGAAGTAATCAAGGATCTGTATCTCACTGTACACACTCAAAGAAGATCAAATTAAGCATGTAAATGTAGATGAATCAACATACAATAGTATTTAATAACAAAATTTAAGTCTAGCATGGTAGTAGAAATGTAAAGTATGGATAATGCATACAATTGAAATGTGATTGGTGTTTTTGATTTATTTTAATGTTTTTGGCATTTCAGAATATTTGTATTTTTTTATATTTTTGAAATAAGCTATGTATAATGAGTCATAAGGAGACTATGTACAATAAATTAAAAAGAAGTTATCTTCAAGAAAGATTGAGAATAAATGATACTAACTAATGAGTCTCATAAGAGACTACCTATCATAGTGTCTTATATCAAGGAGAGGGATCATGCATGATGGAAGGGTTGAGAATATGAATCTAAAAGCTATGTATGCTTTAAATGCTCTAAAATATCTATAGTGGAAATACATTGTGGGGTCTCCTTGTAAATCTAAGAAGTGGATGCAACTTTATGGATCTTAGGGACCCATCTGGTTATAGTATAAGGTCTCTGAACATGTGATCTATGTGTAAAGGTATGAGACCTCAATGATACTACCCTAGGTGTGAATACTATAGCTAGAAACTATTTAGAGTCTTGAAACTATGGTTGTTCTAAAAGAGGCCTATATGGAAGTATATGAACTCTCTATGCTAGCAACAAAGGCCTCGACTATGTCTAAATCTCAATTGGATTAAGAACTATAACTAGTAGATAAGTTAAAATTGGTAACTATAGAGTAGTAGATGGCTCTAAAGTGGGGAGTGGTAACTCATATGGAAATCCACCAAATTTAATAGCCTGATTAGCGTGAATGAATTTCATGCATCTGTGAACTATAAAATGTACTTCATGAAGTTTTTGAATCTATGGTCGACCAAGCAACATATCAAAGACTCTTACACTAGAAATTATAGTAAATGGTGTGGCCATATGTGTAGGTCCAACATATAGAGTAATTAAAATATCACCCAAAAAACTCTATATGTGCCCACTAAATCCATTAATAACTATGTTTTTCAAGGTAATATCTTGCTCTAAATATCCTAAATGTTGTAGTAATGTCATAGTGTACGTTTTCACACTAGATCCATTGTATATGAGAACATTATGAATGGGATGATGATTAATGTAAGCTCTGATAAAGAGTGCATGGTAATCCAAATCATCCTAAACTATCTCTTGTTTAAAAAATGAGATGGAAGGTATAGCTAAAACTCTAGAATTATACACACTAATCATGTTGCTCAAAGGATGTGACTGAAGGTGCTTGGTATGTAAATAATGGAGGATTTTCATGATATACATGATGAACACCTATTTTATCTCTTGTTTCTTATTTAGAATGTTGTGGGAAAGGATCTAATAAATTTTTTAAAGCCTTTTTTTTTGTTTGATTTCCTTGATGAGGCTCAACTTAAGTGCTCAGATCAATAAAATTTCCATCTATCAAGTCATGCATCTCATGTTTCAAACTCATGATTGTATTCATTGTGTGGCCTAGTGCCCTGTGAAAATTTCAAAATGAATTTTGATCATATCCTCATGTAAGAGGCTTTGTTGGATCAACTTCTTGAATAGGAGGGAGTGATATGATATTACATTCCAATAGTTGTTATAAGACTCTGGTTAGAGATACTGGTAGATTAGTAAAGGATCATTGAGGAGGTTCTAATAAAACCACTCATTGAGGTGGATATGAATCTACATTAACTATAGGTTTATTTTGACTTTTTGTATAATTAACCTTTACTTTGTATGGGACTTTACTGTTGCTCTTGTTTGTTGTTTTTGATATGATTATGTACTTGAGTTTTTCCATTGTAAATAATTTGACTTCCATTTCCTTTAGTGTATGGCATAAATTAGTGAAGGAAGAGAAACTTTTGAACATTATTGACTCATGCAAAGCTACTATAAAAATCTAATTGAAGAGATCCTATAATTCTTGATAGGCCATGGGGCTAGTAATTTTAGCCAAGATAGTCTTATATCAAAGAACATAATATGTGAGAAGCTCATTTGACCTTTATTTATATTATGCAGCTAGGCCATAATAAACATTATCACCTATGTTAATTATAAATTGAGTGAGGGACATGTTATCCAAATGATTGAATGCATTAACTAGCTGATTTAGTAAACTCTAAAACCATTATAAAGCATAATCCTTTAGACTCCATGGAAATAGCTTGGTTAGTAACCAATAATTTGGCACATAGTATAATAATGTTGTGTGAAAATCTCTCAAGTGTGTCTTTGGATCACCCTTTCCATCATATAGAGTGAGCTTGGGTTAAACAAAACCTGGTGGTAAGGGTGTAGAAGCAATATGATGTGCTAATGGTATATGAAGTAAAGGAATCCAAAACCTATGTTGGTTTAGAGACACCTTGATCAAGATATATCACCTTAAATTTAAGATATTTTATCTCATGCGTAAGGGAATCCACATCATGATATAAAGATGTACTAGTCATAATTGGTGGTGTTAGGCTACTACAAGGGGTTGTTGAGACATAGTTTCCCCTACTGTCATTTGTAACTTGTTGTTCTATGGTTTAAGAGGATTGACCATTGTTCACTTTTTGTTGTTCTTAAAATATTTTAAGAATGTCATCTTGCATATCAAGATGTTTAGTTAAAAGGTCTCAAAGTTTCTTCTTATCAGTTTTTTCAAAACTAGTATATTGGGCCATTGTTAATGTAGGAAAACAAATTGAGAATGGATTAATTTTTTTGCAATAAGTTGAAATAATAAAAATTCAATGGAAGGAAATTACTAAATAAAATAAATATAAAATCCTAAAAATAGCCAAATAGAATATGCATAAAAAGGATATGAAGCTTACAAACACGTAAAGTGATACCTCAAGAAGCAAAGGGACCTTGTAAATTCAACTAGGGTTTGAAATAAATAATTTTTAAAAATTACTATGGTAAATTTTAGAAATTAAATGGGAAATTTTGATTTAAATATGCTATAAAAAATTTAAAAAAATTGGGACCTAGTATAAGAAACTAGGGTTTGAAAGAAATAATTTTTAAAATTACTATGGTGAATTTTAAAAATTAAAATGTGAATTTATGATTTAACTGTGTAATAAAAATTATAAAAATACTAGAAAAATCAGCAAGGAATTTACCTAAGGGTTTCTAGGGTATTTATAAACAAACAAAGTATGTCAATTTCACCAAATGATTTAACTTTTTTAGGAATAATGAAAATTTATTCCTATTTTAGTTAAGGGTTTGGATTAATAAATTAGTAAATAATACTTCATTAATTACAATACTAATTTGTATAATTTGTCTTTTTTACCTTTTTAAAAATAGTAATAAATTAGTAGAAATATAACTTAGATTAAAATAGGCTAAAATAGTTGTTACAAAGTCTAAAACTGGCTATGCAAGACTGGAATAGTATCACAAATCAGAATCTTTCTTTCATTTGGTGAAAGGATATGACCATTGAAAATAAGACACCCTAAGGTTTGATATTATTTTCCACTCCAATTATTATTTTCCAAACTAATTATAAGACCTAATTTTTCTAGGTTATTTGTGTTGCCCCTGTGTGAGCCTACTTGTGAAATTTCAAGTGCTAAATGTCGACAGAGCTCACTGTAGATCTATTTTAATCCTAAAACCCTAACCTTGCATCATGCTTGATAAATGGGATTTGAATCACTTGAAAGGGGGGGAGCTTAGTGTATGTAATATGCACTTAACATGTGATCCACACCCCTTGTGTGGGCATGTTGCGTACATACCAATACTCTGAAGAGGGATCAAGACATATGTAGTTCTCCCACTTTATGTGCTTTGTGTAATAGTGTAGTTAAAATGAAAAAATACCAAATTGAGAGTGATTAAGGTGGCTAGGGACTGGTGTGAAGGTTTGAATATTTTTCCAACTATGTTTGGTGACTATGTGTAGAGAATAGGAAAGTTTGCCTTAGTTTTTTATTGGTATTCTTGCTTGCTTTGTAATATTTGTCACCTATTTTTATAAATGAACTTTGAATGGGATTTTATAGGGAACCATTAGTCATGGGTTAAATGTATTAATGCTAGGATGACATGATGAAGGATAGGAATTAGATGGAAATAACCATTTGAATTCAAAATGTGATTAGACAAGAGAACCAAAAACAAGAGACCCTAGAGTCTGATGCTATTGTCCATGTATGGCACTCCTATTCTAAAGTCTCGGGACCTAAGGGGATAGGATTGGCCTAGGAAATAGAGTTTGGCTGAGCTATAATGATTGTGTGTAAGGTTATAGATGACTAGAAATGAATAAAAAGGTGTCTATAAGGGTCATAAGAGCATGCACGAATGACCTATGGATAAGGTATACTCAAACCACCAATTTGGAAATTTTATATGACTACATGTTGCATAACCCTCTTGCACTTGAGAGATATTTGCACCCTTTTACAACTAGTTTTATTGCACCTAAGTTTCCATTTTATGATGGCAAAGGTGATATTGAACAACATCATCAATCTTTTTATGTCGCATGCCTACACTATGCCTCCAATGATAAACTTTTAACCAAATTATTTGCAATAAGCCTCATGGACTATGCTTTTATTTGGTTCTATTATTTACCTCTCCAATCCATGAAAGCATTCAAACCTCTTATATATAAAATGTTATCATATATTTCCATTAGTAGTTCAAAAATGTTTTCCTATGCTCAAATTGACAAAATAAAACAAGGAAAAAATAAACCTATCAATGAATATCTCTTAATTAAAATATAATGATAGGAAAAATGAGTAATCCTATGGTAGATAATTAGTTGAGATAAATATTCCATAAACAATTCCTTGCCCATTTATGTCAGTCCATTATTTTTAAGAAGTTCAAATATTTTGATGAATTATACCATGTTGTATAGGACCATGAAATGAAGATTATTTCATTAAATAAGATCAAGTATGTATAAAAAAAACTATATGCATATACATAAAACACCAAATTTACAATCAAACAAATTTATAAGGTAAAAAATATTAATCCTAAAAATTAAAAAACCACCCTAGTTAACACAATTTCATAGCAAAATAATCAACTTGTTTATTCAATCCACAAAGAATATACTTTTCCAATTTACCTGAGTCCCCAATTTAATTACTCCAATGGTTACTAGATTGTCATAATATATATCTCCCTCATACTATAGAGGATGATATGAATAGACCTCAACCTAAATGATATGATGTGAATGCTTATTATGATTATAATTATGGACCATGGTGTTTTACAAATAGATGCTTTACATTAAAACACAATATCCAAGATCTTATTGATGAAAAAATAATTCATTTGATGATCCTCCAAAGGAATCAGGTTCAAAACTTGGTGATCACCAAAAATATAAAATATTTAACAATCCTTTGCAAGACCATTCTAAGAGTAAACCAAAATTAAAAATGGTATATAATGCATATCCTCCTCTATCACATTATGGGCACCTATTATATGGGATTATTGGTAATTACACATGGCATATACCTCTTATGGTTCAGAGGCCTTATATTAATTTTGATGATAATAAGATTAAGGATGATGAATTTGACCTTCATTATTTATTCATTCGATCATACCTAGATAAAAACCTATATGTATTGTTATGATTGATAATGGTGCAAGTGAGAACTTTTACACCATGATATACATACACACTTGGGTTATATTCATCTTGATTTTCACACTTATACTAGATTAATTAGATTATTTTATGGGACTTATAAGAAGGTTATTGGAGAGATTGACCTCCCTTTACAAGTTGGTCCCACACATGTGGTTACTACCTTTAAATATATACCTTCCATGGGCATCTTTGATATGTTATTGAGAAGATATCAGATCTATACACTTTTAGAAGTACATTCTATAGTGTATGGATGATTCTAAATGCATTCATTCCAATTAGGTGATTATATTTTTTAAAATTCCATATGAGCATCCTCTTGAAAAAGAGAAAATTATACCTAGATAGTTAATTCCAAAGCCTACTAATGCTAATTAACCATAAAAGGGTAACCAAGAGGTAATCCCCTTTACTAGGTGGTTAGTACTTGAGAGATCATTAAATTAAGACATAAAGTGAATTCTATGGAATCCCAATATAATATGCGTAATGATTATATATCTAGATCACCTGCACATGTTCCTATTATGGTTATTTAAAGAAGCCAGCCACAAAGTACTCAATGATGAGTTCCAAATACACCTAATTCTATTAATCCTACTACTTGCTTCATGACCAAAAAGTCCTATTTTACATATGTAGAGCATAATTGATACTATCATGACATCTATTGAACATATTCATCTCCTTTGTAGAATCATAAGATTATTACACTAGGTTCATAGTGGGGAGATATCTATGACCATCCATTAGATTCCATCATTAGATGATATTTCCTTATAAAAAATTCAAATATTTTTTGGCACCTACATGTTCTATTATCTCCTTGGCATCTATGTGTTAGTTTGATGTTGATGGATGTCATATTTAGTTACGCTTACATACACACATGTGTGTACATTTTATTTGAGTGTGAATTAATCATATATAAATACATGATATATTATAATTTTTTAATGTTGGGCATTCCCTCTAATCATGTCATGTGGGCATTGTGAGCCTCCACTTATTTGATCACAATACTTCTAGCTTATATTCTATGTTCACTCTATATTATCATGTTTAAGCTTATATATGTAATTACACATGCTTTTATCCATGATTGTATCATTTACAAGGTACTTGATATGTTATAAACTTGATGTTTTATGCTAACACATTTGGTACATGGGATACTATTATATGTTTATGGTGGTTGCTTATGATTTCCTTTATGCACTACATTGAGTGCCTTTATTTTCAATTGTCTTTATTGTTTGAGAATTTAAATATGATCCTTTGCTTGAAGCCCTCATGACTATGTGATTTATTTGACATTTGAATATTTCATTGATTACTACTATATGAACATTTGAATATGTCATTCTTTCTTTTTGGACATTTGACTAAGTCATGTCCCTTTTATTGTGTGACATTTAAACATGACCCTTGTTTGTAGTCTCTTTGTATCATTACATTTTGACTTGAATTTGAGCATTCTTATGTGAGCACTTGATTTTCTTGTTGAGATTGTAATATTACTTTCTAGATGTTGCCATGATATTTATCATTCATCTTAGGCCTTCTTGTGTTCACATTAGTTCTATGTGCTTCAATGATAATCTATCTAGATATGTTCCATCTATATACTATACGAATTCATTCATAGATTATGCAGTTGTCTCATTCTTTTGAGGGGAGGTAACTACCAATTCCTATCTTTACCTCACCTAAAAGGGGGGAATATTAGTGGGGGCATATCATAGAGGCACTCTCTCAACACTTGGAGCAATTTTTAGATTCAGTGGGGTCATGCTTTGGAAGCATGTTCTCCATACTAGTATTTGTATCAATTTTTATTTTTATCCATTTATAGTGGGCCATGATTTGAAATCATGGTATCCACACTTACATAGTGTTTTTAATTGGCCAAAACACATTGTTTTATGATTAAGATTCACATTTGTGGTATAGTTTATACATTGGTACCATCGTTATACATAATTTAATCATGAGGCATATATAAGGTGTATATGTTATGAAATTTGTGTGTAATATTGTAAAATTCAAATCATTTTTAGTTTCTAAAACTCCTTTATAAATTTTTACTGCACTAAATATTTTACATATTGATACCCTAGTCAAATTTTTATAGACTTTATTGAGCTAGTCTACTACAGTAGTTGGTTCACTTTTTGGTAAGTTTGAGGTGATTAAATTACTCATCTTTCTAATTTTTTAGGCTGGAATTTATTTTATCATCCAAACTCACTAGGTTATAAGTATCATTTGGTTACATGATTTAGCTAATCTTAATTGCTAAGTGATAACTCACTTTTGATCAAAGGTTAGGGGCATGTGCCTTACAATATCTCTATCTCTCGCTATATATATATCTCCTTAGATATATGCATTTTCAATATTATTCCTAATACTAGTTTAAGAGCCTTACAATGATACATATTTTTCAAATCAACTTTCTAGTAGGCAAGGTAGTTATGAAAGTTGGCAAGGTAGTTATGTTGACACACGTGTACTCCTAAACATTTCTCTTTTAATTTAAATCAATTACAATTAATTTAAATTATAGATTATATGCACTAGTTAGATACAATAACATGATCTTGATTATAAGCCAATCACCAAATAATCATTCAAGGTGAGCACATGCAAAGAAAAGGTGTGTTATACACACCCATGTATGTATTCCTTTCCTTAAAACTAGAAATTTCATTACTAGATTAAAGGAGGGGCAAATGAAAATGATATGTATGGAATATATAACACCTCAATATTGTACACTTGGAAAGCTCAGAACTTGACTATTCCTCATAATTATGGACCTTCACCACTTCCACAAGTCTAGAATCTATCTTGTGCCTATTAGTCTATCTCTTTGTCTGAATAGTTTTATTTTGATGACCTAGGCATTTTATCTAACCAAAAATGCTTAAAATGCACTTATCTTCCATTTTTACAAGTCTTGATCTTGTACATACTTTCATGTTCCCTAAACACTAACATCTAAAAAAGAAACTAACATCGATGTTAGTGTCCGTACCTGACTCAATTTTTGAGTGTCCTAAAGTCAACTATTTTTTAAATGAAACATATCCTAATGGTTATACTAAGTGATTTAATGTGAATTACTTATCCAAATGGATTTAGATAAATATAATACCAAACCTCATTCATTCCTCAACTAGCATATATAGTAATATACCTAGTATTCATACAAAAGAACATTCAATTGAGAAAATATTCCCTATTCTCTTATATTTATATACCAATCATATGGACAACACATCTACAAGTATGAAGTATTGAGTGATAAAACTAAGAGCCTGATTTTAAAATTTACAAGTTAGGTCACTATTATACTTGATTTTCACATATTGCATGATTCACACACATGCCAACACATAGGGGATAATTACATTAATTTGAGGATTTTTTTTAATTAGTGTCTATGTAGTCATTTCTCACTGATAGATGGGTCTTTGGGGTTATCTCAACATTGTGTAAAAACTAACCCATTTTACCCCAAGGTCACCATCAAGATGAAGAACTAGGGTTTTGAAATTTCATGAGGAGTGATAGTCCATGACTCAGATATGAATGCAATAGATTGAAGGCAAAGAAAATCCTTAAAGCATATAAGTGGTCACATCCTTTTAAATAATTTATTTTATACATGATACTTTCATTAAACCTAAACAATAACATCGATGCAATCATCCTGAATCTCTAAAGCTCTAGAAGGATCCAATCTATAATTAAGTGACTAGTCTAGAATCTTCTTTTAGCTTTATTTCTACTTATTTTAGATCTAACACTATGTTATCATCAAAACCAACTAATTATATTAATTCTTTTTCATATCCATACATAATTCAATTTTACTTTCTATATTTAGTTTATTCTTAGCTTTATGAATTCAATATATGTTATATATAGTTTTAGCACCAAATAGGCTTATTATAGATATGATTATTACCCCTATGCATTATCATTTATATATAGCCCTTTAATAATCATATAGGTAACCCCCACCTAGATAATTTGGATTTTAAGGTTAAACAAAATTTGAAATTTATTTAACTTGAAATTTGAATTTGATTGGATTTGAAATTTTAAAATGCTTAAAATTTAAAGGGAGGAATACATTTGTATGTGTGAAACCAATGTTTATTTTATAATGTTTCTTGGAGAAAATATTACCTTTAAGCATTAGATCATTTGTGATTCCTATGAATCACTTAGAGAAACATAGTTCCTTAGTCAAACCAATGGATAAATTTAAGGGTGATCAATATCCAAATTCAATTTGAACTTTGTAAGATAAATGACACCAATTAAACTCAATTTAGCTATTCTAATATTTATAACTTCAAGATGTGAAATGGATTAAAATTTAAAATGGACTCATAAACTTAATGTTAGAGGTAACTAAACCTCTATGTTGTGCATTATGTACTTAAATTAAATCAACCACTATATATGCATTATAGATTCAATTGTAATTTTTTATTGAATGCATAATCAAAATAAAATGGATTACACCCATGTCCCCACCATTTATGTAGATAGAGAGTAGTATTGAAATTTTGAAAAATAACAGTGTGCATGCATCTGTATCTTCCCCCTTTAATAAATGAAGAAACGATAATTATATGTAGATGAAAATTATAGATTATATTTTAAAATTATTCATGAACCTATATCATGTAATCAATATAGCGTGAATTTTAATTTTTTCCTAAAATGTGTGTTCATATGCATGACATATGCCCTTATCCTTTATTCCAATGACTAAATTTTGAATCATTTTAAAATTGTATTTTATGACAAAACTAAATTTTGATCTTGAATAAGATTATCTCATGTATGAAAATCCCATTGAAACCCTATTATGAGGTAATGGAAATGATCTTGAAATTCAATCATATAAAAAATATATCTACAACATGCATAGTAATTTGTGAGAATTGAATAATGTAGCATATGTGAAAAGTATGCTATCATAGTAATATTTGTGTCATTTGAATTTTGGATGTAACACATTATGTAAATCCTATATAATTTAATAATTAATCTCTTAGTAATAGAATTAGTATATTATCTATTATTTAGTTCATGATATGGATCATGAACAATAGATTTTAAAATATATATTTTATATGATAAGCTATTCTTATACACTTGGAAAATGTCACTCATTACTCAATCCTTCAGTTCATGACCTTCCCATTTCCAAAAGTCTCATGTTAACCATCTCATTGTGCCTAAATGATTATATTGTAGTTTGACCCTGATATTATTATTAACTAGATCACTTGTATCCCAAATTATGATTAAAACATGATATATATCATTCACTGTTAGTTATATATATTTAGCATTTTCCAATTCTCCCAGACACTACCATCTAGATTAGGACACTAGAAACGACACTAGTGTCCCAATTTTATTTCTAGTTTTTATACCTCACAAACATTAAATAAAATCCAAAGGCTATTAATTATCTAAAATCATGTACTTTACAATCCAAAGTCCATTCATTATCTAATCTAATTTTATTAGAAACTGATATCATGTACTTTTCAATCACACATTTATCTAAAATCACCTCTCAAGTTTGAAAAACTACCCTATTCTT
This sequence comes from Torreya grandis, assembly GCA_037957365.1. Lineage (NCBI taxonomy): Eukaryota > Viridiplantae > Streptophyta > Pinopsida > Cupressales > Taxaceae > Torreya > Torreya grandis. Next base: position 954,161 of record JARHVA010002795.1, read on the forward strand.
ACTTATTTTCATGTTAGTCATAGGATCGATATTATTAAAGGTGTGAAGCATCAAAATATAATACCATGATAACTATTTTAAAATTTACATGCTATATCACTACATGCACCACCATTTAACATATTCCATATTTGTTCACACTCAAGCCCACATAATAGGGAAAACTACATAAATCTAAGACTCTCTTCATAATATTGTATATTAAGTAGATCTTATTGATAGATGGGTATTTAAGGTCATCTTGATGTCACTTTAGCCCACTAAAACCTATTTTTTAAGGTGAAATTCCATATTTGAAGGACCTTGGAATTTGAGCTACATACTGATATCCAGAACCTATTTACAGAATTGTAAATGATTATCTGCAAGATGATAGAGATCCTGATAGGCATAAGTGGAATTTCTATAAAATATACCTATACTTAACTATGGATAAAAGTGTTAATTTTTGGATAGAAGTGTTTACATAGTGTCTATATTTCTATAATATTTTCTAAGATAACAAAGAGCTAATTTATAGAATTTGATGAATCATAGTTGAGCATCATCCTGATTTTTTCTACACCTACACTTATCAAATATAGTTTCACATAATTAAATAAGATAAATATTATACCTTTTTCATGATTAAGTAATCAAATTACTATTTGGCTTTGTATTTTCTATATCTAAAATATTTTTATAATTCAACACTATATTAGAGTATATTATGAATCTAAATTATTTAATTGGCATGCTTATAACATAGTATTTCCTTAGTTTATTAGACTATTATCTTTAACATTAATTTTAAAAATAACTAAACATATGGTGAACCTAACCTTTGAGTCTTCTTTGCAAAACCATAGCTTTATCTAAGCTTCTAAATGTTTTAGAGTATAGATGGTTTATTTATTATATCCCATATTATATTATAATATGGATCAAAATAACATGAATAATAAGGATAAAATAAAAACCCCTTACATGAACACATTATTTAATCAAGCATAACCTATGAGGAAAAATGTTAATATATTTTTCAAGCCATAGATATTGAGAAAAATAAATAAAATTGTCACATTCTCATTGTTGCAATATTAAATATTAAGCCTTGACAAAACTATGTGTATAAAATAATGAATGTTTAACAAATTTCTTTGACCCATATAGACATAAGGTTTATAATATTCATCATAATACTCCCACTATTCATCTATAGCTTATATTGGATATTTTGGTCCATGTTATTAATAACCCACATGATAGGTTATCACATCATGAAGATAGTCAACATGTTCCTTTTCCATCTACCATAACATAATTAGATATGATCAAGACTAATCTTATTTTATTTAATCATACAAACCTCTGATAAATTCACAAAGATATCATGGCTTCTTATAAAAATCCATTGATGTGAATGTTTCTTCTTACAAATAATTGCAAGTAAGTAAAGTTCCTTTGTTTTGAAAATATCATAATAATGATACACTTGCCATTTATAGATTTTAAAAATAAGACAAATTAAAACTCTTGTATATATATTTTAATACACCAATAATTCCTAATAGTAATCTAATATATAGATGATTAATACCATAGGATACCTCTAATGTCAAGTTTCAATTCTCAATTTAAAAATATTTTCATGTAATTCAAATATTAATAAAAACATGATTAGGAGCTAAGATGAGTTGAAATACATTTTAATTTTGAATAATATATGGAGATTTATATAATTTTCTTTATTGGTTAACACTTTTGTATTATGGTACTCCTTTTCTATTTTAGATTGTTTTATGTTCTTCAATGACATGTTTAGGAGTTTGTAATTGGATGTATCCCCTCTCTTTTTTAGGTCTTGTCGGGGACTTTTGTTTGGATGTGTCCGTATATTTTGTGTATTTAGTTATCCTAGATGCCTAGTTTGGGTTACTTTCCTACTTTGTTGCCTCTGTTGGTTCTTATTTTCTCTTATTTGGGGATAATTAGGCCTCCCATTATGCTCAGTCTAGATTCCACACTAGTCAAAGGTGGGTTTACCTTAATCCAAAAAACCATGATCAAATATCAACCTCTTTCAAAAATTATATTTTAATATCCATATCCACAAGATTTCATCATACCAATGTTGACTTCATTTTTACTTAATGAGCACCCTTCTAAGAATATAATTCATTTTTGCATTGTTTTGATATTTGGGCTAAAGATGGTCATTTATAGTTAAAATATTTCCATGTAATCTTAATTTGATAAGTTGGAATTGGTTATATCACCTTCCTAATTATTACATATCGACTTTCAAATAATTAGAGGAATTTTTTATCTTAAATTTTAATAATCACAATTTCCCAAATTAACTTTAGGCCATTTGTAAAGTTTAATTAGCATATTTAATGGTTACCTACCCACTTTCAAGTAGTTATAGGATTTTTTTTAATCTTAAATTTTAATAATTTCAATGTGACAAAATTAACTTTAGACCATTTTGAAATTTTAATTAGCATGATGATGAGTCTCTTTAGGATTATGCTATATGATTTAAGAATGTCTCATATTATTTAATATTTTAACCCTTGTATTTGCAATTAAAATTCATATTTAATAAATTTATCATTTATCCACTTAATTAAATAAAATTTCATAATCATTATACTTATTTTAATAGCTTCTATCTAGATGTGCACAAATATGCATGCGGTATAGTAAGTAATAACAAAGACTTAATTACCTATTCTTTTCAAAGCAATATTTTTTTATCAAAGATGCATACAATGAAATCAAATTGATATAAGTAGATAATAATTATATTTTGGTTCATTATGTGTCACATTTTTGTAATTTAATCAATAATTTGTCAAAAACCAATGAACATATTGTGCAAGCAATCCATATTTTGACACATCATGATATTCATGCGATACTTTTCTCAATGTTATTCTAAAATAAAATTCTTATATTACCCATTATTATACATCAGGAAACAACACATATTATGAATAAAAAAGTAAAATAATTTTGTTATTATCATCTAATTATATGACATGATACATATAATTATACTATAGTGTGAAAATAAATTTAAAAATATAAATATGAGGGTATAATTGTCAAAATACAAAATCAAAAAAATATTTTTACTATAAAAACACATCAAGTGTCACCTACAAGTAAAAAGTGTCCTCAACCAAATTATTTAACAATTACAATATTCATGTGTGGATATTATTTTTGGAAGTATCATATTAACTCTATCCAAATGGATAGTCATTGTGATATAAGCATGTTGCCACAAATGGCGTATACTATCATTAAAATATGTCATAAAGGACATTGGAAAGAATCTTTGGGATACATAATATTACTAATTACTTGTGGACCCAAGGTTTTCCTTGAAAAGGTTTGGATCATGCCTCACTCATATCAACACCCCATTACATCAGGAAGATTATGGTTATGCAAAATGTAGGCCACAATTGATCCTAATCAACAAGTCATTACATTTTCTCATTAAGGATGCTTAATTCATATGCCACATGATGGTGATACAAATCAGATAGTAGGTGGAGTATAAAATCATCTTATGTTTCTATATGACTCCAAGAATTTTAATTCATAAAAACATGATTCATATGATTATTTTTATGATTAAAATTTAAAATAAATAAATAAAATCAATTAATCAATAAAAATACAAAATAATTAAACAAAAAAAAATACAAAAATATTTAACACTCACATGTTTAATAGTTTTTGAATATGTTTTTTACTTTATGTTAGTAGATAACATATCATTTTATTTATACACACACACATGTTTCATAGGTACTTGAATGTGATATATTTATACATTATATCCATGATACCTATACATAAAAATGTTGGAATTTTACTCTATGCATGTGGCATGTTACACTAGGGTCATATGCTTCTATTAATCATGATTGATACAGGTTCATATTTTTATTATTTTATGATCATTTTACATTATCATGTTGAGCTTATAAATTAACACTTCCCCATGCCTATACTCATGATTACATATTATACAAAGTATTTGATATGCTATGCTCTATACATTTTGATAACACATGTATACATGATATAGTATGATATGGTTTTTCTAATCTCTCATATTTGACTCATACATCATTTCACATGGTTTACATGATTTTACTTCTTGTTTACTACCTTATTTATATTGTGGAACATTTAATCATGTTAATTTTTTTATCCCCAGTGCCCTATTTATTGTTTATTTTGTGTGCAAAAATTTGAACATGTCTTCCACTTTAAATGTGTTTATTTTGAACATGCCCCTTGATTATGGTCTCCTTGTACCCCTTTTGTGTGGCAATGAGTGATATTGTGTGTGTTCTTGTTTTTTTCTAATTTTTTATTTTTAGTTATAATTATTTCTATGATCAGTATCATGCATCTTAGGGTTATTTATATTTGGATATTATGAGATTCATTGATACATATACCCAGACATGATACCACTATGTGATTCTTTACTACATGATTGATATAGATATATCATGGTTATATATTATCCTTTTGAGATAGTGTGACTATCAAGTTACATTCTCATCACCTTAAAAGGGGGGTATATCAGTGGGGGAATGTCATAGAGACATGAGTTCACATACACAGTTAAAAAATTTGGTAGAATTTTATATATTTTACATGATTCAAATATACACTTGGGTTAAAATATTATGCATTTATCACTATTTTTCAAAGATTTGGCACAAAGTTTTTGAGATTTGTAATAAATATTATACATAGTTTATAGAGTAGATGTTACATTTTGATAGATAATTTAGCTTAAGACAAATTATATGTCCATATTCCATAAAAAATACACCAAACCATAGATACATATTCATAATATATACACATTTATGCATCAACCTTAACAATGCATACTAATTGATCTTCTATACACTGAAACCATTTAGATACTTTAAGTAGAGTGATTAAGTTTCAACATGTTGGAATAATGGCTAATGAGAGGGGTGGGTGAATCCATTTCTCAATATTTATCTATTCAATTCAATTCAACATTCACTCACATGAAAGATTAATGCATATACAGGCAACTATATAAGAAAATCACAAGAGAACACAAAAGTTATGTGGGAAACCCTATTAAGGGATTAAAAAAAAAAAAATGAACATGTAATACTATCCTATAATGTAAATATTGAAATTTTATTGAATCTCCAATTTCACAAGGAGCTCCAACCCCTACCTAGTTGAGCACCCACCCAACTAGTCTTTTACAAATTCAATCTTTCAAGGAGGCTCCGACCCCCATAGGTAACTTAGCACCAAAAAAATAACATATGATATTTATAAACCTAATACGACCTATTTATAACTCAAATATATATATGAAAACCTTCTCTTTAATTCTTTATCCTTCAATCTCACTCAAACATCCTCTTAGGCCTTCTCATTCAATTAGCCTCTCCTTGGTAATAGTAGGTCGATTGACCTTGTTCAACACTTACGGAATTTTTTTTATAAACTTATGTAATATTTATATAAGTATTATTATCATATTAAATCCCTTAGTATGTTCATAAAAACTTTATATCCTTCACTCAAAAGCTTAATGTTATAACTAGTCAATATGCCTTATTAGGCCTTACCTTTATACTCAAATCTTTTTTTCACCCATCTTGGTTAGCCAAGATCTGTACCATAATTTTATTATGATTTTAAAAAAATCACTATACACTTTTAATGAGTGAAAAAAATAATAAATTAGTTAGTCATTTTCCATAAGGACCAATTTCAATATTAGGCCTAATGGAGACCTAATATAATTAGGTTTGTCCTATCCACACATTACCATTTAGACCCTGAGGAACACTTCCTATCTAATAAAATGGATTAAAAAAATCATAAATGCCTAAAATATACCATATTTAAGTTTACCTTATGTCCCAAAATTCATTTATTCCATTTCACTACTTCGACCTACATATTAGGTCTCTTCGCCAATAGGCCTTTTCACTGCATGTAAGTCTCTATTGAAAATTTGAACCATGTACAAAACTTTGACACATAAAACATTAATTAAATAATATTATTAGGTTAATAATTACATTAAAAACTTATAAAATTTATTTATTCTCCACCACATAGGCCAAAAGGCTTCAAGAATGCTCCTGAAGATAACTTACTCAGAAACACTAAACACTGTCAAAACATAGTCAACATAATTTGAATTTACAAACATGATCAAGGACTTATAATGATAAAAAAATGAATTAAAATTATCATATTAGTCTTTTATAACACATATATTAAATTTTTATCATTCATATTAGTTAAAATTGACTTAGGAACATCTTTTTCATGCACATAAAAAAGTTGCTAGTAGGTCCAAAAACATAGTCAAGAAAATCAACTCATAGAACACTTGTGGGAGCACATATGTGATATTTTAATGAGTTTTTGTGAAAATTTACATAATTATAACATATTTTAAAATATACATTTCATGATCATGTATCAATATTGGTCTTATAGACCAATCTCACTATGTCACTCTACATCGAATCCACTATACTAGATAGGCCCTTTTGATGAAAACATTTTAATTGAATATAAGAATCATAAACACTTAAACAAAAGTTAAATATTAGTAATAGGTATTAAATGATTATAAAATGCCTTTGTATCCATCCCTAATCCTCTATAATCAATCCCTTAACTTATATTTATTCTCTCCTAGTTTTCTCATTATTCTACTCATTAGACTAGTTTAATGATAGGCTACCTTCCATGATCAATTTTGCACAATTTTAGTATGAAAAATAATAAGAAACTTTCATGACCAATATAAGCGTTTCACATAATTATCCATCCATATTCATGCTTTTACTTGGTCAACCCTACCTATAGCATAAAAAACCCTAAAAATAAAGGTTTTTCTTTAGTTACAAACCAAAACCACACAAGCATACCTTGAAGTATAAATTACATGTTATAAACAATAAAATAGGTTAATTAGGATAATATTCATCATAACTAATTATATATTTCCTATCGGGTCTGTGTAAGGGTTTTAGAAGGGTTTTGACTACCTTACCTTCTTAACAATCATTCATAAAGTATTTCTCCTCAAACCTAAAACCAATGCCAATAAATTCAAGTGAGGTACATTAAAAAATACCATGAAGTTATCCAAATATTATGCAAAGGTTTTACATGCCAACGAGCATGAGAAACTTATTCTTAGGTTTGCAATACCCTATTCTGTGCACACAATCAATGTTTCCATTAAAAATATTGATTTCCATTATAGGATATGAATTAAATCTTTGTAAACATGAATAACATAACCTCTCACACCTATGTAAATTATATAAATATATATGACATCCTTGTAATATAGCTTGACCCCTCATTAGGCCACTATATGTCACTTTGTGCATCTAAGCCTTACACTACCAAGCATACTTTGATTATGTTCATGCTTTGAAATAATGTGAATTGACTTTAAAAATATATCCTCATGTAATAATACATCACAACATTTTATCACACTACCATCTATATTTACATAGGTCTCTAATGGCTCAACTCACCCTATTATAAGGCTTATATCACTAAGGTATTCAGCTTGCAACTTCTCACTAGGTCTCTTTATATAGGAGCTAAGATTTATTATTGTTTTTTGAACTCATATGAAGGTTTATTTACCTCTTACCCATGTTATCAAATATTATATAACTTAAATATGCCTGATCTGACTTAAAGTTAAAGGTTTCACCATGTAATATGCATAAAAAGCTAGACAAAGCTTCTTAAAACACCTAGTACTCAGAGATTAAACACAACCAAATTGGATCTTTAATGATATAATTATTAAAAATTGATTCTCAATATACTTATGCTATTAGTCTCAATATCATCACAACCTTTTATCAAAACCTTGTAAGGACTCATTAACCAATGTACTTACTTTATATGCTCTTTAGTATTTAGAGCTTTAAACAAGATGCTTCCCTTGCACCTTGACCATGATATTAACATGTCATAAAAACCTTATAAATTATACCAATTTGACTTTAAATTATCTCGTAAAAGAGTAAAAAAACTTCTTAGTCACACACCACTTCACCAAGTATGACATCGACACTGAATTTTGACATGAGAGACATTTAGCTTGACTTTGACATTAATGAAAATATTTATGTCTCAATACCAACATTATGAACTTATATCAACAATCTACCCCTCTTTCATTGATGGAAAAAAATATTAATCATGCAAATAATTCTCTAATACTTAAACATGAAAGAGAACCTTTCTCCCCCTTTGACATTAATGATAAAGCTTCACCTTTTTGGCAACTATTTGATCCTTGGACACATAGATTTTAAAAATCTTACTTAAACACAAACCAGGGTCACAAGTCTTGAGGCATGATTAATTTTATTTATTTCCATTAAGATTAAATACATTTTCAAAACTATGACTTATTTTGATCAAGTCATCATATAAACTTATTATGACTTATCACTTGTGAATACACTTGTAGCATGCTTTCTTTGACTATATCTTGAATTTGAAAGTCTCCTCAAAACCACAAGGCTCCCCTTATGATTGAGCATACTTCATGTTTCGTGATTATTAGCTAAGTTCCTCCATGAAGCCTAATAGAGTCACCTCTACTCTTAGAGATATAGAACAACATGAGTTCAAGAGATTCCTAGATCTCCATGTATTTGCAAGATTGAACTTCCTTCATAATCCTCTTATGTTTGATTTGTCCTTCCAACTTTACTCCTTTAGTCTTTTCTTGAGAAATATTTTGGTTTTATTCATTGATCATATTTCTCTCATTAATAAAGTATGCTAATATAGAAAATTCTTGGCATTCATTTGCATATTGATTTTATTTTACCATGGCAAACAATCCATTTGAACTTGTAGATTGGTTATCCACCTTAGTTACCTTAGGTTTCAACTTTCTATTTATTTCTTGTGTTCTAAAAGCCTCAAAATTATTATCTTATCTTGATAAATCATATTTATAATGCCTTTCAATGTGACCAACCTTATGACAATTGAAACAACTTATCCCTCTAGATATAAATAAACCATAACCCATACCTCTTGGTTGATGAATCTCCTCATAATTCCATTCAAATTCATTCTTGAATGGCCTTCTACAATGCATTACTCTATGATCAAATTAGTTACATGAATAACAATAGCCATTAAAATGATTAACATACCTTTGGGGCTAGATTGACTAAAAATGTTGGCCTTTATTCTATCAACACCATACTTCTTAGGTTGATTATTGACCTTATTGACTTCATTTGTGTCCTCTTAATCTCCAATGAAACTAAGACTTGTCTTAACATCAATAGTATTTTGACTACTCATAAGGTTATCTAGATCATTTGTGATCTTTTCAAATATTAAAAAGGACTTAAACTTATTTGATTCTTATTTCAATTGATCTCTCAAAGAGTTCACTTCAGCCACATACCTTACACATTCTCATTCTTTTAATTTTAAGCTTGTAGTGCAATCACAATTTCAAGTTGACTTTCCACTTATTTAACTATTTACTCTTTATCCTTGGAGTTATTTCTTAGTCTATCTTCAAAAAAGTTGATTTTCTCCTCATATTATTTGATAATGGATCTCATCACCCTATTTATTTCTTTGCCATCTTCAATTTTTCTAGAGTATTCATCAACTCTACTTCAAGATCTACCTCATTACCTTCTTCATTTGAGTAACCAATAATACCTCCAATATATATGTATTATTCTTGATTTGAGTAGCTTACTTATTCAGCCATGAAGATAACCTTATTGACATTAGGTTCATCATCTTCATGATCACTCTCTAAATCACTTCTCTCCAACTCAGTAGATGAGTTGCAATCTTCCTTGGTATAAAGAGTCCTTTTTTTTGAAAAAAAAATCTTATTGTCGTATCTTATGAATCTTTTATTACTCTTATCATTACTATAGGAAATTTTGTCATCATCATGACCTTAATCATTAATAACCCTATGCTTATGAGGTAATTTGTTATCAAAAAGTCTTATCTATTCAAAATTAAAACATTTGAAAGGTAATTTACCCTTGTATTTACCTAAGCCTATCTTCAGCTTCTTTATGAATAAAGATATCAACTCATCATCATCAATATCAGATTCATCATTATATTTAGCTTTATTTCCTTGTGTATTCTTCTCCTTTAGATTATTTTCTTATTTGAATTTAGCTTCCTTCTTTTTAGGTCTTCTTTCACTTGTTCTCATCTCATAGGATATTAGGGTTCCATGAAGTCCATCCATCTCTCGCCTATCTAGATCCTACATTTTTTCAATGGAACATTCCTTGGAATAAAATTTGGGAGTTAAAGACCTTAGAATATTATAGACAACAATAGTCTCTTTTGATTATTCTCTTATACCTATTATGATGTTGACCACCTCATGAACCGTCAACAAGTAGGTAGAAATGGTCTCATCTTCATTCATTTTTAGACTTTAAAATTATCTTCTATAAGGTTATAACTTGTCCAATTTGACTTTGGTGTCACCTCCATAAATAGTTTTAAATTCATCCCACATTTATTTGGTATATATATAGTGCATAAATTTCACAAGTTTTGCTTCAGATAGACCACACATAATCCCATTCATTGCTTTTAATTTGTTATCACTAGCCTTCTTACCTATTGCATCCATAAGAGGGATAGGGGGTGTAGTATACTCATCCAAGTATAATTTCCAAACATCATGACCTTGAGACATCAGATATGTATTCATATTCACACTCCAAAAACCATAATCAGATCCATTAAACAATAGAGCTTTGCTTGTGGAGAAGCCACTTTGTGTTTGACTAGCCATCTTATCTTGTTTAGAATCTCCATTAGGTTGTAAGACCTCCTTTAAAAGACCTACTATAATACCAAATTTTAGGATAATGGATACTAAGAGGGGGTGAATTAATTTGTCAATATTTATCTATTCAATTCAATTTAATTCAACATTCACTCACAAGAAATATTAATGCATATACAAGTAACTATATAAGCACATCATAAGAGAACATAAAATTTATGTGGTAAATAATATTTGGGGATAAAAAACATTGAACCATTCACATTGACTAATATATTATAATTTCAAGTTTTAAATTTAGTGAAGCACCAACATCATAAGGATCTCCAACCCCTTCCTAGTTGAGCACCCACCCAACTAGTCTTTTGCAAGCTCAATCTTGTACGGAGGCTCAAAACCCCTTAGGTAACTTATAGAATCAGCCAAGTCACATATAATATATGGTAGAACACCTTAAAACACCTATTGATAAATCAATTGTAGATGACAACCTTCTCTTGCATTCTTTATCCTTCAATCTCACTCAAGAAACCTATTAGGCTTTCTTACTCAATTAACATTTTCCTTGGAAATATTAAGTCAATTGACCTTGTTCAATACCTATAGAAAAAAATTTATAAACTTATGGAATATTCAAATTAGTCTTGTGATGATATTAAATCCCTAAATCTATTCATAAAAACTCTATATCCTTCCTTCAAAATCTCAATGTTTTAACTATTCAATATAGCATATTAGGCCTTGCCTTTATACTCAAATCTTTCTTTCACCCACCTTGGTTGGCCAATATCCTTACCACACTTGGATTATTATTTAAAAATATAAATATACACATTTAATAAGTGAAAAAAAAAAAATTAGTTGGTCATTGTCCATAATGACTAATTTCACTATTAGGCCTAATGGAGACCTGATGTAATTAGGTTTGTCCTTTCCACATGTTACTATTTAGACCTGTAAGAGCACTTTATATATTATCTAAAAGATGAAAAACTTCATACATGAATCTAATATACCATTTATAAGTTCACCTTGGGTATCTAACTTATTTTATTCCATTTCACTACTTGGACCTACCAATTAGGTCTCTTTCCCAACAGGCCTTCTCACTGCTTATAAGTTTGTATGCAAATTTAAACCATGTACACAAATTTGACACATAAAACATTCATTAAATAATATGAATAGGTTAATTATGACTTTAAAAACTTCTCAAAATAATTTTGTCTCCACCATATAGGCCAAAAGGCTTCAAGAACACTCTTTTAGATAGCTTACTTAGAAACACCAAACACTATCAAAACATAGTCAAAGTCATTTGAATTTAAAAACATGATCAAGGAATTATTATGAGAACCAATTCACTCACATGATCCTATTTTTCCTTTATAAAACATCTGATAACTATATATCATTCATCTTTCTTAAATTTGACATAAGAACTTCTTTTTCACACACAAAGAAAAGTTTTCTGTAGGTCCAAAAATAGAGTCAAAAAAATAAACATGTAAAATACCCATGGGAGTACATCTATGATCTTCCAATGGATTATTTTGATCCTTTAACATCCTTACAACATCTATGTAAATATAAATTTCATGGTCATGTATCAATATTGATCTTGTAGACCAATCTCACTGTGTCACATAATCAAAACTTCCACACTAATGAAATATGAGTAATAGGTCATTAATAATTACACCATACCTTTGGATCCATTCCTAATCCTCTATAACCAATCCCTAAACTTATATTCATTCGCACCTAGTTTTCTCACTATTTTACTCATTAGGCTAGTTTAGAGATAGGCTACCTACCTTCCATGATTTTTTTTCCTAATTTTGGTATGTAACCTAATTATAAAATTTCAAAAGAAGAAAAATAAGTATTTCACATCATTCTCCATCCACTTGTATGCTTTGATTTGGTCAAACCTGATTGTATCATCAAAAAAATTAAAAATAAGAAATTTCCTATAGTTTTTACTCATTGTTAAGATAAATAAAAACCACCTAACAAGACCTTAGATATTACTTTACATGTTACAAATACTAAACTAGGTCAATTTGGACATTATGAGTCACAACTAGTTAGATATTTCCTATAAGTTTGTGTAAGGGTTTTAGAAGGGTTTTGACTACCTTACCTTCTTATCAATCATTCATAAAGGATTTTCCATCAACCCTAAAACTAATGATAATAAATTAAATATAGGGACATTTCAAAACTACCCTGAAGTTCTCAAAGTCTCATGCAAAGGTTTCACATGCAAATGAACATGATACAATTATTTTGGGGTCTGTAACACCCTATTTTGTGCACACAATTAATTTTTTCATAAAAAATATTGCTTTCCCCTATAGGATATGACTCAAAACATTGTAAACATGCATAAAATGACCTATCTCACCTTTGTAAATTCTCTTAATATCTCTTAAATCCTTGGAATATATCTTTATCCCTCATTAGACTACTATAGGTCACTTTATGCACTTAAGCATGACACTGCCAAGCATACTTTGAGTATGTTAATGTTTTAAAACAACCTAAAATGACATCAACACTCTATCCTAATGGCATACAACATGTTTCACAACATGTTCTGACATTGACACCTATGCTTACACAGGTCTCTAATGACTCAACTCACCATGTTACTAGGCTTGTATCACTAAGGTACTAAACCTTTAACTTCTCACTAGTTCTCTTCATACAAGAGATAAGATTTTTATTGCTCTTTGAACTCATCTAAATTTTTATTTTCCTTTTTCCCATGTTATAATAGCTTAGATAACTTACCTATGCTTGAGCTAACTTAAATTTCAAGGTTTCACCATGTAATATACATAAAGAGCTAGACCATGCTTCTTAAAATAACTAGTACTCAAAGATTGAACACAACCAAGATGGATATTTAATGATATCATTATTCAAATTTGATTCTCAATTAAATTATGAGTTTAGTCTTAGTCTCATAAAAAACTTGTAAGGAATCATTGACCCACGTGCTTACCTTGTGTGTTCTTTATCCTTTAGAGATTCAAACAAGATACTTCCCTTGTACCTTGACTATGCTATTGACATGTCATCAAAACCTTAGAAATAATACTAGGTTTCTTTCCAATTTTCTCTCAAAAGAGATACAGAACTTCTTAGTCATACACCACTTCACCAAGCATGACATGAACTCTAACTTTTGACATGAGAGACATTCAACTTGAATTTATATCAATGACAATATTAATGTCTTAATACTAGCATTAGGAACATAACTCAACACAACATACTCAATGGCCTTGGCACTAATTTCATTTTTTAGGTTGAGATAGTTAATCTATTTGACCTAGGTGATATTATCTAAATTATATATACACTTGAGCTATGTAATCAAGATTCAATTGACTTTATAGACTTAGCACAACTCATATTTATAAAGTATTTGGGGAATTATCACCCTTTAATTATCCTCTTCACATATCTAAGATTCATTTGTGAATCTCTCTCTAATACTTTAGATAAGAGGCATCATTACCAAGGGAAACTACCAAGTGAAAATGTTGTTGCATTAACACGTGTATTCCTTCCTTAGTCCCTTTTATTTTAAGAATTTAAATTATTTAAAATTTTAGATTTTATTCACTAGTTACATTGTAACATGCTCTTATTTGTAGGTAATACACAAATAAAAAATTCAAAAAGGGCTGAAGTTAAAGAAAGTTGTGTTGTACACACTAAGGTACACATTTATTTTCATTTAACCTAGTAATTTCATCCTTATGCATTAATATATTAAAGGGGAGAAATGTAGATACTAAAATCTATATTTTGTTTCATAAACTATTCTTGTACACTTGGAAAATGTCACTTATGGCCCAATCCTTTAGTTTAATACCTTCCTACTATTGAAAGACTTGTGTTCACTATCTCACTATGATTAAATTCTTATATTATAGTCCAACCTTAATATTATTATTATCCATATTACATGCAATCCATAATGTTCTTAAAAATAAGTATATATCCTTCACTATCAATTACACATCTTCAACATATTCATATTCTCCTAGACACTTCCATCTAGATTTATACACGAACATCGATGCCAGTGTCCCAGCTCTAAAACTAATTTATTTACCTCATAAACACTCAAATTTTAAAATAATTTGAAATGTATGGGTTGGCCTATAGTTTTTATTTAACATTCCCATGAGATAATTTCAAAAGGTGTTGTATAAATATAAGACAAAGACCATTCATTATCATAAATGAATATCAAGAACTCTTCAAGCACCCATATATCTAAAAATGCCTATAAAGATTGAAAAATTACCATATTATTACCTATTTCCATATAAATCATAATATCAAGATTCTTAAAGTTATAAATTATCTAAATAACAAACCATGACTATTATTTTCCAAGTTATAAAATAGATCACTATATGCACTCACAAATAACATATTGCATAATTTTTTAGAAAAAAACTCATATAATAGGGATCATTACATAAAATTGTGTATTGGCTATGTAAGAAGTGATCTTCCATCAAATGGGTCTTTAAGGTTAGCTCAATTTCATTTTAGCCCACTATTCCCTATTTTATAAGGTGGCATTCCATAATTGGAGGACTTATGGGTTCCATAACTAGTGTGAATGATCCTAATAGATAATCTAAAAGATGATATGGAAACTAATAGGTGTAACTGATTTTTTATAAAAATTACCCATAGTTCATTATTGATAGAAGTGTAAATTTTAGGACAAAATTGTCAACACTGGTGTCACTATTTCAACATTAATATCTAGGCTGATAGAGAGATAATTTACATAATATGATGAATAATATCTATGCACCATCATCATTATTTATACACATGAACTTATTATATATCCTTTCACATCATTAAATATGGTATGTATTATTCATTCATGATTGCATAATCAAATCATTATTTGGCATTGTACTTTTTATATGTAGAATATTTCTATAATCAACACTATAAAATATATTATGAATTTCAATTATTATATTGTCCTAATAATAGAATATTATTTTATTAAGTTTATTAAGATATTATATTTACCCTTAATTCCCAAAAGGGTTAAACATTTTTTTAACTTTACCTCTGAATCTTCATTGTGCAACCATATCTTTCTTTAATATTCTAAATTTTATAGACTATAATTTTGTATATTTCTTCTACTCCATATTTTATTATAATATTTCTCAAAATCATGTGAATACCAAGGATAAAATCAAACCCCTTCCATGAACGCATTTTAAAATCAAGCATAACTTATGATCAATAAGAGTAATATATTTTACAGACCATAGATATTGAGAAAAAAATAAAAAATGTAACATTCTCACTAATATAATATTATATCCAAAGCCTTTCTAAAATTAAGTGAATAAAAATTAATGTTTGATAAATTTCATTTCCCCATATACACTTAAGTTTTCTAATAGTCATCATCCCACTCCAACTATTCACCCATAATGTATATTGAATATCATAGTTCATGCTATAAATAACCCACAAGATATGTCAACACATCATGGAGATGGTCAACATGTCCTTCTCAATCTACCAAAAAATAATTATATAGAATTGAGCCTATTATTTATTTATTTAATCATAATAATTTATGATAAAGTCACAAAGATATAATGGATTCCTTGAAAAAATCCAATGATGTGAATGTTTCTTCATGAAAATAATTATAACTAAGTAAAGTTCATTTTTTTTGAAAATATCATAATAAAGATACACCTACCACTCATAAATTTATAAATAAGTAAAAATTACAACTCTTGGATACATATTTTAAAACCTCAACAATTCCTACTAATCAAGTCATATCTATGATTAATACCAAAGTATACCTCCAATGGCAAGTTTCAATTTTCAATCAAAAAATATCTTCATGTAATTTTAATATAAATAAAAACATGATAAAAATAAACCTCTTAAAAACTGTATATTGGAATATCCATATACATGAGAGTTCATCATACCAATGTTGCCTTTGTTTTTTGGTCATCAGGATCAATCTAATCACATAATTAAATATGTGAATACTTTTGGTATGTGGGCTAAATTTGGTCATTTGTTATCAAAATATTTCCATAGAAGCTTATCTTGAGAATATTGGGATCTGTTTTATTGCCTTCCCAACGATTCCATTTCCACTTTCAAGAAATTTAAAAAAGAGTTATATTAAATTTTAATAAGAAGAGTGGGTCTAAATTAACTTTAGACCATTTTCAAAGTTTAAAGGAACATGGTGACAAGTCTTTTTAGGATTATCTTATTTGATTTAATAATGTCTCACATTATTTAACATTTTGAACTTTGAATTTAGAATTAAAATTTATATTTAGTGAAGTTATTAGTTTTCCACTGAAAAAGAGAACATTGCATAATCATTATAAGTATTTTGATAACTTATATCTAGATGTGCACAAATATGCTTGTGATCTAGTCAACAATAACAAAGTATTAAATGCCTATTATTTTGAAAGAAAAATTTGTACCAAAATATACATACAAATAAATATAATTTTTAGAAGTAAATAATAATTACATTTAAGTTCCTTATATTACACATATACATAATTTAATTAATAAGTTGGCAAAAAATGATGAACATATTGTACAAGCAATCTATCTTTTACTACATCTAGATACACCTATGATAATTTTGCCAATGTAATTGAAAAATAAAATTCTTGTATTACCAACTAATAAACATTAATAAATACCATTTACTATGAATAATGAAGGAAAATCATTTTATTCTTATTATCTAATTATAAAACATGATACAAATAATTTTAATACATTATGAAAAAAGTCCAAAAGTAAAAACATGAGGATATTATTGACATAATATAAAATCAATAAATACTTCTTAGTGTATAAATTTAGCAAGTGACACCTACAAGTAAAAAGTGTCTTCAACAAAACAATTTAATAATTATAATATTCATGTGTGGATCTAATTTTTAGCATAATCATAGTGACTCTACCTAACTATATAATAAATGTGATGTCATCACGTTGTTGCAAATGGGGTATATTATCAATGACCTAAATCATAAGGGACATTGGAAAGACTCTTTGGATACATAATATTACAAATTTTTTGTGGACCCAAGGTTGTCTTGGGAAAGGTTTGGATCATGAATCATTCATGTCAAAACCCCTTTACATTAGGAAGATTCTAGTTATACCAAATTCAGGCCATAATTGATCCTGATCAATAAGGCAATATATTTTATCATAAAGGACACTTAATTTGTATAACACGTGATGGTGATATACATCATCTAGTAGGTAGATAATAAAAGCATGTTTTGTATATGTATGACTCTAATAGATTTGATCTATATGAATATGATTCATCCAATTAATTTTAATCATAAATATTAAAAAATTCAAAAAAATACAAAAACATTAAAATAAATAGCGAATAAGAAAATATTTAGCTTTTAAATGTTTACTAGATTTTTTAAATGTTATTTAATTTATGTTTGGATTAAAATAAACCCACCTTTGACTAGTGTGGAATTTAGTCCTAGACACAAAAGGAGGCCTATGTCTCTTGCCAAACAATCACAAGAAGATTGCAAAAAACTAGAAATTGAAGGAACAAACACAGCTACCAAAACCAGACTAGGTAAAATAAATCCACCCAAACTAGAAACTACTTAAAATAAGGAGTGAAAATCAACCTAGGCACACCAATAAGGATGTATAGGTTACCAATAAGGATGAACAACAATAAAGGATAGTAATAAGAAACTAGTGGGGACACAACTGGACCCATTCCCTACAAATTTAAATGAAAGATGGGATGTAGTATAACCAAACCCATAATTAAAAAGTATGTATAGATGCCAGAAACTAGGCACAATGATAGGACCTTGATCCCTATAGGCCCTAAAAAGATTATATTCATCACTTGCTAGACTAAAATGGCCTAGCCCATCTTCATTTTATCTATAAGAACAAGGTTTAAAAGATTGTATGGGGTGAAAGTGTTCCCCTATGACCCCAATTTGTGAATTTAAATGAGACCCTAAAGTTCACTAATAAGCTTGCACAACTATTACCTTCACTATAGACATGGCCAAGGAAATAGTCTTAAAATTAGGCTAAAAGGGTGCTCATATCCTTGATCTCATTTTCAATGGTCCAAGAGGTCCAAGACTTACCTCTAAGACAATTAATTATGTTTAAGGAATCCTCTTCAATAACAAACCTAAGAATGCCTTTGTCTATTATCACTTTAGTTCCATAAAGAATGGCCCTAGCTTCTACCATGTGATTAGTCTGGACCCCCATATTGATAACATAGGTGACCAACAAATTACCATTGTTATTTCTAATCACTCCCCCACTTTTTGAAGGCCCTAAATTACCTTTTGAGGCTTCATCAAAGTTTATTTTAAACCAACCATTATAAGGAGGAGTCTATTTTATTGAATCATAAGTGATATGGTTGAGTAATCTAGGTTCCTTAGGGATTTTGAAGTTCCACAATAGAATAAAACTCAAACCTTTACCATCAATTTCCTCAAATTTCTTTGGTAGCCTTACAATCTAATTTTCCTTAATAACCTCAATAATTTTACCTTTGGTGATCCACCAATCTGAACATTTGTCTTTAAAAATTATGTGATTTTTTCTTTATAGATACCCCAAAGGAAATGAATAAAAAAAATATTCCATAGCAACTTCAATGCCGTATTATTATATGGTAGATTCTATTACAAGAAAAGTTCCTAATTGGATCTGGGCAAAACCCAATAGATCTTGAGAGATTAAGGAATTGAATGATAAATAAAAATAACATAATTACATTCCAAGAATAAGTCATAAATAGTTTCTTCCACCTTTAGACATAAGCCACACCTGTTAAAAAATTGGAAACCCATTTTTCCTAGATTATCAATGGTAATAATTCTATTTTGATATGATAGTTGTAATAATATTCCAACTTTAGGAATCAAATATTTATCCCAAAATTTAGACTAGGAAAGGTCATGATCCATAAGGTCTTGATCAACTAGGAAGTTGGATTTGATAGTGCATTACCTTAAGGTTTTTGGATTCCAAATGATCCTATATTATTTAAGAAAGGCAGTAATGTTAGTTTCAAAAAAAGAAAAAATTGACAGATCTAGGAACATGGTTTGATTCTTAGTCACATATAAAAAAATGAATCCTTTTTCAGCTAAGAACTGAATTGTGATGAGAATAATAATTATTGAATTTAACCCCCAAAATGGATTTAAATATTTGAAACCACCAATGATTGATATAGGAAAGTTAAATATGTAGGGTTCCTCCCAAACCCACTTATACCCTTTGCATAGAAGATTACTTACTTTAAGTACGAACTTACAAAAGGTGGAGCCATGGATAAGAACTTCTTATCTAAATAAATAGTTGTCATCCTTATTAGTTATATAATTAAATTTAACTATCTTAGTCTATTTGTTGTCCTCTTTCATGATTTTCCAAGCCTAATTCACCTAAAGGCCCTGATTCATACTTTTAACATGATGAATCCATAAGCCCCCTCTACCTTTAGGTATACATACCTCATCACAAGTGACAATGGGAATTCCATAAAACTACTATTTTCCTAACCAAATAAATCTTATTTGAATTTATTCTATTATATCTTCTACTTTAGATCAGATCTTAAAAATAGACATCCAATAAACTATCATACTTTGTAATAACTTTTTAACAAGAAAGACCTTCCTTGTCTAAGATGAGAAGTTTAATTTCTAGCTAGATAACATATTTTGAATTTTTTCCATATGTGGGTTCTAGTTTTTAATACTCAACCCATCCTTGGATAAAATCATACCCATGTACAATACATGTAAGGATTGGTAGTCCAGAATATTAGAAATCCTATGTTATAATTCAAGCTTAGTATGAGTGAAGAAGAGTGAACTTCTGGCCATACTTAAATTATATCCAGAAAAGGCTTCATAGTTATCTAGAATTCCTTTAATGGCTTTTAATTACCTCACTAAATTAATCCTAAGAATGAAAGTATCATTGACAAACTATTGGTGTGTCATTGGTTCACTATGGGGATAAATTTGGAGACCCTTAATCATGATTTTTGTCTTGGATTTCTAAATCATCAATCTAAGAGCTTATACCATAATAATGAAGAGTTATAGGGATAGAGGGTTCCCTTGATGGATCCCCCTTTCTAAGCTAAAGTATCCATTAGTAAATCCATTAATAATAACTAATAATTTAGGAGTACAAATACAATTAATGATGAGCTTCATTAGGAAATTATTGAATCCAAGCTTCTTAAGAATAAGCATGATGAACCTCTAGGATGCTCTATTATAAGACTTCTATACTCTATTTTGAGGAACATAAATAATATATTAGACTAATCTAGGGGTGGATAGCATTGTGAATAAGTCTTATATTGTTAGTGATTTGTTTACCAGAGATGAAAAAACTTTGTTGACCTAAAATGATCTTAGGGAGAAAAAGTTGAAGTCTTAGTACAAGCATCTTGGTGCATATCTTGTAAAATATATTACAAAGGGTGATAGGTCTAGAAATATTTAGGTTTATTTAATTTATGTTAGTAGATAAAATATAATTTTTTATTGATGATGGATTTTGACCAAAGTGTGGATCGGTATGGGAGACAATCAAGGGCTCAAAACCCCATATAATTTATTAACCACTTGAATACCACATGTATACCAGATATTATTAGATGTATATCAATATTACCAATAGTGGTCACCAACTACCTTGAGAGTAAATAATAGTGATTAATTTTTTTGAGAATACAACCAGTGGCCACAACTAGCCTCATATGCCTTTCCATATATTTGAACCTAGGTGGTGATTGAAATAACCAAGCCCCTTCACCAATTCACCCACATCACATTATCTGATAAAATATAATTTTATTTCTATACACATGTTTCATGTGTTTTTTAGTATTATATATTCATACATTAGATCTACGCTACATGTATGTATAAATTATGGACCTTTTCACTACCCATGTGACACATTACACTTGGGGAATCCACATTTATTAATATTGATTGATATAATCTATATTATTTTATGATCACTATAATTTGTCATGTTGAGATTATATAATAATGCTTACACATGCCTATACTCATGATTAAATATTAAATAGTGTATTTGGTATGCTATGTTCTAGGATATTTTTATTACATGTATATGTAGGAACTAGTATGACATGATTATGTTAGTTTCTTATAATTCACTAATTCATAGTTTAAAATGGATTATTTGATTGTCATTCTTGTTTGCTAATTTGTTTGGATTGTGGAACCTTTGATCATGTTACTTTTTTGTTGGCCTTATTTCCTTGTGTGTTGTTTCTTTGATGTGTTGACATTTGAACATAACCTACCCATTGAATGTGTGGTATTTTAACATGCCCTTGTTTTCAGTCTCTTTAGACCCTTTTGCATGATATTAAGTTCTTTTTTGTGTGTTTTATTTTTTTTTAAGATTATGATTATTACTTATAGATGTTTCCATGATATATCTTTCATATTAAGGATTTTTATGTTTGGATAATATGATCTTCAATGATGAATCTACTTAGACATGATACCACTATGTGTTTATAATATATATATATATATATATATGTATGTATATATATATATGTATATATATATATCTATATATATATATATATATATATCCTTTTGAGATAAGGTGATTGTCACATTACATTACCCTTACCCAAAATGGGGGACTATTAGTGGGGTAATTTAATAGAAACATGAGTCAAAATATACATAATTGGTAGCATTTGATATAATTAACATGATCTAGATATAATCTTGGGTAAAAATATTATGCATTCAGCACTAGTTTTTATAGATTTAGGATATATTTTTTAGATTGTTCATATATTATACATAGTTTATAGACTTGAGGTTACATTATAATTATTAATTCATATTGTGACACATTATAGCTATGTATTCCATATAAAATTCACCTAATCTCAGATACATATTTATATTATATACACATTTATTCATCGACCTTACCAAGACACACCAATTGAGCTTTTATCTACTATATTAGTTCAATTCCCTTTAGTAGTGTGATCAAGATTCAAAACACTCAATGGCCTTGAAACTAATTCCATTTTGTAATTTGGGATGGTTATACCATTTGACCTAAGTGAGATTGGCTAGATTATGTATACAACTGCATGTGTGATCAATATTAGACACACTTGATAGTCTTGGAAAAACTCAACTTTTCCCTATATTGGGTAATGATCACCCTCCAATTCTCCTCTTCACATTTCCAAGGTTTAATTTTGAACCTCTTTTTCTCTACAATTATTTAACAAGGAATAACCATTACCAAGGAAAACTACCAAGGGGAAACATGGTTGTATCAACACACTAGTCTATTCCTTACTTGCCCTCTTTTATTTTAATAATTTTGATAATTTCCAATTTCAAATTATATACACATATTACATTGAAACATTATCTTATTTATAGGTAATACATAAACAACAAATTAAAATAGGGTTCAAGTCAAATCAAGGTTTGTTTTACACACTAAAGGTATGCATTTATTGTCCTTTAACATAATAATTTCATCTTTTTGAATTACTATATTAAATGGTTATAAATTTAGATGCTAAAATCTATATTTTATATTATAAAATAGTCTTATACACTTGGAAATTATCACTTATGGATCAACCCTTCAGTTAAAGACTTTCCCACTGCTAAAAGGTTTATGTTCACCATATAACTATGCTTAAATATGTATCTTATAGTTTGATCTTTATATTATAATTACTTAGATAACCTATAGCCCATAGTATAGTTAAAACCTAATACATATACTTCACTCTTAGATATATATATTTAACATTTTCCTATTATTCAGGACACTACTATCCAAATTAGGATGTTAGATGCTAGTGTCTGTACCTCACAAGCACTCAAATTTGTAAATATTTTGACATGTATTGGTCAATATATAGTGTTATTTTAAACCTAACATGAGATAATTTAAAAACTTTATGTATAATTATAATCCAAATACCATTCATTATCATCAACTTATATCAGGTACTTTTCAAGTACACATATATCTAAAAACAACTCTCAAGTTTGAAAAACTACAATATTCTTCTTTATTTCTATTTAAGTCATAATAAAAATATTCTTACAAGTATTAATCATCCAAATCTCAACCCAATAGTAGTATTTTCTAAGTTACAATCTATATCACTACATGCACTCACATATAATATATTGAAAAATTATTCACACACAAGCCCATATAAGGGAGATAACTACCTTGGTATTACACCCTATTTAGATTATTATATATGTATGGAATATTAATTTACATAGGTTCATTTTATGTCATCTCAAATTCACTTGAGCCCACTAACCCTTATTTTTAAATTTAGTATGCCTTAAATTGAAACCTAGGATTTTAAACCATATAATGATATCCAAAATCTATGCATATAATCCTAATTAATAATTTAAAAAGTGATAGGGAACTATAATAGGTGAAATAAAAATTTATATAAAATGATTATACTTCATTTTTGACACAATTTACCATTTTTAGTATAGAATCATCAATGTTAGTGTTCTTATTTTGATGGTAGTGTCGAGTCTAATAGAGAGATAATTTATATAATATAATGAATCACAATTAAGAATCATATTGAATATTTATAAACATATAATTCTAAAATTTTATTTGGAATCATTAAATAAATTATTTTATTCCCTATTTTTTATTAAGTAATCATATTATTATTTGGTATTATACTTTCTATATTTAACATATGATGTGGAGCATCATAAGGTGAAAATAATGTAATTATATTTAATCAATTAATTTTTAACATTTTTGGTCTTGGATAAGTGTTAGGGGTATAAATAGGTCTCATATTATGTATTATAGTGATTGAGAGTCTTATATTTGTGCGTTCATAGTTTTTTTAAATTTTACTACCAAATTTCATAATTTAAAAATTTAAATTTTCTAGTCAAGCTTGTTAGGAGTTTTAGACTCTTGGGGGAATTATAATGTTAAAAAATGATTGTAAATGGTCCTATAGGGTGTGTATTATATGTATTAATGTGATTATAATGATATACAAGTCAAAATTCAATAAAGTTTTTGTTGTAACTTCCCTTCAAGGTGGGCTGACAAGAATAGGGAGTTTGTTTTTCATGTTTGGAATATACGTACAATAAAAATGCTTATTGAGAGAGTTTGAAAATATAATAGGGTGTAAGAGGAGAAAATTTTATAAGTAAACATAGGTTGATATCTTAGAAAGTAAATAGATATCAATATTTCAAGAACCATGTCTTCCTTATCAAATTTTGTACACAAATTTTATATATAAAAGAGATCAATCAATAAAGAATGTTTTGAATGAATGAAAGATGATTTTTAGAATATAATACATCTTATTATTTTTTAATTTGATTATAAATTTAATATTGAGACTCACCTTCAGTACATAGGTTCGTTATGTAAAGCTACAAGAAATTTATCTTAGCACAGTCTTGAATACATAACAAAGATGAGGTTTTGAGTTACAATCAATGTTTTTAAGTTATTAGATGTGTCTTAAAGATATTTTTTATTTTAAATTATAAATTTTATTATAAATAATTTTTTTTTATATTTCCAATTCAAACAAACTAGTAGATTACTCATCATAGTCCATTTGAAAGCATTAAGTGGTAATCCATAGTCAAGGAAAGAGTAGAATAGAAGGTGTTTAAAATAATATTGGGTGAATACTCATGGTTTTTCTCAATGTATGTTTTTTAATTTTTATTAATTTATATATTTTTGTCTTATTTTAATTTTTTAGGTATTAAGGTGTCAATCCATAATACTATCAAAATTGGAAATCTACATGTTTACATAGTCATAAGTGATTTTACAAGGTTTTTTAAGATAGGTATAAATTTTTTGGGTATTGTGACGAGTCATATAAATTAGTAAATAGTATTTAAATATATAAATATTCCTTGGAAAACAATTGGATCAGGACTTGTGATCATGAATTTTCTCATCTATAAACTTAGACCTATAGGTAATTTACATAATTCCATAAATCAGGTTGTTAGAAGTGTTTTAGGAAGATACATGTATTAAGAATAATTAGAGGAGTTTTATTAATCTTTGTAAAACTTTATAAAATCATAAAATACTTTTTATAGTCCTAAATAATCCTTTAAAATGAAAAATACCACTCAAACTATCACACCATCTTATAAAGAACCCAAAACCCCCATGTTTTGACCTATAAGAGATGTTGGAAGGTTTGAGGTGTGAAAATAGTGGGTTTAGAAGTTAAATTAATGTATTTCATAAATTTTTCAAGTATTTTATCATTTTAATTTCCTTATAATTCAAAAAAATCATTTTGGTAAGCTCTCAACCTACACAAGACTGTATTAAGAGTAGCCTTGGGTTTATAGTGAAAATTAGCATAACTTTTTATTCTTTTGGCTAAAAATCCTAAAAAATTGTAATTGGTTTTATTTTTATGAGTAATAAAGTATTAAATAGTTTACATACCATATATTATGATTTTTTTTTCTTGCATGAGTGCTAAAGAGGCCTAATTGGGGGAAGGGGGTGTTGAGTTAAGATACTTACCTTGGGAGTTGTGACATAAAATTTTGTGGAGAGATGTAAGGGATTAATGGGTTATTAAACATGTATTTATATAATTTGTGTATTTTTCAAACCGATGATCATTTTTTAAAAATAAGGCTACAAAGAAAGGGGCTCTAAGAGAAGAAAGGGTACATAGTTTGAGAGTTTTTGTTTGTAGATCATGTTATATAATTAGATATGGGAATGGGTTGAAATAAGTAGGTAGATGATAATATGAGGAATATTTTGGGATTCAATATCCATAGATATTTATTTTAGGATTTTAGGCCTAAGTACCTACATCAAGGAGAGAGCCAAGTGTGAAAAAAAGGTGAGTGAGGTGTTGATCAGTGTGTATAAGGTAATCAAGATGGTGATCACAAGTAGAGAAACTTGAAAATGATGGGTTATAGGTATTCAAGAACATGAAGAGGACTAGATGTATGAAATAAGGTTAAAGATCCTAGTGGAGTCAAGAAATGACAAGAGTTTAAAGGAGAGTGAATGAATTTACCTACATGAGGAATCAAACCAGAGATGATGGAAGGAAAATAAAAGTAAATCAGAGCTAAGGTAAAGGATCAAAGAGTTTGTAATAGGCACTAGATCATCATATTTCAATAATTTATCATTGTATCAGAATATATTATGAATCTAAATTATTTAATTATATTAATTATATAATCATCATTTCCTTGTTTGATTACTCTATTCTGTTTACCTTTAATTTTGAATATGGTTAAACAAACATTCATCAAAATTAACAAGATTAACAATAACACTACCCAACAAGCACAATGTCATATAATAAATCTAAGGGTCATACAAAAGGACATGATCAAATGAATAAAAATCTAAATTTTACTTCAAATTTCAAGGTTTAATGTAAAGGACATGAATAATGTCACAAATAAGGGACAGGTTAAATTGTTACACACAATGTAGTGCCAAGGGTCAAAATTAGATGGACATGTCTAAATGTCACACATAACAAACAAGATCACATAGAGATGTTTAATAAAGTTCTACACACAAGGGGGAGGACCATACACACTAGATAAACTAGATGTACTCTATTATTTATAAGAAATAACATCAATGGAACATATAACTAGAAATTTTGTCTTAACCATGTATATCTATTGCAATAATATCATATAAAATATCATATCCATGTACATGATGTAAGATAGAGATGTTATAAAAACATTTGTAAATAGTGTAGCACAATAGTATATGAATTTTGGAATGTTAATATCTGAAAATTTTGTAATTTATTGATAATATGTCCCTAGTTTAGTAAGGCTACTGGGTGGAGGCAAGTCCAACACCTTAATCCATGTGAAAATTTTATGTCTTGCATAACACACATGAATACCAATGAAATTCATGTGTGATATAAACAATTATGTTATCTACCAATAATGAGATAAAGAACATATGAAAATGATGCAAAAGAAAAGTCTAATCATGTTTAGGGCCTAAACGTGTATTTTTTAAAAATATTTAGAACGTTTTTATTCTTTTATATTATTTATATTTTTGTAATTTCACAACTTAGAAAAAGATAAATTAGTGATAAAAAATGTGTCAAAATTATAATAAAGGATAAATATTTGAACAATCCATGACATGTGTCAAGGTGAAACATGCACTAGATGTGATTGTATGGCCATGTATGAGCAAGATGCCACCGCTATATTTAATTGTAACTTGGAAAAGCATGTACTAACAAAAATAATATTCATATGACTAATTATACATCCTAATTTCATCAAATGTACATTGTCTAAGTATGTATCATCTATGAGAAATATAACACATGAAAACAAATATTTTATATGAATAAATAATGATTTTCATACCAAAATTGAGTGATATTTTTAAAAATTAGAAATATTAAGGTTCTCTATGTTCTATTTTTTATTTATAAGTATACATTTTCAAGGGACATGAACATCCAACGGAGGTCATTAATGGTATATTTTATTTATGCATACTATTCAATTTTGACCTTAACAAAAAATGTAATTTTTATAAATTAAAATTATGAAATAAATGTAAAAACATGGAATAATTGATCATTGTATTGAATTATTCATATTCAAAAAGTGAAAAAAATAAGAGGTTTAAAATTAAATAAGAACCAAGTTCTTAGAATAATTTATCAAATTCTATTACATGTGGAAGATATAAAAGAATATAATACAACAACTAAAAAGCTTTGTACATATCAAATATTTTATTTTTTGAGTTATTTGAATGTTTTTGAAAATTTTAGAACATTGTAAACTGAAACAAGATAATCAATTATCCCATCGATATGAGTATCATAACAAAATGTGATAAGTGGGAAATGATTTATTTATAAGAAATAAGTGTTCTAGATGTGCATGTATCAAAAATAGAAAATGTCTCATGTGGAGTAAGAAAACTATCTAGATCACTACTTGTTTAATATTTTGTAAGAGAAGTATCTCTAGGAGGTGTATAATGATGTGAAATTTGAGAATAAATAATCACATTATTCCAAATGCTTTTCATTTTGAGAAATATTCTAATTTTTATGTATCAAAAATTTATAATTTGATGGTGCTTATTAAAAAATAGATAAATTTTTATTTTAAACTTAATTTTGAACCCTTTACACATTTTTATTAATTGGTTTTATAGAAAACTTTTTCCTAGGTGAAATAAATGAATGTGTGATTTGTTATTACATAAATTTATCAGTGAATTATGGGATTGGGTGGGGTGGTGGAGGTACCATATATTTTATAAGGTAATCATATCTAATTCTTGAAATTATAGCCACTTGATTGTAACGAGTTCACTTTAATCATTTATGTATTGTATAGTCATTGCATAAAGACTTTCAAACCAAGGGCATCCCAATATTAAATCAAAGACTTAATTTTATTATGGAACTAGAAAAGGAGTACATATATTGGCAGGGACCACTTGAAGAGCAACAAAATGTGTCCCAAAGTGATTCATTATTTCCCATTAAATATGACAATATGAGTAGGTTATTGATTAAAATCTCATATACATAAATCAAGAAAATTAGAATCATCATCGATGATCTCACTATCATAAAAAGTAATCATAGGATGTGGTGATTTATTTTTATAACTATACCAATAATTATATGTAATGGAGATCATATGCCTTAAGAAGTGGATAACCACTATAATTATGATGCATGGATGAATTTTAATTGTTTTTATGATTAGGAAATAGTTCATTGAAAATATTTAATTTATTATTTTCATTTTTTTTAGGCTCAATTTCCTCTATAGGGGTTCCTATATCATTAAAATTATTTTTAAAAATATCTTTAATAAGGTGATTGATCTTGAAACATTTGATAGTAAATTGACCATTTCATATATGGTAATCATAATATGAATTATTATCAAAACCTTTTCTTTGGGGTTTACTTGTGTTAATTTCAAATTATGGTGGAAGAGTAATGAGATTGTATTAAAGTAATTATTCAAAACTTTATGAGGCAATTGTGTTAATATATGGAATTGTTGCCTTGGTTTATCTAATAAAACAATCTTGTTAAAAGGTTGATAAATATCATTAACTATGCTTTTTTAAATTTGATTTAGTATCTATTGGCTTAGATTTTTGAGATAGTTTACTTTAAAACATTTTTGTGGAAGTTAAAGTAGATGAAGGTGTATACTTGATATTGTTCAAACCAATAAGCTTGAATTATATTAAATTATCTTATTGTCTGACAAATATTTTCAAATGATATGAATTTATTGAAATAATTGAATCATGTAAAGGTGCAAGTAAAATTTATTTAAAAATATATTGTAATTCATTATCTTCTAAGGTGTTAGTAATTTTGGAAACTATTTTATTGTAATGAGGCACATAATCACTAATAGGATCATTAGTTCCTTGATTAATCTTAGTAATTCATGCATAATAAATATTTTTTATCAATGCTAATAAAATATAATTAAAAAATTGATTTGCTAGTAGATAAAATGCTTTGGCTAATTAAACTAGTAAATTATATAATTAATGTAAGTCATAATATTTTAAACTAATTGGAAAAAACTTGGTTAATAATCTGTCATTAAAAGAATAATCCAAAAATTATGCATGAAAAATATGAGATAATTCTTTAAGTCCCATTTAGCCTTATATAATTTGAAGTTTATGAGCTATGAATACTATAAGAAAAGGGTATTATGTAATATAACATGCTAACATATTATGATGTGAATCTTTGGATTATAATGATTGGTTAGATTTTGGGATAACTTTATCTAATTTTAGGACCTTAGCATGCAAAAATACAATAGTTTGATTGAGATATTGTGCATAAGGTAAGGTATGTGATGTAGCATGTGTAGTCATCAAAGGTTTTATATGGGCCACTTAGTTAGGATTAGGCTTATAAATATGTTTTGAACCTTGTGTCCTCCCATGTTTAAAGGTGTAGGGTTTATAACGTGGAAAATTAGTTATTGTTTTGCATTAAAGCGTAATGTTTTGATATGTATGCACTTTTATAATATAAAATGACTTCAATAAATTTTGGTATATATTATGGAATTTAATAGAGTCCTTATCTAAATATGGATAAACATTGGACTTATGCTTGATCTAATTCATTTATATTATCAATATGGATCTTATCTAAGCCTTTATGGGTATCTTGTGCATTATGATCATTTTTATTATCTCGATCTTTATGATATATTCTTGAGTTTTTTTTCATCAAAAAAAAGGGAAATTTTTTTTGTATTAGATAATTACATTTTAGGTGTGGTCAAATGGATTTGAATATTCTCAATATGTGCTACACTTAACTTATCACTTAACCTTAAAGGAATATGAAAATCAATTTTCTTAGATTGCATAGAAAAATACCATGAAAAATATGTTGCAAACAATACTATAAAATAAAATGTTAGAAATAAAAGAGAAATTTTTGTGTATGGAGATTACTAAATTATTATGAATTCCAAGGTCAAAATAAGATGATTTCAATGTTAGATATCAGATATGATGTCAAAATAAAGTGCTTTTAGTGTCACCAATTATATTTGAGGTTATAATCAAGTTATTTTAATGTCATATTTAGATCCAAGGTCAAAATAAAATTATTTTATGGTTAAATGTTTATGATTTTAGATAAACCCTAGGACTTTTTTGAAACCATATAATGTTTTAACCCTAAAAGAAATTTAGGGTTTGAAAAAATTCAAACAATGAATGAGTTCAATAATTTTTTTATCAAAATTTGAATAATTATGGAAATTAATACTAATTCAAATAAATAAAATAAAATAAATAAGAATGTTGTAAATGGAATTTCAACAAAATTAAAGTAAGATAGTGAATGAAATCAATTTCAAGTGATTGAAAGGTGGATAAATATGCAATGAAATGACAAAACTTGGCTATTTATATCTGACATTTGACTATTTTCACTGATAGATGGATTAAATAGGAAATCATAATTATGTTTTTAAGTGTCAAAAGTTTGTGATTTATGGTGAATAATGTTAAGAACATCAAATTAGAGTTAAGATCAACTACCAATTCTGACCTAAACTAGTTCATATTGAAATTTTAATAAAAATAGGAACTTAGGTATCTATCAATTACTTGTGGTAATCTAAACTAGGTCTATATGTGTAGATCTAACCTTCATAAGTGTGTAGAAGACCTACAAATAGATTTTGAAATGTTGACACTCTAATAGGGATTGAAATGATTAAAAACCTTAAAATTGAAAAAGTTGGAATGTAATTAGGTTGAACTAGCTTCAATGATCTCCATGATGATTTAGCATTACGTCTGCATGCAATATTTTGAAGAGGGAATTCAAGCCCATGGATTTTTTCCACTTAGATTTTTTTATGAAATTTGTTCATTTGATTATATTAATGAATCTAGGGATGGATTTAATACTCAATTATATTTTAATTTGGGTGGAATAAAATAGGATTTTTACATGGCTTAAAACTAATTGAAATGCTTAATATAATAATTGGGAAGAATATGGAATCTTTGTTTACTATGTAATAATGTAAGTATTCCTATATATTGAAATTTCTAAGTGGTATAATAAGTGAATTAATTATTAATTTATAACAATATATAAATGTAAAAAACATGCTAAATATCCTAAAAGTATGAATGACAAGGTAAGACATGGTTCAATTTCAAAATATGACCATTATAAGACAAATGTAGAAAATATCATAGGGTATAGAACATCTACCATTTTTGACAATTACTAGATGTTTTTGTCCCTGAAGTACATGTGTGGATTTCATATCAGTATTTATCTGAATATATAATTAAGAGCATTTTTTTCTATTATAAAATTTGTGTAGATTTCAAATAGTAATTTAGATAATAAATAGGTCTATGCAATGCTTAGGATAACTTGAGGTGGAAAAAAAGGTCTTAATTAAGGGAAAAAGTTAATTAAATTAAAATAGGTCCAAAAATAACATAATCAAGTATTATTTAACATGTTTAGGTTACTACAAAAATATTAAAATGAAATTTGTCTAGATTGATACAATATAATTAAACATAGTAAAAACTATATTCTGTTAGCCAATATTATTACAATACAAAAGGCACAAAACTAATTTGGTAGTTTTGATATAGTCAATAATTGACCATAGGTAGGAAAAGGACTATGTCTAAAATGATTGATATAATATAAAATAAATGTAACATTATTGATCTAACTTGGTATGATTGAGTTAGTAGGGAAAACATTGGAATAGGTAGAAGATGCATAAAGAAAGCAAAAAGTAGAATGATAACAAGTCTTTAAAAGTATAAAAAATGATCATATAAGAATATATCATAAATTACCATGACACATCCCACCCAAATCCTATAATACTCATTAGGATATATACATAGGGAGATTAATTCTCTGATGAGTCCTATAATAGATATTTTTAGTAACTATAAAATATAGGTGTATATAGATTCTTCTCCAATCACTTTTTATTGATATTTTGTAAATAAGTCATAAAAATATATGTGATTGATATTTATCTATTCCTTAATATTATAATGTTACTTGAACCTCTATATTTTAATTTATTCTTCATTCACATGCTGGATCATACATTCATGCATGAAAACATATTATTTACTCATGCCTCCACATATTCATTGAATATCTAAACCCTGTGAATATCTTCTTTTCCTCTTTCACCTTAACTTGTAGAGAATTAAAATTATTAGTCAATGGTTCCACACAATATTCAAACTCTAATTTTAAGTCCTTGATCTTCTCTTTCTAAAGTTCTTATTCAATAAGTTTTTTTGCTATTAAATCCATGCATGGTAAGTATTATATTTCTATAGCTAATTTTTCAATGGGAAATTTCAAAATCACATCCACATTCCCATAAAATTTTGGTCTTTTTATTTCAACCATATCCACCAAATTATGAAACTCATCTTCATATTTATTTATAGTCCATTTATCCTTATTCATTTCATCTTGTAGGATATCTAGACTTATATCTAACAATAGGTCATGATTTTTCATCTCCATGGATAGTTTCATACAAGCTAACCCTAAAAACACCATTTTAATTCACCTAGTATCAACTACCTTTATCCCTCCTTGTCATTAATTTATGAGTTACTCACATTTTCCATTTTCATTCAAAATTATTTTCATTGTGACCTCAAACTCTAGATTTTGGATACAAGTACAAAAAATATTATTTATATTTTCTAGTGCATCTTTGGGTACATTATAATGTATAATCATCCTCATTAAAAATTTTGAGGATGTTACTTCAACTTATATACTTATAAATATTTACAAAATTACCTATTTATATCATAATATCTAATTATTATTTCCCATCTTTTGCAATGTATCCTTTATTTTACATTACTCCTTATGCACATTATTTTATATCTTTAATTTAGTCTTATTGTATTTCCTTATCTTGAGCCACACTCGCTCATCTTGATGTTCACTCATTCCCTATTTGATTATGCATATGTTCCCTCTTGAGATGTATCTTATTTAGTAGCCTCTTTAAATGTATGTGTCTTAGTAATTTATTTTATAACATCCATTTTCCATCATGGGATTGGAATATCTAATGGAAATATTTGGCACAAAAAATCTTGGCCAATTATACTAATATCATGAGAATATTATGGGGGTAAAAATAATAGTAATAGGTACTATTTTTTTAGGTTATCTAATACTTCCTTGAGTAGTATGTGTATCAATAGTTGTTCCATCAATAGTTAATTGACTCGAATCCATGTTCCATTATTTCTCCTAACCAATATTCTTCCTCTAGTCTATCATTGAATAATAGATAATGTATTAATTAACCCTTCAAATATAAACATATTTTTTTTCATATGTATTTTTGTCCATTTCCTTTAGGTGTCTCATCTGAAGATGAACCTTTTTAAGGTTTACTCACTTTCCCTTTCCATTTTCCTATCTTAAATTGATCTATTATTATTATTATTATTATTATTATTATTATTATTATTATTATTATTATTATTATTATCATCATCATCATCATCATCATCATCATCATCATCATCATCATCATCTTCAATTCATTAATTACCATCAATATTTAATTCTTTTTTTTTTTGTGATTTTCTCAAGGTATTATGCCTTTCCTCTTTGAGTGTCTCAACATGCACATTATGTTAAATTTATGAGTTATAATTTTCAAAAATATTGATTGATTTAATATCTAATATACCATGATTCAAATACTCTTATTCTAATGACTCAACCTTATATGATGGCTTATGCTTCCTCTTTAATCAATTACATAGCACATTAACCATAACAATGTCCATTATTTGCCTTGGCACCTACCTTACATTGTATAAAGTGTGATATAAATATTAAAAGTATAGTCATATAAAATGTCCAAATTGGTAGTTTGAATGAGGATTATGACACCCCATCCATAGGGAATTTTTTCATGCTCTTGTGACCCTTATAGACACCTTTTTAATCATTTCTAGTCATCCAGAACTTTCTACATAGTCATTCCACCTCAGCTAGACAATATTACCCATGCCAATGCTATTCCCCTAAGTCTTGAGCCTATAGGATAGGAGCACCAAATTTGGACTAAAATTCCCCATAGATAAGTGTCTCATTTTGATGGTCCTATCCATTTTCATTTTAAGCCACAATGGTCATTTTCATATGGTCCTTATCCTTAATTATGTTGGCCTAACATGATTACATCTGACCCATGACCAATTATTCCATTTAAAATCCCACTCAAAGCTCATTTACAAAGGAGGTGACCAAAATTACAAATAAAGAAAGAATACAAAAAATTCACTAAGGAAAAATTCCCTAATATTTTCACATAGTCACCCAACACAATTGCAAACCTACTCAAATCCTCATACCAATCCCTAGCCACCTAAAACACTCAATTTGGAATTTGTATCTCCATCACACTATTGGACAAAGCACACTAGGTGGGATAGCTACATATGGCTTGACCCCTCTTTAGAGTAATGGTATGTAGGTAGCATGCCTACACAAGGGGTGTGAACTACACATTTAATACATCTTTCACACTAACCCCCCTCTTTCTCATGTGACCCAAAAGTCATTTTATCAAGCATGATGGAGGGTTAGGGTTTGAAGAAAAAATTACATCCATAATAAGTTCTATCAATGACCAATAATTGATTTTTTAGTGTCATACTAACACAGGTACAATGAAACTACTCAAAAAAAATTAGGTCTTTATGATCAGTTTGGACAATAACGACAGGAACAAACAACAACATTGGACACTAAAACATATACTTTTTTATGCTCTTATCCTTTCACCTAAAAAATCTAAATTCAAGTTTATGACACATTTCCAATCCTACATAGCCATTTTTAACCTTTATATCAACTATCTTAGTCTATTTTCTAGCTAAGTTATATTTCTTCTTATTTATTGTTATTTGTAGAAAGGTGAAAAAGACAAATAGTTTCACAAATTAGGATTGTATTTATTGATATATTCTATATTTATTTATTAATCTAGACCCTTAACTAAAATAAGAATAAAACTCTATTATTCTCAAATAATTTAAATCATTTAGTGAACCCAACCTAATTCACTTGTGCATAAAAAACCTAAAAACCCTAGGGAAAATTCATTGTTGCTTTTTAGAAATATGTTTTTAATTTTTTAATTAAATCATACTTCACATAAAAGCAAAAATGGATCTCACTTATTTCAAAACATTTTTTTCAAAAAATAAGGATCTAATACTGGGTCAAGTCATGTAAATGAATGATGAAGTTTACTATATGTTAATGAAAAGCTTCATTCTTTCCCTTTTCATTCTTGCTTTTTATAATATGGGATGATATTAAGAAATTTATTGTTAAACATATTAAGATATCTTTCCTTCAAAGCAATGTTTACTTTTTTTTAATACAAGGTTTCATTATTTCTTATACATACTCTCTCTCTCTCTCTCTCTCTCTCTCTCTCTCTCTCTCTCTCTCTCTCTCTCTCTCTCTCTCTCTCTCTCATGCAAAATAATTTTCAACTCTATCTTGATAAATATTTTAGGAATGCCATGTTACAACTCAATTTTTTTTATGCATTAGTGCAAAGTTCCATGCTCTCTATCCCTTGTTTGTTATCTCTCATGTGGAATGTTCTTTACAACCATATTGATATACAACTTATAACTCTACTTATATGCATTTCATCCCACATACATGGTTTATACCTAGATGTATCTAACTCTTTAGGTACTTTTGAGTATCTCCTTATCACTACTAGACATAAGAAAACACTAGCAGTTAAATCTATTCCTCCTCCCTTCAAACTTGGTTCACCTAGCTCTTATCTCACACCTTCTACCAGCTCTATGCCTATAGTAGATCATGTGGTACATTCTATCACCCAAGTTTATGAAGATAGGTAGGTTGATTACACCCATGGCTATAGATTAGTCACTCAAGTTAGCACCAATTTTGAAACAATTTTAGTTCTTGAGATCTTTTAATGATTGGATGCTTACAAAGATGTGTTAGATGTAACCCTTTGTAATACTAGAGTTTTTATTTCTATTGAACCATATTATGTTGTCTTTATCCTCAACATAATGCAATGGATTGAAGATAATATTTATTTTGAGAATGAGGATTTACCCCCATAACACACCATTGAAAAACATATACCCCTATATATTCAATTAAGAATTAATGATGTAGGGATAAAAATAATGTTAGTTGATAATGGTTCAAGACTCAACATTTTCAACATTTATTTTCTTAAACATATTAATATACAACCTATAGATCTAGAGCATTATGACATGAACATCAGAGGTTTTTAAAATATTCCATGGAAATTCATGGGTCAAATAACAATCAATCTAACTTTAGGACATAAGACATTGCCAACTACTTCCCAAGTCATGCCAAATGACCTTAATTATAATTTGTTACTTGGTCAACCTTGGATTCATGATATGCATGTAGTCCCTTCTACACTCCATGCTTGTTTAAAATTTAGTCACAAAGGCTACATCTACACATCCCTAATGGAAAATCACGTTTTTAAATAATGTTAGGTTATTGAATCTCCATAGAATTACATTCTATACTTTAATCTTGGTAATATAGCTACACAACCCACTACTCACAGTTTACCTTTAGACTATACAGCACATCAAAAGATTCCAATTTTTTTAATATCACTAGTACCAAATCACCAATTTACCTAACCTTTTACACTTAAATTTCTTCATAAGATGGGATATCATGGCAAAGGTATTAGAAAGAATAAATAAGGAATTGTCAATCCTATCGAGGCATCCACATAAAATAGAAAGCAAGGATTGAGATATCAAATTAACCTTATTCATGATAAAACTTCTTCCACTACTTTAAAGCATATAATGTTTGGTCCACCCATTGTACCTAAAGACCATACAGTTAATCATGATTTTACATTATCATTGGTATATCCTGATCTCATTGATGATATAGTTTCACTAGATATTATCACATTAGATGAATTATATAATGATTAATCCCTCTTATATTTTATTAGAGTGTATGGGAATTTTCATCTTAATTTCATAAAAATATATTTCCTCATCACGCAAATGCCCATGCTTACTTCAGAGAAAATTTAGATTCTCCCCAAGATATACTAGTTAATTCAAATGATACTATTATTACAACCCCATACACACTAGATAATTCCACATTGCTTAATGAGGAAATAATTGATTTCAATTTTGGAATGGATTAAGATCCCCAAATTATCTTGTTATCTGCTACCTTATAAAAGGAAGAAGATATAGATATTCAACAAACTTTGATATATTTTCTAGAACTCTTTACTTGGTCTTAATTAGATATGCCAAGAATTGATACATTTATATCAGTCCATTAGATTCCATTATAACCTAATGATAAACTAGTTAATTTAAAAAATCTCAAAATGCATCCTAAGGTGGCTCTCATAGTCCACGATGATATTTAGTGCCTCTTAAATGTTGTTTTCATTCAACCAGAAACACACCTTGAATAGATTTCTAATATAGTCCTTGTGGTTAAACCCAACAAAAAAATTTAGTTTTGTTCTAATTCTTGATATTTAAATAAGTTATTCCCAAAAGATGATTTCACCGTGCCTAATATTGACATGATCATAGATTCCACAATCGGGTATGAAATGTTAGCTTTCATGGATGGCTTTATAGGATATAAAGAAATTAAAATGATTGAAGAAGATCAAGAGAAAACATATTTTACAAAACCTTATGGTATATTTTGTTACATTTTCATGCCTTTTGCATTAAAATAAACTAGAGCCACATATTAGTGTATTATGATGCATATCTTTCATAACTTGATTCACTACACTGTTGAGGATTATGTTGATGATTTATTATCTAAATCTAAATAATGACAACATCACACCATCAATTTATGATAGATTTTTCAATGACTCAAGAAATATAATGTTCTATTAAACCCAAAGAAATGTGTGTTTGGAGTTACATCAAGAAAACTCATAGGTTTCATTATTTCTCAACATGGCATAGAGGTTAACCTTAATAAAGTCAAAGTAATTGTCAACATTACATCTCCCATGAACTTAAAACAACTTTGATCCTTACAAGGAAAGAACCAAGTAATCCATAGTTTTGTATCTCAACTTGCTGATAAGACCTAGTCATTCACTTCATTATTAAAGAAAGATACAAAGTTTGTTTGGGACCAAGTTTGTTAATAAATATTTAACACAATAAAGTAATATATTATTAATCCACCTATTCTAATACCACCTATACTTAATATGCCTCTCCTACTATATATATTAGAAATAGATCATGTATTAGGAGAACTATTAACACACTATGATGATCAACATACTGATCAAACAGTTTATTACATTAGTCGCATATTAGTTGATTACAAAAAAACTATTACAAAATGGAAAAACTATGTCTAGCATTAGTTTTTACCACACAAAAACTTTGACATTAAATGATCAATAATGAGACTCAAGTTATCACAAAATTATATACCTTGAATTTTTTAGTGGTAAAACCACATCTCTCTAGTCACATCACAAAATTGGGTCATGTTAATTAATATAATTTGACTTAAATATAGTTCTACAAAAATCAATAAAAGGCCAATCATTATAGATCATTTGGTAGCCATACCACTCTTGGACACTAATCCTATTAGTGACACATTTAGAGATTATTTTACTACTTATTCTACTCATTTAAACATTTGGATAATTTTATTTGATAGTTCTCAATATGTATATGGTGTAGGGGTAGGCATTGTCTTTATCAACCCTTCTGAGCACAGAATTCCTATTACATATCAATTAAGATTCTCCTACACCAACAACACCATATAATATGAGGCAACTATATTATGTCTCTTTGCCACACAGTCCAAGTCAACAAAGTCAATGATGTCTATCAGATAAAAGAAAAACATATTATCCCATACTAAAACATGGTACAATGTTTATCATCATAGTTTGAATTTTTTTCCATAGAAAGTATACCATGAAAAGACAACCAACATGCAAATGTAATTACAAGTGTCATATATATGATTCTTGTCAAGATCAATGATGATCAAGATATTTTCATAATTAAATGATTAGAATAACTATTAATATCTAATGCAGATTTGATTTCCCTTTTCATCTTAGGTACTAAATGTAATTCCACAACTGTAGAGTGGTTCTCTAATATCTATAACTTTATAAACAAATCTATTACACTAGACACTCTCTCACAAAATGATAAACTCAAGTTAAATAAACAAGCACTCCATTATGAAATCATTGGTAGATACATTTTTAATTGATCTTTCGATGAACAATTGCTTTGATGCTTGACTTTAGTAGAAGCCAAAATTGCTCTTACATAAATACATGATAGTAACTATGGTGGTCACTTCAATGGAAAGGCCATGTCACATAAATTACTTTCATAGGGATACTACTAGCCCCCATGGAAGATAAATGTTCACAATACACAAATCTATGTGATAAATGTCAATGACACAGTAACCTATAACATGCACCATCACAATAATTGTAATCTATTATCTCTCCATGGCCATTTATGTTAATGGGATTTGATCCTATTGTAAAGATTAACCTTAAATCCATCGATGGACATAAGTTCATCATCATAGCTACAAAATATTTTACTAAGTGGGTGGAAGGAATTGCACTTCAATCTACCACAAGTGAGGACATTTGTAGCTTCCTCGTGACTCATATTATTTCATGCTTCAACTTACCCACAACTATAATTTCCAATAATGGAACATCATTCAAGAATAAAACTATCAAGAAATTTTGCACAAAATATAAGATTAAACACACATTATTCACTATGTACTACCCATAAGGAAATGGTCAAATAGAGGCTACTAATAAAACATCAATAGAATTTTGAATAAAACAATGACCAAATTCAGAGATGATTGGCACAATAAACTACTTTATTCACTATGGGCTCATCACATAAGTATTAGTATGCCCATAAGAGCCACTCCTTATTCACTCATTTTTGACACATATGTAGATTTACCATTGGAATTAAAAATCTCATCTCTGCATGTCTCCCTTAAAGGTATCCTCACTGATGATGAGTATCATGAAAAACATATATCCCACCTAAATTAGTTAGACTGTACATGCATTGATGTAGCTAAACATCTCAGAATCTAATAGTAATGTATATAATGATCCTAAAAAAATGAGTTCACACTAGATAATTTAAAGTTAATGATCTTGTTCTTAAATAAAATCTTCGCAATGTCACTACCAAAGAATAAATCAAAAGAATATTCAAACTTAATTGGATAGGTCCATACCTCATTATCAAAAAATTTAGCCCTAAAGTGTATCATCTAGCCTCACTTGAATGAATATTATGCATCAATGTAGATTCCATGTATATTATTTCATTACACACATTTTATTATACATGGTTTATTTCTACTTGTACACAAATTCTTAGCTTACTTGTACATAGTTTATTTTACCTTTTTTGTACATAATTTCCTTATGATTAATTATACATAGATTATTTCAAAATACCAAAAAATAATGTAACATGTCAAAATACAAAAACATTCAAATAACTGAAAACACCAAAAACTTTTAAATTATACACATTATCCATGCTTTACATTTCTACTACCATTCTATGATTACATTTTGTTATACTATGCTATTGTTTGTTGAATTATCTACATTATCATGATTCACTTGGTCTTCTTTCAGTGTGTGTAGTGACACCCAGATCTTGATTAGTTCAATCTACCCATTGAGGGGGCATCCTAATTTTACATTCAAGACCTACATCAACATATCTACCCACCAGGGGCATCTTATACATGAATACACCATCTAGCTTATGCCATTCCTACACCACACACTCTAGTTATCATGTTGATATACATTACTTGCTATCTTACACATATTATTATATCAACACTCACTAGTATATAACACTTGAGTATTTCTTAGCATCTACCTAGACTTGTACTACATGTTTTACATACTTTCACTTCTTGCTTTGATCAGTTAGATGTGATAGTATTTTTAGAATTTACATGCCTTCATTTCTTTCTTTGAGTATCTAAATGTGATTTCATTTATCAATTCTTATTTTTTTACTTGTGTGAGCCTTAGGACATTTGCTAATGTCCTTTTCTTTTAGTCTTGTATGTGATTGTGGCCCTCATGCTAATATTGCTTGTTTGTAATTGTATGTGTATGTGGTCATTTAAACATGAATTGTATGTTTGATTTCTTAGTTTTAGTGACATGTTCCCATATACCTTGTTTGCTTGGCACCCTTGGCCTCTTTTATATGCTTGTTACTTCTTGCCTTATGTGGTTATTTTCTTGTTTACTTCTCAGTTATTTGCAATGCTATGATCCATATCATGCATTATATTACCTTCTTGGAAGCCATGATGGACACCATGCTCCATCATTCCTTGATAAATAACCAAATTTATACTTCACATATTATTACATTGTTACATCTATCTAGGCATACCCCTGTTGATCTAACAATATCCAACACGAACTATACTATATCTCGAGGCTCCTTTCTGATCATCATTTATATATCATGTATTTAACATAATAACACACTTTTAAGTCTCTTTATTTTGAGGGAATTCATTATAGGGTCTTCATTCCTATGCTTAGAAGAGGGGGCAAAAAATAGGGGTTTTGTCATAGAGATCAAAGCCCTCTACTAGTCAAAATCAGAATAACACAAACTATACTATATCTCGAGACTTCTTTATGATCATCATTAATATATCATGTATTTAATAGAATAACACACTTTTAAGTCTCTTTATTTTGAGGGAATTCATTATAGGTTCTTCATTCCTATGCTTAGAAGAGGGGACAAAAAATAGGGGTTTTGTCATGGAGATCAAAGCCCTCTACTAGTCAAAATCAGTTTTCAAAACACTCAAAACAACAATCAAAATTGAAAACATGTAGAACTAACCAAAAAATAGGGATGAAGATAGAACAATAATTATAAATAGTAAAGGATAAGATCACCCCATTTGGACTATAGTACCATATAACAAAGTGTCCACTTTTTGGTGCTCCTATCCAAATAACTAAAAACCTACAATTTTTAGAAAGAGACAAAAAGGTAAGGTCAATTACAATTTTATTAGATATAGTCCTATTTA
Organism: Torreya grandis; assembly: GCA_037957365.1. Taxonomy (NCBI): domain Eukaryota; kingdom Viridiplantae; phylum Streptophyta; class Pinopsida; order Cupressales; family Taxaceae; genus Torreya; species Torreya grandis. The sequence continues at coordinate 998,065 of JARHVA010002795.1, forward strand.
TATTGGGTAGTTTTAGTAAATTTTTACTCAAATTATTCATATATAAGGTGAATCATGCATGTCACAATGCCTCTCACTTCTAGATTTGGATTAGGTAGTGGGTACAACTTCTAGATCAGAATCCATGTTATGGACACTAGTGATTGAGGGAAATGTGCATGGCACATTTACCTTATTTTATTTCTAGTTTGGTATTATTAGTAGTTACATGTCTTATTCAATCTATAGGTGGTTTCCATTATTTTGAAGTGGAATTCATGTAAGCCTAGTTTATAGTTTCTAAGTGGCTTTCATACAAGCCTAATCTCCACCTTTTGGAGTGGCCAAGATTGGCCCAGTTTTTAGTAAAAAATTATCTATCCATTCCACATTTTTATATTACAAATAGTTCATGGGCTTCATTAGCCATCTCATATGACACACATTCATACTTCACACTTAGTGGGCAACAATGGAACCAAAGTACTAGCTAGCCTTTGTATTATTGAGCCACCTACTTAGAGGGTAGGACACACAATTCAAACATAGATTAACACATGCATGATCACATAGATTCACTACATATTGGGTGATAATAGATATAAAGGTCCAACCTTTGTATTTTTGAGCCACCTTTAGGGAATTAATAACTTAGCTCCATTCGTGATATTACTCTTGGTACATCACATACCCAAAATCACTCAACATCACTTAACATCACAATAGGTTTTATATTGGTTCACATAGCTAGTGAGGTCTATTCATTCCTTTCTCTACCTCTTTCTTTTACCCAACCTTTGTATATTCTTATTTTAGACATAGTGTGTCTAGTAATAATTTATCTACTCCTTGTTTTCTCTTGTAGATGTACACTTCATGTTGTGCTCTCTCTATGCACACTCAACATAAAATATCTTCATGGGATTCACCCTTATAGGTAAGTTTAGTTATCCTTTCTATTTTTCCTTTATCTTAGTATTTTTCTTTGCTACATCACTAGAATAAAGGGGGGCCAAATGTAGTCATACAAAATGTCAAAATTGGTAGTTCAAGTGTGGCTTGAAACACCCCATCCATAGGTCCTTTTTGCATGATATTGAGACCCTTATAAAGACCTTTTTTCTCATTACCAATCATTTAAAACCTTCTAAATGGTCATTCTACCTCAGCTAGATAGTATTCCCCATGTCAATCTTGTTCCCCCAAGTCTTGAGCCTATAGGATAGGAGCACCCCTTTTGGACTATAGTGACCCATAGAGAAGTGTCTCATTTATTGCTATCCTATCCATTTACACTTTGATCCCTAATGTTCATTTTAATATGGTCCTTATCCTTAACTAGGATGGCCTAGATTGAATACATCTAACCCATGACCAATTGTTCCCTATAAAAATCCACTCAAATCTCATTTACAAAGGAGGTGACCAAACTTATAAAGCAATCAAGAATAAAAATAAAGCACTAAGGAAAAATTCCATATTCTTTGCACATAGTCACCTAAAATAACTAATAACCTATTCAAATCCTCATACCAAACCCTAGCCACCTTAAACACTATCAATTTGGCATTTACATCTACATCACAATAGGTGGGAGAACTACATATAGTTTTATCCCTCTTCTGAGTATTGGTATGTATGTAATGTGCCCACATAAGGGGTGTGGATTGTACATTTATTACATATTTCACACTAACCCCCATCTTTCTCAAGTGACTCAAATGTCATTTTATCAATCATGATGGAGGGTTAGGGTTTGAATAAAAAATTAGATCCACAGTGAGTTCCATCAATGACTAATGCTTGATTTTTCATAGGCATAGTGTAACTACCAAAAAAAATTTGTGTTTCTATGATTAGTTTGGATAACAATAGTAGGAATGAATAACAATGTCAAACACCAAAGAAGCCACTTTTTGGTGTTCCTATCATTTTACCCAACAAAAGCCAAATTTAGGTTTATGACACATTCCCAGTCCTACATAGCCATTTTCAACCTCTGTATCAACTGTCTCAGTCTATTTTTATAGCTAATTTATATTTATTCTTATTTATTTCTCTTTTTAGAAAGGTGAAAAACACAAATAGTTGCACAAATCAGGACTATATTTATTGCTATATTTTTTACTAATTTATTAATCCAGATCCTTAACTAAAATAAAAATAAAACTCCATTAGTCCCAAATAAGTAAATCAATGAGTTTACCACATATTATGAATTAGCCAAAATTGAACACTTACCATTATTTATCATTGATGGTCACATAATAAAACTATCATTTATATGTCGAGTAAATATCATTCATCCTAAATCCAAATACATATCAATGTTACTTATTAATCATTCATACCTTCAAATACTTGTCAACTAAGAGATTATATTTTTACTGAATCAAGATTATATGTGTAATAGTAGATTCACTAATCCTATAATTTTATTAAATACTAGGATATTATTTAATATATAAAATTAAACTAATCCACACTTGATAGGAATTGAAATCACTCTTTGTTGAATGGAAACACACTTTCTAAAAGTAAACACACTTGATGAAATTAAATTATAATAAATTAAATGATAATATATTAATGGAATTAAAATTTTAATATATTTTCCAAAAATTAAATGACAAATGAATTTATTGAAATGGAAATCACAATAATGTTATTTAAGATTCCTACATAATACTAAATTGAAATTTCATAAAATAATTAACTAGTCACTCATGTTGAAGGAAAACTAAAGATGTAAATAAGAAAGCATAATTTTAACTATGTAATGAATACATATTCAAAAATTAATTATTAAACTAATACCCACACAATAGTTAACTATGAAATTAATACATCACACCAGAAAATGGAAGGGAGTCTTCATTACAAGTCTCATGGGTGGGCCCTTTCTTTGTTGGATTGAAGCTAAATATATTCTATGTACTAGAATGATATACACCAAATCATATAGTAATTAATTAAATCATAGTTATAAGTGAATTTGTATTAACTTATAATACCTATTTTTTTATTACATGGATTGATTGTGTTATGCCCTTAAACTTTAGCATGTCTTGGCATACATGTGGTTGAATTATGACTTCCATAACCACCCTTATCTTGTCAAATTCTTTTAGGATCTTATATTGTATTAGGGTCATCCTATGGAATACCCATCACTATAATAGAGTATGTACATGAGCTAGTGGTTATTAAATTGAGATCATATTATGGATTTTGTTCTTATTGCATTGTATGTAAGTTAACCCCTTGAAGTGGCTCAATCATATTTACCAAGTATTTGTATTTTCTATCAATTATTATTTGAGATATGATGATTCATGGCTTATTTATATGATATAATTTTTTTGATTTATTATCATTATTATAGTGAACCTAATTATCTAAGTAATTTCAATGTAAATGGTATCAAAGTTTTGGTTATGAAAATATTATGTAACATACATTTTTTCAGAGTGTAGTAATTATTCTATGAGCTAAAGGAATGAGAAAACATAGTTTTATTTAGGGAATAATTTATTATATATCAGTGTAGTATTGATCAATTTTTTTTAAAGAAAAAAATATATAATTTGTTCATCCTTGTTCAAATTATTTGTCATTGTTAATCTCAATGATATGATCATAACAATATAATTCCTTATCACACTTTTTTTCTGGCATGAAACCTTAGAATTTGTGCATGGTAGGATTGAAAACCGAAGGATGTAAGAAAGTGTAAGCCAATCCAAGTAAAACACCTTAAAATCATTAAATAGAGTTAGATACTTATAAATCAATGGATATTGATTTTGTCTCAACTCTAGGGTGAGATTAAAATTATGACTAAAATTAATATCTAGAGAAGATATTTGGTGAAGTGATCTCAATCAAACACATTATGTCCAATATGCATGCTTAAATTAAATATTTCAAAGACCTTGTCAAATCCAAACATAAATGCATCATCGAATAACATGCATTCCATTCATTTAGGTGCTCTTAACCACAACATTCACAACCCAAATATAGGTGTAATAAACATGTTACTAAAAGTGGAAATGTGCATGGTTTATGATAAGTATCTAGTCACTTGGATCAACCAAATGGGTAAAAAAATTCCTACATCAAACCCCATGTTCTCAAAATTTATTCATGGCATCCTTGTACTTGGAACTAGATTAGTTGATTTGGTACATATGGATTTTCCACTAGAATAAAAATAGGGGTCTTATTATTACTTGGTCAACATTTGTAAATGAGTTAAACATGCACTACCATAGTAGTGTACTAGATAAATACTTTATTTGGTTAGTGAGGATATGAAAATAATGTATATTAAAGTATTATATTTAGCAATTCCAAAACATTTAATTATATGTAGTTGACATAATAAGAGACAATCTAAGTTATTTTTTTTGTAGGTGGTTATAAGGATAACATTTAATTCAATGTTCACATGTTTAATCCAAGTTATGTATTATAATACATGGTATGCACAAATTGGGAAGAATAAATGGACGTTATTAAAATGAGGGATTTCACTATTAAAAAATACCACATTATTGCAATATATTCATTCCCTTAGCCTATCAAATTGACTCCTCAATAAATTGAATACAAAATAGAAAAAGGTTTATGTTTTAATTATGATAATAAATGGGGTAAATGAAATTTTTTTTAAGAATATAAAGTTTTACATTAAATGTACCAATGAGGAAGATGAATAAGATAAATCATTTGGTGAAGAATAATAAGTACTATAAGTACAATCAAAAGAGTACCATACTAATATCTGATTCCATGCATTTTATGGTATAAGTACTCAATAAAACCTTAAGGTCATGGATTTACTCAAGAATCAAAAGGTGAAAATAATAAATATATTAAGTATAAATAATTTCAGAAAAAATTAGTTTTTTAGATAAGGGTGAAGGTTGGTTTTTTGATATGGGTCCATACCCTATTACAAGAGGGTCAAAACCCAGATAATCAAAGAAAACTTGTCTGAGATAACTTAATTAGCAAAAACAACAGATTTAATACAAAAGAAACCAAAAAGTAGTAGAATAGAAGCAAAAGTAGCTCAAAAAATAGAACACCTTAGTAGTTGTGAAGCCTATTGAGGGTGTCTTTTAACTCTTTAATATTGATATGCATGTTTTGGATCCTGCTAGCCATAAAAATAAGTTGGTATCACATTTTAATTTTGTTTACCCAGATCTAGAATTACATTTCATTATTTCAAATGATGACATATTCAATTATTTATATAAATTCCATATTATTAAACCTATAATGGGTGAATACATGCAAGACTACCCTATGTTTTCTATTAATATGGATGAAACATAAATAATTTTTGGATTCCAATGGCAAAAAACCTTGGGAAAATTGAGATGAATTTCTAGGAGTTATTCATGCACTTTAATTCTAAAGGTAGGAAATTTGAGCTTCAAGGATTTCTAGAAAAACCTCCATAATTATTGGTTCTCATTATATTTAGAAGATTCTCAGAAAATGGACTAAAGAATTTTTATCATGGTTGTTTTCAATATAATTTCAACCAAATGAGTCTACACATGCTAGTGTACAAAAACTTATTGATGACCACTCAACTATTTTTGGTTCAATGCCAAAAGGACTACCACCAAGAATATATCATTTACATGTCATTAAAATAATTCTTTGGATTAAAACATAAAATTTCATACCATATAGATACCAATATGCCCATAAGAGTGAAATTTAAAATATGGTACAAGAGATGTTAGAGGTACATATTATCATACATAGCCAAAGTGAATATTCATCCCTAATGGTCATGGTACATAACAAGGATTATACTTTGATTATATGCCTAAAATCCAAATAACTCAATAAGTAAACAATAAAATATAAGTTATCTATATTTGTAGTTAATGCTTTTATAGATAAGTTATGTGGTGATTTCTATTTTTAAAAACTAAATCTCCACTTTAGGTATCATCAAATGAGGATTAGGGATGTGGATTTCCCTAAAATAGATTTCAAAACTCATGAAATTTGTTATGATTTTTTGGTCATGCCATTCGGTCTCAAAAAATACAATGTATACATTTCATAGTTAGATGAACACTATTTTCAAGGCTTTTTGATGAAATTTGTGTTGGTATTTTTTGACAACATCTTAATATACAAAACAACATGGGAAGAACATTTGTTAATGTGGAATAATTACTATCAAATTTGGAACAACAAGAACTTTATGAAAAAACTTTGAAATTTTCTTGTAGCTTATAATAGGTGAATTACTTGGATCATTTAATTTCATATGAAAGAGTTGAAGTATAGCCTTAGAAGAACAAAACTATGATAGCATGGCAAGTAAAAAAACCCTCATGACCCTCTAAGGATTTTTAGATAGCATGTTACTATTTTGTATTTGTAAAATATTATTGAATATTTATAACACCACACAAATCTATTTAATAATGACTCCTTCCATGAGAAAATAATTCTACCAAGGATTTTGAGAATTTGAAATAGACCATGTGCAGAACTCTAGTTTTGTGTACCCACAAATTTCAAAAAAGTTTTATTGTTGAATGTGATGCATTAGGATATTGCATGGGCACAATAATAATTCATCAAGTATTAAAACATACTTTTGAGAGTTGTCAACTCAAGGGTAACAATAGGATAAAGCTAGTGTATGAGAAAGATATTATGGATATTCTTCATGTAGTCAAGAAATGGCGGCTTTATCTGATGGGTAGACACTTTAAGCCAAATATTATTATTCATGATAGTCTAAAATAGTTTTTAGAGTAGTGTTTTTAATATGAATTAAAAAAAATAGGTCACTAAAATGTTGGGATATGAATATGAAATCATCTATAAGAAATTAAAAATGTCTATATAAGAGGGATGAATCCACATATGCATTGTCATTTACAATTTAAATTTACTAGTCAAATTCATTAGAAGAGATAATAATTAAATTGGATCATGACATGGATATAAAACTCTAATTAAAATACACACCAAGATTTTGGTGCTACAAAAAATTGAGTAGAAATGGAATTCCTTATGGTATAAATATTGGTTGCACCTATGTAATAATTTTTTCATCAAACATAATATCCTTATAGAACTTCATGCATTTTTAGTAGGGGGGCACTCTATATTTTTGAAAAATTATCACAAAATTAATCATGAGTTATTTTTAAAAGGACTCAAGGGGGATATGCAATATTTTCTAGTTGAATGTATGGTTTTTTAATAGAAAAATGGTGAAACAATTAAGACTCCAGGTCTTTCATAACTCTCATTCATTCCTAGCCATAAGTGGGAATAGGGATTCCTAGATTTTACTACAAGTTTAATAATGTATAAAGGTAAAAATATTTCCATGGTAGTTTTGGATAGGCTCAAAAACTATGTCATTTTCTCCTTGTCACAACCATTTGTATCTAGTACAAAAGTTGTCTCTTTTCTAAACATAATTTACAAGTTGCATGGTACCCAAAATATCATAGTAAGTGATTACAATAAAATATTTATAAGTAATTTTTGGACTAATTTATTATCATTTTTGGGTAATCATCTAGATCATATCTCCTCCTATCGTCCTCAATCTCATGGGAAAACAAAATTGGTCAAAAAATTCCTAGATGCTTATCATAATTGATTTGTATTAGATAAACAAGAGAGATGGTTTCATTAATTTCCATTAGTAGAAGTGTGGTATAATAAATCCTTCCATACCTATTCTAAAACGTATTTATTTTTGAAAATATATATGTATCATCTTCCATTTGTTACTTCATCCTTGAAGGTACAACTAAAGGCTCACATGTTTCAGAAGATCATATTCAACACTAACAAGATGTAATAGTTATTCTTATATAGAATTTATCAATGACACAAAATGTTATGAATTAGTAAGTGAATAAACATCACAATTAGAGTAATTTTTAAGTGGGTGATTGGGTATTTTAATGCTTAAATCCATATAATAAAATGTTTATGAAGTAACACAAAAATGATATCAAACTTTGTCTTAAGTATAATGGCCCTTATCAAATCGTACAAAAAAGGTAGTGTAGCATACAACCTAGATATACCCCAATCTACCCACATCCATAGAGTATTTCATTTTTATTATTTTAAGAAGGTAATTGGATAAAAATTCTCTTCATATATTGATCTACCTAAACTAGATGAGGAAGGCAAAGTCATTCTATAACCTAAAGATATACTTAAGAAATGTACCAAAAGATAATGAACATGTGGGATTATGTAGTATTTGATCAAATAGAGGAATATGGATACTAAGGATGCAACATGAGATGATGAAGAATTTATACAATACCATTTAAAGTTTTTAAATGTTGAGGGAAACTTTTTTTCCAATGTAAATGGCATGTTACACCCTTAACCTATAATGTGTCTATCGATATGTGTGGCCAACATGTGGATTTCATAATTATTATCCTTATCTTGTCACATGTATATAAGACTTTATATTATAGTATGGTTGGTATATATAATAACCATGGCTAGAGTGGAGTGTATATAGGATATAGTTATTATTAATTTGAGACCATCTTTGATTTATGTTATTATTTCATTATATAGAGGGTGTCCCCTTGAAGTGGCTCAATCATATTTACCAAGTAGTCTATTCTTATGTCAAGTATTATTTTGGGTCTAATTATTTTTATCTTATTTCTATGACATAATTTTTTGATCTAGGATCATTATTCCATTGATGAGATTTATCTATGTAACTTCATTACACATTTAAATTGTTATTAATTATTTATCATTTTTTTCCAATAGAATAAATATTGCTCTTATGTAGATGAGAGGAAATACTTTATTAATGTTACTAAAATGTGTTCTTATAATAATTTTTTTTATTATATATGGAAAATAAAACCTTGAAACAATGAATCTACTAATGTTTTTTATTAGATAGGGTAAAAAATGGGTTTTGAAGGGTCCTATAATATATATAGAATAAAAATATAAAAGTATATTCCTAAAATAGTATAGGATAGGAGATAACATTCACTTAGAAGTCACCAAAAGTTTTCCAAAATTCAAAAAATATCTCCAAGATTAGAAACCAAACAAAACAAAATAGAGAGAATTTAGGAAAACTAAACATGGGAATCATAATAAAGTATTATACTAGAACCACATTCTTGATATTTTTTTGTGTATCCATGGTATCTATTTTATTTATAATCTCATAAGTATGCTTGCTTGGACCATCCATATTGTCTTTTATGTCTCTCTTCTTAGTAGTGACACCTATTTCTTTCTTCTCACTCTTCCCAAATTTTATTTGGACTTCACCACCTTACACTTATATTATTCCTCTTTCAATTTTGAATGATTTATCTTAATGAATTCCTCCAAATCTAGATTCAACATTATGGTTAGTTTTTTACACACCTCACCCAAAACATACCAACTCTAGATGATTGGATACGAACAATATATTATTTCATTACTCTAGTTTTCTCATTCACCTCCTCTTAGATATCCATTTATTGGGAAACTTTAAACTCTAGGATAATAACATCAGCCTTTCAATCCTTCACTATGATGCTCCTAGACTCATGAGAAGCCTTGATTGACTCTTCTTTAGTTTCATCATGAGTCTAATCCCCATTCTTAATGCCTTTACATTTGATTTTTCCTTCATAAATCACCAGAGAATTGATTAAGGATTTTCATGGGAGGATAATCCTCTTCTCACCCCTGATAGGTTGGGTCTTCTTCTTAGTTACTTCTAGGGACATATCCTTGCCTTTAATATTTTCTTGATTCTTTTTAATGTTATAAATTTTAGTACTCTACTCCCTTAGCTCCTCTTCCAAGCTCATATGTCTCTCCTCTAAAGCCTTACTCTTCTCCTCAATACTGGGTTGATAAACTTACCTACCCAATGAATGATATCCCACTTTGAAAATGATATATATCAAAATATAGTGGATAATATCCCATGACATTTTCAACTAAGAGTCCATAACATAATTTTTGAGGGACCTGATGAGGTAATAAGGAAAAATGACCTTACAAAATCCCTTGATATTATTTAGTAACATTAATTGATGCATATAAAGTATTTTATAATTTCATTCCATTTTAAAGTAATTAATTGTCTATAAATATATGACCAACTAAAGGAATGGGGAATTCATAAAAAAATAGCCATTTTTTCGTCTCTTGAGGCTCATCACTAAACTTTAAAAACCCCTTCATAAAATCCCCTTCCTACACTTGTCATTTATATCCCCTCATAGTACATAGAAATTACCTCACTAGTTTATTCATCCAAGACGTCAATGGCCATCCCCATGATTCTCACTACCCTTTTATCCCAACCTATAGATATTTAAAAATAATATGGTTCAAACCCACAATACTTTTCATAAAAACCACCATTTTTCCTTTTTTCAAAATGTACCAAATAGAATGATCATCCCTAATCTCTACACAAGATATAGGTTCAACACAATATCTATCTCCACCAATGTTAATATTATGATATTCATTTGGATTTTGATCAATACTAGCTTGAGACTTAACCATAAACAGTCTGATAGAACTCATAATAATGAAAAATCTATTAGAATAATTAATGATTTTGAGACTCACATATTTCAAATTGGTTCACCTAACTAGGAAATTATTAAGACATTATAACCTAATATGACATTAATGGTTAATTTGCATGCACATTAATAACACACACTAAATTATTCACTCAGCTCCCTAAGGTTAGGTCGAGGTAGTCGATAAAATAGATGGGCTATGGATTTGGTTGGTTGTTAAGTGGAATGGAATTCATAATGGGTAGTGGAAATGGGTTATCATGATGAAACCAAAAGATATCAAAAACATATTTATGCTTGTTAAGAGTGTCAAGTCATTTTGAAATAGAGCTCCAAGGTCCTTCAATTTTTGCCACCATGATAAGACAAAGCTCTTAGTCAATGTTAGGACTAGGGAAATGGGGGAGATCAGGATGAATGAATCATAAGAAAAGTTTTACTCTATCAAGTTTCATATGCCCAATCAATGTCATCAATGAAATATGAATGATATAAGATAAGGATATAACTTAGGAGAAGTAGGTATGAATGTAAAACTAGGCCTAAATTAGGTTATACTAATGCCCTTTGTTTTGAACAAAAATTATGATGGATGGATGGTGAATTAATTATTATTCATCCAAGTCAGTCAAGGAGTCAACAATAAGATGAGGAATCAAGGTAGAATGTAAAATCTCACATCTTAGCTCAGTATTAATATTAGACTATATGGAAATTGTGGGACAAGATATTATAACACTAGGGAGTAAACTATGGGAGATAAGACCAAGTGTCTCAAGAATGGTCATTTGAAGGAGTTTAGGAAAAATTCAATGTAAAATTATATGAACTTGTTTGGATAATGGCCAGTTGTCTATGCTTATTTTGATGTTTTAAGTAAGGAATTTTTTATAAGGTGTTTTGCATGTATAGGTAATTATTAGATGGAATATGTATTATTTCACATGTTGGCAAAGATTATAATGATATCTAGGTGATTTTATGTGTTTTAAAGGCTTTTTGACCCTATTTTTGTTGCATTTTTCTTACTTTTGACTTGTTTTGGGGTTTTCTTGAGTTTATGGAAGTAAATTTTTTATTTTTGGAATTGAAATGTTCAAATAAAATAAATGTCAAAACTAAAATTAAATGAAAAGAAAAATTATTTTTACCCTTTTTAAATTATTCACAATGCATACAGAGGAAAGAGAAGGAAACCCACAATATTATGCAAGGTGCTAATTTTTCCTATATTTATCTAGATGCAAACTAGGTAGCATTATTTTTTGTATTATTTTTTTGTTTTATTTGTGTGGGGTGGATGAAGTATGAAAGATAGGTATTATATATATGTAATTAATGCAAAAGGAAATATAATATAAAACAATAAAGTCAAAACACTTTATATTAACTTTATTTCTCTACAAACAAGCTATCTAAATGATTTGTTAAAGAGAGACAAAATGTGAAAGTTCTATTTTTTTTTCCAAAATAGGATAACACTTTTAATCTACCAAAATAAACAAATAAAATATATGATAGATATATTTGTGTGCTTAAGGTTGTCTAAGTTCTTGTGATTAACTAATTAGTTATTGGGAATGCAATAAACTTGTCTTGATCTTGTAAATTAAATACTATGTTGGCTAGAAATGTCTTGAGAATTCACTAAAATATTCCTATAAATGGTTTGTAAAATATTTTTCTAATGGAGAGAAAGTAAATCTTTTTTAATTTAAACACAATCAAATTAACTACTATTTATTTTTTGTAGAAAAGAAATGAAAAGAAATAAGATTATATCTCTATCAAAATTGCTCTTTTTTGAATAGTAATATTAATATAATTCAACAAATACACTAATCTAAATATAAAAAATAAATAATACTAAAAAATCAAAGAGAACTCCAACCTAACCAAGGCATAGATCAACTTGAGTTCATGTATTATGTTGATAATTGGATCCTAATTATGTTAGATTCTATTATCCTTGTGTGAATTATTAGAAATATATAATTAGAGGATAACCAATCTCTGGAAAAAATGGTGAAGTAGAGGAGACACAACTAAAAATGGAGAGGAGATGAATTAAGTTTGACCAATGTTATAGTTTTTAAAGACTAAGCTATTAGACCAATAATACTTCACCTGTGGAAATGTAGTCAATATGATAACTATGTAGGATAGATATTCATGTAATTATAACAGGAATGTGGGTGAAAGAGATTCAAAATAAAAAATTTTGAATGAATTTTTTTGGATCTAAAATTAGGCCAAAAATGGACTTTTTCTAAAAAGAGTTGGGATCTTGCATGAGGGAGTTTTTCTAAGTTCAACTGGGAGTTTAACTTTGAAGGAGCTCAAAAATGACTTAAAATAAAAGAATGAGTGAGTTGGACCTGATTGGAGATAAACATAAGGTGATAAAATTAAAAAACATGACACTAAACATGCAAAACACATCAATACTAGAGTTTTGGGAGCTAATTTTAGAAGATGTGAAATTTGTGATAAAACTAACCCTATTTATAGGGGAAGTTATGCAAATACCACCTTAGAGGATAAAAACATACCTCCATATTATGAAACCACGTCACATTTAAAATGAAACCACCCTTATATGATGGGTTCGTCAAGGTGGTTTACACAACAACCCTGATAAACCTAGTAGCTATTTCATAACTCAAGAGATTAGTTTTATAATTACAAAGGATGGTTCCATAATCAATGGGATATTTTAAGGATAAGACCAAGGGTAGTTATGAAGGCCACACAACAGGTTTTTTGGGGTGTGTAAGAGATAGAGGATGAATAATAAGAGGAGTAATTTTTATAGAGTTCTAATTTAAGGGTAGTTAGGAGATAATTGCATCATCTCCAAACCTATTGTGTTAAGTATATTACACCATGAAAAAAATGGGTGAATACATATTGCCCCTTAGAATATTCCTTATCATGGATTGAAGAGGGTTTGGTCTTGAGAAAGAGGCATAAGATAATGGAAATAAGAGGTTAAAAATACTTACCTTACTTACCTAAATGGTTGAATGAATATAATTGGCACTCCATGCAAACTAAAAGCTAAAAAAAGGAATCAAATAAATTTTAATGAGAAAGGGAAAAAATAAGCTACTTGATCATAATGCAGTTAGGAATATGTAAGGTATGTGTATGGAAGATCATACTACCTAAGTCATTCCTTTGGGGGACTGAGTGAAATGTTAGGTTATCATGTACCTAAAAAACCATAAAAGTGTGTTACAAAAGATATAAACATGTTAAATTACTAGATTTGTAGTATAAATCATAAAATATACTAATAATGTGACTTGAAAACATAAAAATACATATAAAATGTGAAAACATGCCAAATAAAGAATTTGTTTGAACTAAAACAACTATTTTGGGGCCTAATATATTAAAAAACTTACCAAAATCAATTCATTTATGCCATTTTCTTTTAAGAGATTTTGAGCTTTAGACCCCTTCTAACCATTTTAAGAGAAAAGGTAGTCAATATGATGAGGATGATGAAAGGATGGAAAATGTACTAGTAGGAGGATCTGCTAGGCATGATGAGGTAGGTTTTGTTGACTTTTCACTTTTACCCAAACATTGAAATCTTATTTAAAACTTAGATAAAATCTAGTGAAATTCAATAATTTTATCCTTGAAATGATTTTTAGGTAATAGATGAAGAATATAATTTTTTTTATGATATTGGGTGTATTTATGATGTTTTTGAGGGGTGTGGGAGGGGACATAATCAATGGATGGAACCATCGCTTGTGTGATAGAACTATTATCATTTATAAGGTGATAATTACATAACCATCATGGTTGTATCATAACTACCACAAGAAGTTATACTATTTCCCCTCTAGGGAAGTTATAGAACCATATGGGGTAGTTATATAATCAATTAAGATAGTTTAATAATTACTACATGGTGGTTTTCTAATTATAACCTATAAATAAGGGTAGTTTTGTACACTAGAATTAGGAAGGGAATTTGAATTTTTTAGAGAGTAGAATTGATTCTTCAGATAAATTAGGGTCTTATTGTTGTTGTAGGGTGATTATATATGATGGAGTAGAGCTTGAGAGAAGGATTGACTCCTGTGACTCTTGGTAGTTTTGACAGTGGATGAGTTAGCTATTTTTTATTGAGTAGGTATCTTGAGGATAACATAGGTGTGGATCATCCCCACATCCAATCAACTATTATGTGAACTTTTAACCTAACAAGATCTCAAATAGAACATATTCATATTCCCCTAGGCCCTAGGAGATTGGATGATAAATCTCATATATGTATATGATATTATAAGTCTTCCCATGACCATTATATTAATATCTATCTAAGTTGTTAATAGTAGACATGAGGCCCATGGATGGTAAAATCACTTTAGAGACCTTAATACACTTGATGTGTGTGTGAAGTGAAACATGATGATTTATCAAGTTGAGGGATCAAATATTCCCTAACTAAATAAGGTCATCACTTGTATCCTTGCCTCTTGATTAATAGGAGACAATAGTACAAATATATTTTTCTATAATTAGTCACTAATAATACAACACATTGATGAGAGATAGGTGCACTAATATTTGAACCAAGAGTCGATAAAATATACATACATGGATATTTATTAAGAGGATCATATAAGATCCCTTTTCATCATCTACCTAACTATTTACATAGGTTATGTTTATGAGAGGGTGATCCCCTATAATAAGGGAGTGTTAATTGAGTCACCAATAGATATCATGGCCACTAGATGGATACATGTGGTGCCCTTCCATGCCTTTCCCTAACCTATGGGGTCTTTAACAATAATAGACCTTATTACCTTACCCTACTAGGACATGGTTAGGTAATGGGCTAATAAAGAAGCTTATATCATAGTAATAATTAGGTCTACTTAGGTTTGGGATAGGATTTTACAAGTTAAGGTGCACCTTATGGATAGGGTGCCCATCAATTTGATATGCCCTAGATGGAAAATATACCTATCCCTAGAGTTTTATATGTGGGGATTCAAGAGGTCAGAGCCATGAGGCTGGGGTAGTTGGTGTGGCATCCACTTATGATATGGCTTACTATCACTCAACTAGTTTTATAAGCAACAACACTTGTACCTCATATTTATACTATTGATAGAGGAGGAGGACATTAGTAGGGAAATAATAGATAGGCCATCCACCATAATAACTACAATACCAGTCATAGTAACAATAATCAAGATATGAAGATGGTTAATATCTAGTATATGTTGAGATAGAAGAGGTCTTAGATATCGATCAAGAAGAGATTGTAGATAATGGCTCTAACCCTAAATGGTATGAGGGGAATCCATGTATAATTTTGATTTACATGTTTTCATTTACAACTCATATTTCACTTCATAGCTCTTTTTTATAGCTAGTTAGTTTAATGCTTTAAATTTTGACATTAACTGGATCTAAAATTGATTTTTTTGTGATTAGATATATCTCAAATAAATGGAGAGGTATGATTATGGATGTCTTAATCAACATTTTTTAGCTGAGTACTATCTTGAGTAGGGAATAACTCCTGGTAGATGTCAAGATCATTATAGGTATTGGATGGAACAAAAACATCTTTGTACTAGCATGCCATGCATATATAATGTTGTCAAAGGTGCAAGAAGATAATGCCACCTTATTTTATAGGGAAAGGAGGTACTAGTCCCTAATATACATGATGATATGAAGAGGGGAGGATGATGAGATTCCATACATTATACATGGATGATATCATTGGAGGGATTATAAGCTATGAGTCATCATCCTAGCTTCCAACTTATATACATTGGGATGGATTCAAAGGGAGGTACTAAAAGAAGATGTCACCTAATCCCCATCCTTACACTCATCTACATCAAGACCTTCCCAAAGGAAGAGGATAGGATCTTAAGACTTTGTTTACACATTTTTATATATAGTTGTTGTTGACCATTTTTTGCTCAACAGGCCAAAAATTGGCCCCCTTCTTCCCCTGCTATTCTAGGCCAATTCTATTTTTATTTTGCATGAATCTGGCAATTTCTATGGACTTTGAAGGTGCATTTATATGAAATCTATAGGTTTTCTTTCGACAGTCAAAGAACCAGAAAAGGGCCCAAAAGTTTCTCTAAGGTAGTTAAAGGCTCTATGGAAGCGACCACATGTCAACTTCTGCCTAACTCTCAAAGCACCCTCTAAGGTAAGTGGATGCTGCTACATCCCATTATCAACTCGGTGGAAGCCACCACATGTCAACGTCCATGTTTTAAAGTGTCTTCTAAGTTCCCAAGCAGTGGACTATGATGTGTGTCAAGGGTAGATGCACTCTTAGTGAAAGGGGCAAAGCAGGAAGCTGAAGGAGAGTCCAAGGGCGATGGGTGTGTGAACTTCAAATTTAAGCTAGAAAAAAAAAGAAATTATTTTTTAAATGCCTGAGTGCCAACCATGGAGAGAGCCCAAAGAATGCAGTGACTTGCCAGAAGATCACCCCTGAGGGCTGAAGAAGCAGAAAAAGACAAAGAGTCTAGAGAATAAAGAGCAGGTGGATGGTGTGACTCATAAATTCAAATCCTGATAGCAAAATGGCCATCACACAGAAGTAGATGAAGTGATCCAAGTGATGCAAGAAGGTGTCAAGAAGTTATTTTAGTGGTTGACATATTGCCTACCATGCAGTCATCAAAGAGGCACAACAGTGATTGATGTGACTAGTTTTCTTCAATATACACTACAGAGCAAGAAAATGGCATGGCTCATAAATTCAAACCCTGATAGCAAAATGGCCATCAAATAGAAGCAGATGAAGCAATCCATGTGATGCAAGAAGGTGTCGATTCAAGAAGTTATTTTAGTGGTTGACACAGTGCCTACCATGGGTCACTTGTAAAAAGGGTGCCAAAGGCCTCTTTTCTTCCTCTATATATTGGAGACTTGTCATTTGAGAAATCATCTTCCACATTTATAAGGTGTAGCCTTGGAAAATTTTCACCTGAATCAATAAAACACATTTTGTACCTCTATCCTAGCTAGATATCTTTGTGTATGTTTGAGAGTTAGTTTGTGTTTAGTCATTACTTCATGATGCTTCAACATGTTAAACACCAACATACCTGGCTTCTATAAGGTTCCATTTATGCAGCTGACAAGGAGAGCTATATTTAGAAGTGCAGAAATAGAATAAATTACTATACAGTGTGCCTTTCCATAGCACCTTTGGTGAATCTTTGTTTTCTGTATTTTTCATTAAAAGCCTCCCTACCAAGTTCTTGTAGCCTGGTCCTTCTACCAGTTTGAAGTGTATATATTTTTCTAATTTTAAGTGTGAGTGTGAGAAGGTCAGATCATTTTGGTGCATCACCTCCTTTAGAGTAGATTTTTTTTCCTGCAATCTTTCTCCCTTTTCATCCCCCCCATTATATATATATGATAGCACTTATTGGAACAAATTAGATGCATCAAAGGGAGCTAGCCCTTACCTAGAGACTCTCCCCTCTAGCTTTGCCAGTCCCATAGGTGAGAGGGGAGTTTCCATTATTGCGTGTGGAAGGTAGGAGCTCAACCTCCTTGCCTCAGGTGTAATCCACTGCATCAAATTTTTTTGGCACACCCAGTGGGACCTAGTTTTACAACTCAGTAAGGTTTCAGGATTGATGCTAGTCCTGTTACAGCAAATCAACTATTTACAATATCTAGTGACTCCACTGGTAATGACCTCATTTCCTAATCAAAGACCAGTCTAACTTTTGATGCCTAAAGTCACCACATGATCTGCTAATAAGGGTGTCCCTTTTGAATTCATTAAATTACCTCTCAACTCAGCAAAGTGACTGAGGTTCAAAGGGACTCATCCTTATTTAGCGAGTCATCTTCCTAGTATGGCTACAAGTGCTTCCTTCATAGGAGAAGTATCTCATTTAAATCCCCTTATAGCTATGACATTACCCTTTATGAGCTTTTATGGTCAGAGTCCCTTGAACCTCCAGCGTTATGACCCAATTCTAGGAGTGGTCCTCAAAAGTGTGCCTCCCTTTAATGGAGAGGGGCCCATTACATTTATTGAACACATCAAAAATATTGCTAACCTCTACAATATTCACAGTGTCACTAAGGAAAATATTACAATCAAATTGTTGGCATTGTCTTTCAAGGGCAAATCTCTTGACTGGTACAACAATTTGCTTGCAAATTTAATCCATTCCTAGAATGAATTAGGTACTCAATTGATGGACCATTTTGGAGAAAAGAGCGACCACCTCTCGCTTTCTGAGTAGTTGATGACCATGAGGAGAGCCTCACATGAATATATGCAGGATTTCAACATGTGATTTCAGAAGACATGGGATAGAATCCCCGTTCTAGTAAGACCGACTGCTAGTTATGCTTTCCTATATTATTTAAGAGCATTAAATAGTGATATTACTATTATGATACAATCCATGTGAGGGCATGTACTACCTGTTGCCTATGACATAGCCATAGTAACTATAAATTGCTTAGTACATGCTGGAAAAATAGCCCCTAGACCCCATATGCCACTTTTCCCAGAAATGCTACCTCTAATTCAGGCCATGCTCACACATTAGCTCCTCTACCTAGCATAGAGAAACCAGCTGCTGCTCCATCCAATGAGCTTCATGAAGTTAAGAATCTATTGCAGAGTATGTCAAATGAACTTGTAGCTCTTAAAAGGTAGCAAGCTCAAAGCAATAGACCAAACCAAGGATACCAACAGTATGGTCAAGCTCAAAGACCCCCTTTCCAAAATTACAATCAAAGATAGGGTTAGCTTACTTACACCAGACCTTTCCAAAGCTACAACCCAGGCCCCCTTTCATCATCTAAGGTCATGGTGCCCATTCAGAACAATCTAGTGCAGGAACAACCAAGTTGTTCAACCACATGATATGGTCAAGAGTAAGCCATTTATACAAATGAGATGATGGGTTGTTACCTAAATGTGCTAGATAATCAGGCAAATGCTCATTCCTAAGTCTTCAAGGCTCCAATGTAACCCAAATAAGTAGTATTTAGAGTCAGCCTGACTCTACTCTTATGAACCACCTGGAAGGTGAGTTTTATGCAATCAATTATGTGGGTGTTGCAGACAATCAGGCTGACTGTGTTGCAGCCAACACAAGATCCAAAGGGAGAGTTATGGAAGAAACTCAAGTAACTTTTCAAACATCCACACCATCTCTTCCACCATAGGTGAACCAAAAATTCCCAAATTTTAGGCCACCAGTCATACATTCAGCTCCCTGGCCTATGCCTCAGAAAGCTGCAAGTGACTCTAAAGAAAATATGGAAGGGAGCAATCCTTAGATCAACATGGTAGACCAAGTGAAGAAGCTGCACCTAAATATTTCCTTGTGGGATCCATTATCGATATTGGGTGAGTCGAATGAAGGAGATGTTAGAAGCTTCCCCTTTGATCCAAGAGGGAATCAAAAATACCTAGTTAGCTATATATAGTAGGTTTCTTTCAATTTTCTTTCCCTATTTTCCCTAAGTGCTTTCTACACATGTCAGTAGTTTTCTTAGCCTTGTGTGTGTCTTTTCTTTTCCCTTTGAGGTGAATCTTTGTGATTGATTCTAGAATTTATCAGACCTATTGCTGATCTTCAAGATACAATCTAACCTCGCACAACTAGCTTCTAAGCATAGCAGGCATGCTTCCCCTAGGAGTCACCAATTTGTTAACCATTTTTTTCCCAACAGGCCAAAAATTGGTCCCCTTCTTCCCCTGCTATTCTAGGCCAATTCTTCTTTTATTTTGCATGAATCTGATGATTTCTACAGACTCTGTAGGTCCATTTTTGTGAACTTTGTAGGTTTTCTTTCAGTAGTCAAAGAACCAAAAAAGGGCCCAAAAGTTTCTCTAAGGTAGTTAAAGGCTCTATAGAAGTGACCATGTGTCAACTTCTACCTGACTCTCAAAGGACCCTCTAGGGTAAGCAGATGCTACCACATCCCATTATCAACTCAACAAAAGCTACCACGTGTCAACATCCACATTTTAAAGTGTCTTCTAGGTGCCCAAGCAGCAGATTACAATGTGTGTCAAGCGCAGATGCACTCTTAGCGAAAGGGGCAAAGCAGGGAGCTTAATGAGAGTCCAAGGGTGATGGGTGCATGAACGTCAAATTTAAGCTAGTAAAAAAAAGTTGTTGGTTTTTAAATGCTCAAGTGCCAACCATGGAAAGAGCCCAAAGAATGCAGTGACCCACCAAAAGATTGCCCTTGAGGGTTGAAGAAGTAGAAAAGGACAAAGAGCCCAGAAAACAAAGAGCAGGTGAATAGTGTGGCTCATAAATTCAAATCCTGATAGTAGAAAGGCCATCACGTAGAAGCAGATGAAGAAATCCAAGTGATGTAAGAAGGTGTCATGAAGTTATTTCAGTGGTTGACACATTGCCTACCATGCGGTCATCAAAGAGGCACAACAGTGATCAACGTGACTGGTTTTCTTCAATATGCATTACAGAGCAGGAAAATGACATGGCTCATAAATTCAAATCTTGATAGCAGAATGACCATCATGTAGAAGCAGATGAAACAATCCAAATGATGTAAGAAGGTGTCAATTCAAGAAGTTATTTCAGTTGTTGACACAGTGCCTACCATGGGTCACTTGTAAAAAGGGTGTCAAAATATAACTTTGAACATTATAAAGATTTGAACATTATGTGCATATCTCATGATGCATTACATTATAAAGATTTAAACATTATAATGGGTCACTCATGTTTAAAATATAAAGATTTAAACATTATGTGCATATCTCATTATGCATTACAACTTTGAAATTTGAATTATATGTAATACCTAAACTTAAATGGTTTTGAATGATGCATCACAAATTTAAAATTTGAATGATATGTAATTTCAAAGTTTAATTAATTTTGAATATTTTTAAGATTCAAATATTCAAACTTTATGCACATTTTTTATTATGTATCGTAACTTTTAAATTTGAATGATATGTAATATCGAAGCTTGAGTGATTTTAAATGTTTTTAAGATTTAAAGATCCAAAATTTATGTACATATTTAAGATCCAAAGATTTAAACTTTTTACATATTTATTATAATGTATCACAACTTTGAAATTTGAATGATATGTAATATAAAAGCTTAATTTATTTTGAACACATTTAAGATCTAAAAAATCAAATTTTATGCACATTTTTTATAATGCATCACAACTTTAAAATTTGAATGATATGTAATATTGAAGCTTAATCGATTTTGATCATGATTAATATTCAAAGATTTAAAATTTATGGGTGTTTCTCTTCATGCATTGAAACTTTGAAACTTAAATGATAAGTAATACCAAGTTTAAGTGGTTTTGAATGTGTTTAAGATCCAAATGTTTAAACTTTATGTTCATTTCTCATAATACATCACAACATTGAAATTTAAATTATATGTAATACCAAAGCTTAAAAGGTTTAAAACATGTTTATTATAATTTATTACAATTTTAAAATTTGAATGATATGTATATCAAATCTTAAGCAATTTTAATCATGATTAAGATCCAAAAATTTTAACTTTTTTAAAATTTCTCATAATGCATCACAACTTTTTAAATTTTAATGATATATAATATAGATGTTTTAGTGGTTTTGAATGTGTTTAAGATCTAAAAATTGAAACTTCATGTATGTTTCTTATAATTGATCATAGTGGTTTTGAGTATTTTCAATATCTAAATATTTAAAATTTATATATATTTTTCATGAAGCATCGTAACTTATAAATTTAAATGATATCTATTACTTAAGCTTAATAATTTTGAAATATGTTTAAGATTCAAAGATTTAAAATTTATGCACGTTTCTCATGATGCATCACAACATTGAAATTTGAATTATATGTAATACCAAAGCTTAAGAGGTTTTAAGTATGTTTAAGATCCAATGATTCAAAATTTATGCACATTTTTTGTGAGACATCATAATTTTTAAATTTAAATGATATTTAATACAAAAATTTAAATGGTTTTAACTATATTTAATATTTAAAGATTTAAATTTTATGCATATTTTTTATGATGCATCACAACTTTTAAATTTGAATGATATCTAGTACTGAAGCTTAAGCAATTTTGAATGTGTTTATAATCTAAAGACTCAAAATTTATACATGTTTCTCATGATGCATCACAAATTTAAAATTTGAATGATAATACCAAAGCTTAAGTAGTTTTGAGCATGTTTAAGATTTAAAGATTCAAACATTATGAATATTTTTCATGATGCATTATAACTTTGAAATTTTAATGGTATGTAACACCAAAGCTTAATTTGTGATGCATGTTTAAGATTCAAATTTCAAAATGAAAATACGTCATGCAAAATGTGCATAATTTTTAAATTTTTAAATTTTAAACATGTTAAAAATTTATTTAAGCTTAGATATTACATATCATTCAAATTAT
Source organism: Torreya grandis (assembly GCA_037957365.1). Taxonomy (NCBI): domain Eukaryota; kingdom Viridiplantae; phylum Streptophyta; class Pinopsida; order Cupressales; family Taxaceae; genus Torreya; species Torreya grandis. Next base: position 1,021,105 of record JARHVA010002795.1, read on the forward strand.
AAAAATGTGATGCATCATAATAAATATACATAGATTTTAAATTTCTAGATCTTAAACACCTTTAAAACCATTTAAGCTTTGTTATTACAAATCTTTTAAATTTCAAAGTTATGATGCATCATGACAAATAAGCATAAAGTTTAGATATTTGGTTCTTAAATAGATTAAAAAATTCATAAGCTTTAGTATTACATATCATTCAAATTTTAAGTTTGTGATGAATCATGATAAATATGCATAAAGTTTGAACCTCTGAATTTTAAACACATTAAAATCCACTTAATATTTGATATTACATATCATTTAAATTTAAAAGTTGTGATGCATCATTTAAAATGCATATAAAGTTCAAATATTTTGATATTAAACATGTTCAAAACCACTTAAGCTTCGGTATTACATATCATTTAAATTTTAAAGTTATGATACATCATGAGAAACATACATACATTTCAAATATTTATATCTTTAAAAAGTTTAAAACTACTTCAACTTTGGTATTACATATCAATCAAATTTTAAGAATGTGATGCATCTTGATAAATGTGCATAAAGTTTGAATATTTAGATCTTTAAAATATATTTTTTTGTTTAAATATTACATATAATTAAAATTACAAATTTATGATTCATCATTACAAAAGTGCGTAAATTTTGAATCTTTGGATCTTAAATAGGTTAAAAACTATTTAAGCATTAATATTACATGTCATTCAAATTTTAAAGTTATGATGCATCATGAGAAACATACATAAAGTTTGAATATTTAGATATTAAATATCTTCAAAATAGTATGCTTACGCTTTAGTATTACATATCATTTAAATTTTTAAGTTTTGATGTATTATAATAAATATGCATAAAATTTAAATCTTTGGATCTTAAAAACATTCAAAACTACTTAATCTTCAATATTATATAGCATTCAAATTTCAAACTTTCAATGCATCACGAGAAATGTGTATAAAGTTCAAATATTTGAATCTTAAATATGTTATAAATTAATTAAGGTTAGGTATTACATATCATTAAAATTTTAAATTTATAATGCATCATAAGAAACATGTATAAAATTTGAATCTATGAATTTTTAACATGTTTAAAACTTCTTAAGCTTCGGTATGACATATCATTCAAAATTCAAAGTTATGATTCATCAAAAGAAAAGTGCATAAAATTAAAATCTTTAGACCTTAAACACATTTAACATCACTTATGTTTTAGTATTACATATCATTTAAATTTTAAATTTATGATGTATCATGACAAATGTGCATAACATTTAAATCTTTGGATATTAAACATGTTCAAAATTACTTAAGCTTCATTATTATATATCTTTCAAATTTTAAAGTTTTGATACATCAAGATAAATGCACATAAAGTTTAAATCTTTGAATCTTAAACAGTTTCAAAACTATTTAACTTTTGGTATTACATATCATTCAAATTTAAAAATTATGATCCATCATGAGAAATATGCATAAAGTTAAAATATTTGTATATTAAACGCATTCAAAATAGATTAAGCTTCAGTATTACATATCATTAAAATTTTAATGTTGGGATAAATAATGTTAAATGTGCATAAATTTTGAATCTTTAGATATTAAATACGTTTAAAATTATTTAAGCTTCAATATTCTATATCATTCAAATTTTAAAGTTGTGATGCATCGTGATAAATGTACATAAATATAAAATCTTTAGATTATAAATGAGTTAAAAATTAGTTTAGCTTTGGTATTACATATCATTTAAATTAAAATTTGTGATTTATTATGTGAAACATGCATAAAGTTTGAATCTTTAGATCTAAAACACCTTCAAAACTGTTTAAGCTTATGTATTACATATCATTCAAATTTTAAAGTTATGATGTTTTATGAGAAACATGTATAAAGTTTGAATATTTGAATATTAAAAATATTAAAAATATCTTAAGATTTAGTATTACATATCATTCAAATTTCAAACTTATGATGCATCATGATAAATATGAATAAAGTTTGAATCTTTGGATCTTAAACACCTTCAAAACTACTTAAGTTATTGTACTATATATCATTCAAATTTTATAGTTGTGATGAATCATGAGAAATATACATAAAGTTTAATATTAGGATCTTAAACACATTCAAAACCTCTTAAGCTTCACTATTACATATCATTCAAATTTTAAAATTATGATGGATCATGAGAAATGTGCATAAAGTTTAAATCTTTAGATCTTAAACACATGCAAAATTGATTAAGCTTCAGTATTACATATCATTTAAATTTTAATGTTGTGATTAATAATAAGAAATATGCATAAAATTTAAAACTTTAAATTTAAAACACGTTTAAATTTGCTTTAACTTCAGTATTACATATCATTCAAATTTAAAAGTTGTAATGCATCATGAGAAACATGCTTAAATTTCAAATATATGGATCTTAAAAACATTCCAAACTACATAATCTTTAGTATTACATATCATTAAAATTTCAAAGTTTCGATGCATCATGAAAAATATGCATAAAGTTTGAATCTTTAGATATTAAACACCTTCAAGAGTTCTTAAGATTCAATATTACATATCATTCAAATTTCAAAGTTATGATTAAAAATATGCATAAAATCCAAATCTTTAGATCCTAAACAATTTCAAAACTACTTAAGCTTTTGGGTTACATACCATTCAAATTTCATAGTAAAGATACATAATAAAAAATATGTATTAATTTGAATTTCTATATCTTACACACATTAAAAAAAATTTATGTTTTGGTATTACATATCATTCAAATTTTAAATTTGTAATGAATCTTTAGAAATGCACATAAAATTTGAATATTTGGATCTTAAACACCTTCAAAAAAATTTAAGCTTTGATATTAAATATCATTCAAATTTTAAAATTGTGATCTATCATGAAAAACATGCATAAAGTTTAAATATTTAGATCTTAAACGTGTTCAAAACTACTTAAGCTTCAATATTACATATCATTCAAATTTAAAAGTTATGATGCATCATGAGAAGCATGCATAAAATTTGAATCATTGGATTTTTTTTAAAAAATGAACTTAATTTTTCATATTATAAATCATTAAAATTTTAATGTTGTGATGCATCATAAAAAAATTTCATAAAATTTGAATATTTAAATTTTAAACACTATCAAAACTGCTTAAATTTTGATATTTACATATCATTTAAATTTTAAAGTTATGATATATCATGAGAAACATGCATAAAGTTTAAATATTTAGATATTAAACACCTTCAAAACTACTTAAGTTATTGTATTACATATCATTCAAATTTTAAAGATGTGATGCATCATAAAAAATGTAAATAAATTTATCTCTAATTTTAGATCTTAAACACGTCTAAAACCACTTAAGTTTTGGTATTACATATCATTCAAATTTTAAATTTGTGATTCATCATAAAAAACATGCATAAAATTCAAATATTTATATATTAAACATGTTTAAAACTACTTAAGTTTCAATATTAGATCCATTCAAATTTCAAAGTTGTGATGCATCATGAGAAACATGCATAAAATTCAAAGCTTTAGATATTAAATACATTAAAATCCTCTTAAACTTTGATATTAAACATCATTAAAAAATTTAAGTTTCAATGCATCATGTGAAACATACATAAAGATAAAATATTTAGATCTTAAACACATTTAAAAATGCTTAAGCTTCAGTATTACATATCATTCAAATTTAAAAGTTGAGATGCATCATGATAAATGTGCATAATGTTTGAATTTTTGGATCTCAAATATATCCAAAATAATTTAAGCTTCAATAATACATATCATTCAAATTTTAAAGTTGTGATACATCATAATAAACATGCATAAATTTTAAATCTTTGGATCTTAAATATGTTCAAAATAACTTAATTTTCATTATTACATATCATTCAAATTTTAAAGTTACAATGCATTATAGGAAACACTCATAAAATTTGAATTTTTAAATGCCAAACAGAATAAAAAATACTTAAGCTTTGGTGTTACATATCATTCAAACTCTAAATTTGTGATGCATCATTTTAAATATGCATAAAGTTAGAATCTATAGATCTTAAACACGTAAAAAATCATTTAAACTTTAGTATTATATATCATTCAAATTTTAAAATTATGATGCATCATGATAAAAAATCATAAATAATGAATCTTTAGACATTAAACATGATCAAAATCTTTCAATCTTTGATATTACATATCATTCAAATTTCAAAGTTACGATGCATCTTGAGAAACATGTATAAAATTTGAATATTTAAATCTTAAACATGTTCATAATTATTTAAGCTTTGATATTACATATCATTCAAGTTTTAAAGTAGAGATGTATCATGAGATATGTGCATAAAATTTTAATACATGAATCTTAAATACATTCAAAATTATTTAGGCTTTGGTATTATAGATCATTCAAATTTTAAAGTTGTGATGGATCGTGAAAAATGTGCATAAAATTTAAATTTTTAAATTTTAAATACAATCAAAACCACTTAAGCTTCAATATTACATAGTATTCAATTTTTAGAGTTATGATGCATCATGAGAAATAAGAATAAATTTTGAATCTTTGGATCTTAGACACATTTAAAACTACTTAAGCTTTGGTATTGAATATCACATAGATTTTAAATTTATAATGAATCATGAAAAATATCTATAATATTTGACTCTTTATATCTTAAACACATTCAAAACTACTTAAAATTTGGTATTACATATCATTTAAATTTTAAAATTATGATAAATAATTTAAAATATGCATAAAGTTCAAAGCTTTTAATCTTAAACATGTTCAAAACCACTTAAGCTTGAATATTACATACCATTCAAATTTTAAACTTGTTATGTATTATAAAAAATATGTGTGAAGTTTGAATATTTAGATCTTAAACATATTTAAAATCGTTTAAGCTTTAGTATTACATATCATTTAAATTTTAAAGTTGTAATGCATCATAAGAAATATACATAAAGTTTGAATATTTGGATCTTAAACACTTTCAAAGTTGTGATGCACTATGAGAAATGTTCATAAATTTTGAATCTTTATAACTTAAACACATTCAAAACTATGTAAACCTTAGTATTATGTATCATTAAAAGCTCAAAGTTGTGAGGTATCATTATAAATGTGCATCATGTTAGAATTTTTCAATTTTAAACATGTTCAAAATCGCTTAAGTTTGAAAATTACTTATCATTGAAATTTTAAAGTTTCAATGCATGATTAAAAATGTGAATAAATTTCAAATATTTGATTATTAAACACATTCAAAACTACATAATTCTTGCTATTACATATCATTTAAATTTTAAAGTTGTGATACATCATGAGAAATATTTTAAATCTTTAGATCTTAAACACGTTCAAAACCACTTAAGCTTTGATATTACATATCATTTAAATTTCAAAGTTTTGATGCATCATGAGAAATGCATATAAATATTGACTCTATAGATCTTAAATAAATTGAAAATTGTTTAAGCTTTGGTATTACGTATCATTCAAATTTCAAAGTTATAATGGATCATAAAAAATGTGCTTAAAGATAAAATATTTGGATCTTAAACATGTTTAAATTTTCTTAAAATTTAGTATTACATATCATTAAAATTTATAAATTATGATGCATCATGAAAAATTCATAAAAATTTCTAATATTTAGATCTTAGATATGTTCAAAACTACTTCAGGCTTGGTATTACATATCATTGAAATTGTATTACATATCATTGAAATTTTAAATTTGAGATGCATTATGATAAACACGTATAAAGTTTGAATCTTTCGATATTAAAAAAAATTGAAACCACTTAAACTTTGATATTACGTATCATCAAAATTTAATAATTGTGATGCATTATAAGAAACATGAATAAAATTAAAATATTTAGATCTTAAACACATTAAAAAATGCTTAAACTTTGGTATTACATACCATTAAATTTAAAAAATTATGATGTATCATGAAAAATGTGCTTAAAGGTCAAAAATCTTTAGATCTTAAGCATGATCAAAACTATTTAATCTTTGGTATTGCATATCATTCAAATTTTAAAGTTATGATGCATCATTAAAAATATGCATAAAGTTTAAATTTTTGGATAGTATACATGTTCAAAACTAATTCAATTTTTATATTACATGAGAAACATTTATCAAATTTGAATATTTAGATTTTAAATACATTTAAAACAACTTAAGCTTTGTAGTTACGTATCATTCAAATTTCAAAGTTGTGATGCATTTCATGAAACATGTATATAGTTCAAATCTTTAGATCTTAAACACATTCAAAAATTCTTAAACTTTGATATAACATATCACTAAAATTTAATATTTTTGATGCAATATGAGAAACATGCTTAAAATAAGACTCTTTGGATCTTAAACACCTTCAAAACCATTAAAGCTTTAGTATTACATACTATTCAAATTTAAAAATAATGATACATCATGAAGAATGTGCATAAATTTTAAATCCTTGTATCTTAAACATGATCAAAACCACTTATTCTTTGGTTTTACATATCATTCAAATTTTAAAGTTGTGATGAATAATGAGAAATATGCATAAAGTTTGAATATTTATATCTTAAACACGTTCAAAATTGTTTCAGCTTTGATATTACATATCATTTAAATTTAAAAGTTATAATGTATCATTATAAATACACATAAAGTTCAAATATTTGGATCTTAAACACCTTTAAAACTACGTAAGTTTTGGTATTACATGTAATTCAAATTTTAAAGTTATGATGCATTATGAGAAATGCATATAAAGTTCAAAACTTTAGATCTTAAATACGTTTAAAATCACTTAAGCTTCAATATTTCATATCATTCAAATTTCAAAGTTGTAATACATCATGTGAAATTTACTTAAAATTTAAATCTATGGATCTTAAACACCCTCAAAACTACTTAAGTTTTGTTATTACATATCATTCAAATTTAAAGTTGTGATGCATCATGAGAAACATTCATAAAGTATGATTTCTAAGATCTTAAACAAAATCAAAACTATTTAATCTTCATTACTACAAATCTTTCAATTTTAAAACTATGATCGATCATGAGAAACATGCATAAAGTTCACATCTTTTGATTTTAAACATATTTAAAATTGCTTAAGTTTCTTTATTACATATCATTCAAATTTTAATGTTGTGATACATATTGAGGAATATGCATAAAATTTTTAACTTTTGATCTTGAACACGTTTAAAATTATTTCGGCTTTAGTATTACATATCATTCAAATTTAAAAGTTACAATGTATCATGAGAAACACACATAAATTAAGAATCTTTTAATCTTAAATATGTTTAAAATTGCATAAGCTTCAATATTATATATCATTCAAATTTTAAAGTTATGATGCATCATGAAAAACATGCATAAAGTTTGAATCTTAAAATCTCAAACACTTTAAAAATTGCTTAAGATTCGATATTATGTATCATTTGAATTTCAAATTTATGATCATCATGATAAATATACATAAAATTCAAATTTTTAAATCTTAAACACCTTCAAAATTGCTTAAGCTTTAATATTACATATCATCCAAATTTTAAATTAAAGATGCATGATAATAAATGTGTATTAATTCAAAAAATTTGATCTTAAATACATAAAAAAATACTTAAGCTTCACTATTAAATATAATTTAAATTTTAAAGTTATGATGCATCATAATAAACACGTAAAATTTGCATCTTTAGATATTAAACACTTTGAAAACTACTTAAGCTTCAGTATTACATATCGTTTAAATTTTAAAATTTTGATGCATCTTGAGAAATGAAAATTTGAATCTTTTAATCTTAAATATTTTTCAAACTATTTAAGCTTTGGTATTACACATCATTCAAATATCAAATTTTGAATGCACTATGATAATTGGACATAAATTTCAAATCTTTGGACTTAAACATGTTAAAAAATTCTTAACCTTTAGTATTATAAATCATTCAAATTTCAAAATTATGATGTATCAAGAAAAATATTTATAAAGTTTAAATATTTAGATTTTAAATATGTTTAAATCCATTTAATTTTGAGTATTACATATCATTCAAATTTTAAAATTGTGATGCATCATGAAAAATTTGTATAAAATTTAAATCTTTAGATTTTAAACACCATCAAAACTACTAAAGTGTCAATATTTACATATCCTTCAAATTTTAAAGTTATGATTCATCATGAGAAACACATATAAAGTTTGAATGTTTAGATCTTAAACATATTCTAAACTACTTAAACTTTGGTAATACATATCATTTAAATTTTGAATTTGTGATGCATCATGAGAAATGTATAGAAATCTTGAATCTTTTGATCTTAAAACTGTTTAAAAATACTTAAGCTTCAATGTTACATATCATTCAAATTTTAAATTTGTGATGCACCATGAAAAACATGCATAAACTTAATTTTTTTAGATATTAAGCACATTCAAAACTACTTAAGATTCAATATTACATATCATTCAATTTTAAAAGCTGGAATGCATCATGAGAAATATACATAACATTCAAATATTTGGATTTCATATACATTAAAGACCATGTAAGCTTCAGTATTAAATATCACTTAAATTTACAAGTTGTAATGAATCATGAGAAATATGCATAAAAATTAAATATTTGGATCTCAAACACGTTGAAAACTATTCAAACTTCAGTTTTTCATATCATTCAAAATTCAAAGTCGCAATGCATCATGAGAAATGCGCATAAAATTTAAATCTTTGAATTTTAAACACTATCAAAACCACTTAAGCTTCAGTATTACATATCATTCAAATTTAAAAGTTGTGATGCATCATGATAAAAGTGTATAAAGTTTGAATATTTTGATCTCAAACACAGTCAAAAATATTTAAGCTTTGATATAACATATCATTTAAATTTCAAAGTTGTGATACATCATGAGAAACATGCATAAATTTTAAATATTTGAATCTTAAACACATTCAAAACTACTTAAGCTTTAGTGTTACCTATTATTCAAATTTCAAAGTTGTGATGCATCATGAAAAATGTGCAAAATTTTTAAATATTTAGATCTCAAACACATTCAAAACCTCATAAGCTTCAGTGTTACATATCATTTAAAATTCAAAGTTCTGATGTATCATTAGAAACATTCATAAAGTTATAATATTTTATTTTTAAAAACAATAAAAATTACATATCACTAAAATTTTAAAATTATGATGCATCATGAGAAACATGCATAAATTTTTAATCTTTAAATATTAAACTCGTTCAAAATTACATAAGCTCTTATATTACATATCATTCAAATTTTAAAGTTATGATGCATGATGAAAATAATACATAAAGTTTGAATCTTTAGATCTTAAACATGTTCAAAACCACTTAAGCTTCATTATTACATATCATTCAAATTTTAAAGTTATGTGCATCATGAGAACTGTGCATAAAGTTTGAATCTATAGATCTTGAAAACATTGAAAAAAATTTAAGCTTTAATATTACATATCATTGAAATTTAAAGTTGTGATGGATCACAATAAATGTGCATAAAGATTGAATATTAGGATTTTAAACACATTCAAAACCTCTAAGTCTTTAATATTACATATTATTTAAATTTCAAAGTTGTGATGCATCATGAGAAATGTTTATAAAGTTTGAATCTTTAAATTTTAAACACATTAAAAACTACGTAAGTTTTGGTATTACATATCATTCAAATTTTCAAACTGTGATGGATAATGAGAAATGTGCATAAAGTTTAAATCTTTTAATCTTAAACATATTCAAAATAACTTAAGATTTGGTATTACATATCATTCAAATTTCAATTTTACTATGTATTATGATAAATGTGAATAAAATTTGAATCTTTAGATTTTAAACATGGTCAAAACCACTTAAGCTTCAATATTACATATCATTCAAATTTTAAAGTTATGATGCACAATGAGAAATATGCATAAATTTTAAATATTTGAATCTTAAACACATTCAAAATAACTTAAAGCTTCGATATTATGTGAGGCAAACATGTAAAAAAATAAATTTTTTGACTTTAAACAATTATAAAATCAGTTTAGCTTTGGTATTACATACCATTCATATTTTAATGTTGTAATGCATTATTAGAAACGTGCATAAATCTAAAATCTTTAGATATTAAACACATTGAAAACATCTTAGGTTTTTCTATTACATATCATTTAAATTTTAATGTTATAATACATCATGAGAAACATGTAAATAGTTTAAATGTTTAAATCTTAAACAGGTTCAAAACCAAATAAGCTTTGGTATTGCATACCATTTAAATTTCAATGTTGTGATGATTCATGATAAATACATATAAAATATGACTTTATGGATCTTAAACATGTTTTAAAATGTTTAAGCTTCAATATTACATATCATTCAAATTTAAAAGTTGAGATGAATCATGATAAATGTGCATAAAGTTTGAATATTTAGATCTTAAATATTTTTCAAAATTTCATAAACTTTGGTAGTACAAATCATTCAAATTTATAAATTATTATGCATAATGAAAAATGTGTATCAAGTTTGAACATTTGGATCTTAAACACAATCAAAACTACTTAAACTTCAATATTACATATTATTCAAATTTAAAAGTTGCTACGTATCATGAGAAATTTTCATAAAGTTATAAATATTTTGATCTAAAATACCTTTAAAACTAGTTAAGTTTTAGTATTACATATCATTCAAATTTTAAAGTTGTGATGCATTACGAGAAACATTCATAGTATTTAAATTTTAGAGTTGAAATAAATCATGAGAAATATGCATGAATTTCAAATCTATTAATCTTAAACACATTCAAAACTACTTAAACTTCAATATTACATATCATTCAAATTTGAAAGTTGTGATGCATCATGATAAATGTGCATAAAGTTTAAATATTTAGATCTTAAACATGTTCAAAACTACGTAAGTTTCAATATTACATATCATTCAAATTTTAAATTTATGAAGCATCATAAGAAATGTGCTTAAAGTTCGAATATTTAGATTTTAAACATATTCAAAAATACTTAAACTTTGGTATTATATATTAATCAAATTTCAAAGTTGTAATACATCATGAGAAATTTGCATAATGCTTGAATCTTTGGATCTTAAATATGTTCAAAACCAATTAAGTTTCATTCTTATATATCATTCTAATTTTAAATTTACTATTCATTATACTAAATGTACTTAAAATTTAAATCTTTGTATCTTAGACATGTTCATAACCACTAAATCTTTGATAGTACATATCATTAAAATTTTTAAGTTGTAATGCACAAGAAACACAAATTTTCAAACATTTAAATATTAAACATGTTCAAAATTGTTTAAGATTGAGTATTACATATAATTCAAATTTGAAAGTTACGATGGATTATAAGAAATATGTATAAAGTTAGAATCTTTTTATATTTAACACATTTAAAATTATTTAAGCTTCAGTATTATATATCATTCAAATTTTAAAGTTATAATGCATATAATAAATGAGCATAAAGTTATTATATTTAGATAAATACATTTAAAATCACATAAACTTCAATATTACATATCATTCAAAGTTCAAAATTATGATGCATTATTATAAATATGCATAAAGTTAGAATTTTTAGATCTTAAATCTATTAAAAAGTACTTAAGCTTCGATATTTCATATCAATCATATTTATAATTTATGATAAATTATGAGAAATTCATATAAATTTTAAATCTTTGGATATTAAACAAACTTTAAATTACTTAAGATTTGGTATTACAAATCATTCAAATTTTAATATTATGATGCATTATGAGAAATAAACATAAAGTTCAAATCTTTAGATCCTAAACACACTAAAAACCATTCAAGCTTCTATTTAAATATTATTGAAATTTTAATTTTGTGATGCATTATAATAAATATGCATAAATTTTAAATTTTTGTATCTTAAACACGCTCAAACCTATTTCAACTTTGGTATTAATATCATTGAAATTTCAAAGTTGTGATACATTATGAGAAATTTGAATAAAGTTTAAATCTTTAAATTTTAAACACGCTCAAAACTATTTAAACTTTAGTATTGTATATCATTCAAATTTTAAAGTTGCAATAAATTATGATAAATATAAATAAAATTTAAATATTTAGATTTAAACACATTTAAAACCACTTAAAATTTGATATTGCATATAATTAAAATTTTAAAGTTATGACGCATTTATGAAAAATATGCATAAAGTTTGTATCTTTATATCTTAAACACGTTCAAAACTGCTTAAGCTTTGGTATTACATAAGAATCAAATTTTAATGTTGTAATGCATTATAATAAATATGCATAAATTTAAAATATTTGAATCATAAAAACATTCAAAATCATTTAAGTTTTGGTATTACATGTCATTCAAATTTTAAAGTTATGATGCATTGTGGGAAACACCCATAAAATTTGAATCTTTAGATCTCAAAAACATTCAAAACCACTTAAAATTTAGTTTTAAATATCATTTAAATTTCAAAGATGGGATGCATTTTGGAAATTATGCATAAAGTTCAAATCTTTAGATATTAAACATGTTCAAAAATGCTTAAACTTTTGTATTACATTTTATTCAAATTTAAAATTTTCGATGCAGTATAAAAGATGCACATAAATTTTAAATATTAGTATCTTAAACAACATAAAAACTATTTAAACTTTGGTATTACATATCTTTTAAATTTAAAATTTGTGATGCATATTTATAAATATGTATAAAGTTTGATTTTTAAATCTTAAACATGTTCAAAACTATTTAAACTTATCTATTACATATCATTTAAATTTCAAAGTTATAATAAATAATGAGAAATACATATAAAGTTTCAATATTTAGATCTTAAAAAATTTTAAAACCACTTAACCTTCAGTATTATATATCATTCAAATTTTAGAGTTGCAATGCATTATGAGAAATGTAGATAAAGTTAAAATATTTGGATTTTCAAAATGCGCAAAACCACTTAAGATTCGATATTACATATCAATAATTTTTTAAGTCATGATGCATTATGAAAAATTTGCATAAAGATCAAATCTTTAGATTTTAAACATGTTTAAAACTACATAAGCTTTGATATTACATATCATTCAAATTTTATATTTTTAATACATTATGAGAAATGCTCATAAAATTCAAAATATTGAATTTTAAACACATTAAAAACCACTTAAGCTTTAGTATTAAATATCATTCAAAATTTTAAGTTGTAATGCATCATGAAAAATGCACATAAAGTTTAAATCTTTAGATCTAACATGTTCAAAACTGCTTATCCTTTGGTATTAAATATTATTCTAATTTTTAAGTCATAATAATTGATGAAAAATGTGTATAAAGATTCAATATTTAGATTTTAAACACTTTGAAAACTACTTAAGCTTTAAATTTATATGTCATTCAAATTTCAAAGTTATGATATATCATAAAAAATGTGTATAAAGTTTGAATCTTTAGATTTTAAACACGTTCAAATCCACTTAATTTTTGATATTATATATCATTAAAATTTAAAAGTTCTAATGCATCATAAGAAACATGTATAAATTTCAAATATCTAGATCTTAATCATGTCTAAAACCACTTAACCTTCAGTATTACATATCCTTTAAATTTCAAATTTGTGATGCATCATAAAAAATACACAAACTTTATATATTTGGATCTTAAACATGACCAAAACCGCTTAAGGTTTTTAATATTACATATCATTTAAATTTGTGACGCATCATGAAAAACACATATAAAGATGAAATATTTGTATCTTAAATATATTCATAATTTCTTAAACTTTAATAATACATATCATTCAAATTTGAAAGTTGTAATGCATCATAAGAAACATGCATAAAGTTTAAATCTTGGATCTTAAAAATATTATAAACAATGTGGTTGACATTCAGTATTACATATAATTTAAATTTAAAAATTTTGATGCATAAGAAATATGTATAATATTATAATATTTAGATCTTAATCATGTTTAAAATTAATTAAACATCGATATTACATATCATTCAAATTTTAAAATTGTGACGCATCATGATAAAGATGTATAAATTTTAAGTCTTTTTATCTTGAACACCATCAAAACTTCTTAAGCTTTGGTATTATAAATCATTCAAATTTTTGAATTATAATACATCATGACAAACACACAAAATTTGAATATTTGAATCTTAAATATATTAAAAACTATTTAAGCTTGGGGATTACATATTTAAATTTTAAAATTGTGATGTAAGATAAGAAATGCATATAAATTTCAAATATTTTAATCTTAGACATGTTCAAAAGCACTTAAACTTTGGTATTACTTATCATTTAAATTTTAAAGTCTAGATGCATCATAATAAATATGCATAAAGTTTGAATCTTTGGATCTTAAACACATTCAAAACTATTTAAGCTTTGGTATTACATATCATGTAAAATTCAAAGTTGTAATGCATCATGATAAATACACATAATGTTTAAATATTTAGATCTTAAACATATTCAAAACTACATAAGATTCAGTATTACATATCTTTCAAATTTTAGAGTTATGATGCATCATGAGAAATATGCATAAAATTTGAATCTTTAGATCTTAAACAGATTCAAAACCATTTAAGCTTCGATATTATATCATTCAAATGTGAAAATTTTGATACATAATAAATAATGCATATAAACTTCAAATCTTTTGATGTTAAACATGTTCAAAACTACTTAAGCTTTAATGTTATATACCATTCAAATTTTAAAATTGTGATACATCATGAAAAATGTGCATAATATTTAAATCTTTATATATTAAATATGACTAAAATAAATTAATTTTTGATATTATATATCTTTCAAATTTTAAAGTTGTGATGTATCATGAGAAACACACATAAAGTTTGAATATTCGGATCTTAATCACTTGAAAATTTATTAAGCTTTGGTATTACATATCATTCAAATTTCAAAGTTATAATGAATCATGAAAAATGCACATAAATTTTAAATATTTAAATATTAAACATATTCAAAATAACTTAAGCTTTGGAATTACATATCATTCAATTTTGAAGGTTACAATGCATCATGAGAAACATGTGTAGAGTTCAAACATTTGAATCTTAACACATTTAAAACAACTTAAGATTTGGTATTATATATCATTCAAATTATAGAGTTGAAATACATAACGAAAAATGCATATTGATTTTTAATCTTTGGTTCTTAAACACATTCAAATCTGATTAAGCTTTAGTATTACATATCATTCAAATTTCAAATTTGTGATGCATCATGATAAATATACATAATGTTTGAATTCTTAGATCTTTAATACTTTAAAAACCACTTAAGCTTTAGGTATTAGAAACTATTCAAATTTCAATGTTGAGATGTATCAGGAGAAACATACATAAAGTTTAAATTTTTAGATCTTAAATACATTCAAAACTGCTTAAACTATATTATTATATATAATCCAAATTTTAAAGTTATGATGCATCATGAGAATATACATAAAATTTGAATCTTTAGATTTTAAATACATTCAAAATTGCTTAAGCTTCGATATTATATATCATTCAAATTTTAAAGTTGCAATGCATTATATAAAATGTGAATAAATTTGAATCTTTAGATCTTAAACACATTCAAAACTTTTTAAGCTTTGATATTGCATATAATTCAAATTTCAAAGTTTCGATGCATCATGAGATATACACATAAATTTCAAATATTTAGATCTTAGATACATTCAAACCACATAATCTTTTGTATTAAATGTCATTCAATGTTCTAGGTTGTGATGCATCATAATAAATTCACATAAAATTAGAATCTTTGTATATTAAACATGTTCAAAATTATTTAAACTTTGTTATTACATATCATTTAAATTTCAAAGTTGTAATGCATTATAAAAAATGTACATAAATTTATAATTTTCGGATCTTAAATACATTTAAAATCACTTAAGCTTCGCTATCACATATCATTTAATGTTTAAAATAGCAATTCATCATTAAAAATATGCATAACTTTAGAATCCTTAGATATTAAACATATTTAAAACATATTAAGCTTTGGTATTATATATCATTTAGATCTATAAGTTGTGATGAATTATGAGAAACATACATAAAATTTGAATCTTTAGATCTCAAACACACTCAAGATTACTTAAGCATCGTTATTACATATCATTCAAATTTCAAAGTTGTTATGCATTATGAGAAACTTGCATAAAGTTGCAATCTTTATATCTTAAAGATGTTAAAAATTACTTTAGTTTCTATATTATATATCATTCTAAATTTAAAGTTGTGTTATATTGTAAGAAATATGCATAAAATTTAAATATTTTGATATTAAATATGATCAAAACTACTTAAGCTTTAGTATTACATATCATTCAAATTTAAAAGTTGTGATGAATTATGAGAAATATTTATAAATTTTGAATCCTTGGATATTAAATATGTTTAAATATGCTTGAGCTTCAGTATTACATATTGTTAAAATTTTAAAGTTGAGATGAATAATAAGATAAGTGCATAAAATTTAGATTTTTGGATCTTAAATAGGTTCAAAACCACTTAAATATTTGTATTACAAATAATTTAGATTTCAAAGTTACGATGCATCATGAAAAATGGGCATAAAGTTTGAATTTTTATATTTTAAACACATTCAAAATAACATGTTTAAGCTTTGATATTAAATATCTTTCAAATTTTTAAGTTGTGATGCACTATGAGAAATGTGTATTAAGTTTGAATTTTTGGATTTTAAACACATTTAAAACCACTTTAACTTTCGATATTACATATCATTTTAATTTCAAATTTGTGATGCATTACAATAAATATGCATATAGTTTGAATCTTTGAATCTTAAACATGTTCAAAATGGCTTAAGTTTCGATATTACATATCATTTAAATTTCAATGTTATGATGCATCAAGAGAAACACATAAATTTCAAATCTTTAGATCTTAAACACATTCAAAATTACTTATGTTTTGCTATTACATATCATTTAAATTTAAAATTTATGATGCATCATAAAAAATGTGCATCAAATTCAAATCTTTAGATATTAAACATGTTTAAAACCATTTAAACTTTAGTATTACATATCATTGAAATTTCAAAGTTATGGTGTATCATGAAAAATGCACATAAAGTTTGAATGTTTGGTTCTTAAATATGTTTAAAACCACTTAAGTTTTTCTATTACATATCATTTAAATTTAAAATATGTGATGCATCATGAAAAATTGGCAAAAAATTTGGTCTTTGGATCTTAAACATGTTCAAAACCACTTATAGTTTGGTATTACATATCATTCAAATTTCAAAGTTACAATGGATCATGAGAAACACACATAAAGTTTAAATATTTAGATCTTAAACACATTTAAAACTATTTAATCTTTAGTATTATATATCATTCAAATTTCAATATTGTGATACATCATGAGAAACATGCATAAAGTTTAAATCTTTGAATTTTAAACACGTTCAAAACCACTTCAACTTTGGTATTAAATATCATTCTAATTTTAAAGTCATGATGCATCATAAGAAATGTTCATAAAGTCCAAATATTTAGATATTAAACACGTTTAAAACCACTTCAATTTTGGTATTACATATCATTCAAATTTCAAAGTTACAATGCTTCATGAGAAATAGACTTAAATTTCAAATATTTCAATTTTAAACACCTTCTAAACTACTTAAGCTTCAATATTACATATCATTCAAATTCTAAAGCACAATGCTTTATGAGAAAAATGCATAAACTTTTAATCTTTGGATCTTAAACATACTAAAAACCACTTAATATTCATTATTACATATCATTCAAAATTTAAAGTTGAAATGCATAATGAGAAATGTGCATAAAATTAAATCTTTGGATCTTAATTACCTTCAAAACTACTTAAATTTTGGTATTACATATGAATTAATTTTTAAAATTGTGATGCATCATGAAAAACAAGTATAAATTTTCAATCTTTGGATTTTAAACACCTTTAAAACCATTTAAAATTTGGTATTACACATAATGAAAAATAAGAAAAATGTTTAAATCTTTAGATCCTAAACACGTTCAAGATAACATGTTTAAGCTTCAATAGTACATATCTTTCAAGTTTCTAAGTTTTGATGCATTATAATAAATGCAAATTAAGTTTTAATATTTGGATCTTAAACACATTGAAAACTAATTAAGCTTTGGTATTACATATCATTCAAATTTTAAATTTGTGATGCATCACAATAAATGTACATATAGTTTAAATCTTTAAATCATAAACACATTTAAAATTGCTTAAACTTTGGTATTACATATCATTTAAATTTCATAGTTTTGATGTATCATGAGAAACACCCATAAAACTCAAATATTTGTAGCTTAAACACATTCCAAATGGCTTAAATTTTTTAATTACACATCATTCTAATTTCATAGTTGTGATGCATCATAAGAATAATGCTTAAAGTTTGAATCTTTAGAAATTAAACATTTTCAAAATCACTTAACCTTCGGTATTACATATTATTCAAATTTAAAAGATGCGATGCATAATGAAAAATATGAATAAAATTTGAATCTTAGTTCTTAAATATTTTCAAAACTGCTAAAGCTTTGGTATTACATCTCATTCAAATTTTAAAGATGTGATGCATCATAGGAATGTACATAAAGTTCAATATTTTATTTTTAAACACATTTTAAATTGCTTGAGCTTAAATATTACATATCATTTAAATTTTAAAGTTAGAATGGATCATCAAAAATACAAAAAAAATTTAAATCTTTGGATCTTAAATATGTTTAAAACTACTTAATCTTCAGTATTACATATCATACAAATTTTAAAGTTGTGATGCATCATGAAAAACATGCATAACATTTAAATATTTAGATATTAAATATGTTTTAAACCACTTCAACTTTTTTAATACATATCATTCAAATTTTAAAGTTGGGATGCATCATGAGAAATTTGCATTTAGATTTTAAATATTTTCATAACTACTTAATATTTGGTATTACACATCATTCAAATTTTAAAGTTATAATTCATCATGAGAAATATGCATAAAATTCAAATCTTGAGAACTTAAACACCTTTAAAATTACTTAAACTTTGGTATTACATATCATTCAAAATTCAATGTTGTGATGTATTATGAGAAATACACATAAAGTTTAAATTTTTAGATCCTAAACACCTTCAAAATCAATTAAGCTTTGGTATTACATATCATTGAAATTTCAAATTTATGATTCAAAATGAGAAACACACTCAAAATTCAAATATTTAGATCTTAAACATATTAAAAATTACTTAAGATTTGGTATTAAATATCATTCAAATTTTAAAGTTGTAATGCATAATAATAAACGTGCATAAAATTTGAATCTTTGGATCTCAAACACCTTCAAAATAGTTGAAGCTTCAATATGACATATCATTTAAATTTCAACTTTGTAATTCATCATAAAAATGAATAAAGTTTGAATTTTTAAAACTAAAACACCTTCAAATCCACTTAAACTTTGGTATTACATATCATTCAAATTTTAAAGTTGTGATGCATCATGAGAAACACACTAAAAGTTCAAATAGTTAAATCGCAAAGATGTTCGAAACACTTAAGCTTTAGTATTACATATCATTCAAATTTTAAAGTTATGATGCATCGTGATAAATATTCATAAAGTTTAAATATTTAGATTTTAAATACATTCAAAATTATTTAAGCTTTAGTGTTACATATCATTCAAATTTTAAAGTTATAATACATCATTAGAAATGTGTATAAAGTTTAAATCTTTAGATCTTAAAAATCTTGAAAAAAATTTAAACTTTGGTATTACATACATATCATTTAAATTTTAAAGTTATGATGCATCATCAAAAATATGCATAAATTTTTAATATTTAGATCTCAAATACATTCAAAACTACTTAAGCTTTGGTATTACATATAATTAAAATTTCAAAGTTATAATGCATCATGAGAAATGTACATAAAGTTTGATGATAAGATCTTAAACACATTCAAAATTGCTTAAGCTTTGTTATCTCATATCATTCAAATTTAAAAGTTGTGATGGATCATAAGAAATACACATAAAGTTTGAATCTTTGGATCTTAAACATGTTCAAAACTACTTAAGCTTTGGTATTTCATATCATTACAATTTTAATATTGTGATGCATCATGAAAAATATGCATAAATTTCAAATCTTTAGATTCTAAACATTTTTAAAACTGCTTCATTTTTAGCATTGCATATTTAAATTTAAAATTTATGATGATGAGAAAAATGCATAAAATTTGAATCTTTAGATCATAAACATGTTAAAAACTGCATAAACTTTGGTATTACATTTCATTCAAATTTTAAAGTTATGATCCATCATTAGTAACATTCATAAAGTTTGAATATTTAGATCTTAAACACGTATAAAAGTGCTTAAGCTTCAATATTACATATCATTCAAATTTAAAAGTTATGATGCATTATGATAAATATTCATAAAATTAAATTTGCAATGCATAATGAGAAATATGCATAAAATTTTAATCTTTAGATCTTAAACACCTTCAAAACTATTTAAAATTTGGTATTACATATCATTTAAATTTTAAATTTGTGATTCATAATGAAAAGCGTGCATAAAGTTTAAATATTTAGATTTTAAACACCTTCAAAAATGCTTAAGCTTTAGTATTACATATCATTTAAATTTTAAAGTTATAATGCATCATAAAAAATGCACATAAATTTTAAATCTTTGGATCTTAAACATGTTCAAAAATAATTAATCTTTAGCATTACATATCATTCAAATTTCAAAGTTGCGATAGATCATGAGAAATAGACATAAAATTTGATTCTTTAAATTTTAAATATGTTAAAATCCATTTAAATTTTAGTATTACATATCATTCAAATTTTAAAGTTATAATGCATCACAAGAAATCCACATGAATTTTAAATCTTTAGATCTTAAACACATTCAAAATAATTTAAACTTCAGTATCACATATCATTCAATTTTATAAGTTACAATGCATCATGAGAAATAGACATAAGTTCAAATCATTAGATCATAAATACATTCCAAATGGCTTTAGCTTCAGTATTACATATCATTCAAATTTTTAATGCATCATGAAAAATATGCATAAAATTTGAATCTTTGGATGTTAAACACTTTTAAAAATGCTTAAGCTTTGGTATTACATATAATTCAAATTTCAAAGTTATGACGCATCAAAAGAAATATGCATAAAATTTTAATCTTTGGATCTTAAACTAGTTTAATACCACTTAAGCTTTTTTATATCATATCATTTAAATTTTAAAGTTGCGATGCATTATGAAAATTTTGAGTAAATTTTAAATCTTTATATCTTAAACACATTCAAAATCACTTAAGCTTCGATATTAGATATCATTCATATTTTAATTTTTGAGGTATCATGATAAATGCACATAAATTTTGAATCTTTGGATCTTAAACACATTAAAAATTGCTTAAGCTTTGAAATTACATATCATTCAAAATCCAAAGTTGTGATGCATAATGAGAAATGTGCATAAAGATAGAATATTTATATATTAAACATGTTTAAAATTGTTTAAGCTTTGGTATTACATTTCTTTATATATTAAACATGTTAAAAATTATTCAAGATTAGGTATTACATATCATTTAAATTTTAAAGCCATGATGAATCATAATAAATATGCATAAATTTCAAATATTTAGATCTTAAACACTTTAAAATATTTGGATCTTAAACAAATTCAAAATTATTTAAGTTTCAGTATTACATATCATTCAAATTTTAAAGTTATGATTCATTATGAGAAATGCAAATAAATTTTAATTAAACATACTCAAATCTACTCAAGCTTATGTATATTAAACATGCATAAAGTTTGAATCTTTATATCTTAAACATACTCAAAATCACTTCAGCTTCGGTGTTACATATCATTTAAATTTCAAAGTTGTGATGTATTATGAAAAATATTCATAAAGTTTGAATCTTTTGATATTAAACACACATAAAAAAACTTAATCTTAAGTATTACATATCATTCAAAGTTCAAGGTTGGGATGCATTGTAAGAAACGTGCATAAAGTTCAAATTTTTAGATCTTAAATATACTCAAAAGCATGTAAGCTTCAGTATTACACATCATTCAAATTTTAAAGTTACAATGCATTATGATAAATGTACATAAATTTTAAATCTTTAGATCTTAAACATATTCAAAACTATTTAAGCTTTGGTATTAGATATCATTAAAATTTTAAAGTTGTGATACATTTATGAGAAATGTGCATTAAATTTAAATCAGTCGATCTTAAAAATGTTCAAAACTACTTAAGCTCAGTATTACATACCATTCAAATTTTAAAGTTGTAATGCATTGTGAGAAACATGCATAAAGTTTGAGTCTTTTGATCTTAAACACATTTAAAACCTCTTAAGATTCCATATTACATATTATAGTCATATAAAATACAAAAATTGGTAACTTGAGCATGGATAATGACACCCAATCCATAGGTTCCTCTTGCTTATTTTCATGACCCTCATAGGCTTGTTTTCACTGATTCCGAGTCATCCTTAGCCTTCTAGACCTGATCCTAGGTGAGCTAAAACCATATTTTCATGACCAATCCATCCCCCTAGGTCCTGTATACCCAAGATAGTAGTTCCCAACTAGAATAAGAGCACTAGTGCCACTGTTGTCTATTTTAGATTTTTTTTCCAAGCTCATTTCTAGTGCTAATGGTAAATTTATTTAAGTTCCAAATCCTTTTCCTTATCAGCCTAATGTAAAGAAATTCAATCCATGACCAATAGATCCCTATAAAATCCCATTCAAAGATCATTTGGAAAGGGTTGGTAAATATCTACATCAGTCCTTAGTCATCCTCAAGTACATCTAGTATATAATTTATTTCATTCTCATATCACAATTGCACCAAGAACTTTCAAAGGGATAACAACATATGGCTTGATCCTTCTTAAGAGTATTGGTATGTAGGTAGCATACCCACACATGAGGTGTGAAGCATCTCAAGTGTATCTTACACAAACTAACCCTTTTTTATTATTTTCCAAAGTTTTATTCAATTACATTGAAGTCTTAGAAATGAATAAAATCAGCTCTATAAGGAGCACTATTGATAGGGAAACTTTGAAAATTTAGAGATATTGTCACACAAATCTATCGAACAAAACCTATAAAGCTCAGACTCTCAAGAGAATAACATTGAGTAAGGACTACAACATTGGATCCACTCCTATTCACTTTTGGTGCTCTTATCTATTTAGAAAACAAAATCCATTAACCTATTTGTGATAGTGTCCCAAGCCTGTACAATGAATATTAGACCCTGCCTTAGTTAGACATTATATATACAACTAGTGTCCCATTGCTTCTTGAGGTATCACCTTATATGTTTGTAAGCTTGGTATCCTTTTTATGCACATTAAAGTTCCTTGTTTAGATTATATCTATTTAATTTTTTCTATTATTATCCACTTTGTTTTCCTTATGCCACTTAAGTTTTTTATATCTCTTCCTTTGAGATGAACTACAAGACATAGTGGCAATGCTCCTAAATTCACCCAAATTCCTTCAACTCAACCATATACTATATAAAAAAACCATTTAGACTCTAACTATAGATTTTGCACATCTATATTACACTAATTTCAATGAGAATGATTCAAATAATGAGTAATATGAGGATACCAACGATTATGTACAAACCAATGCTCATGCTCCACCATATTGGACTATTGATATTCTTCTACCTATTATTGATAATGAAGTTGTAATCAAAACAGATTTGAGCCTCCAAATTTTTTGAGAAAGACTTGAGGAACAGCCTCAAGATCATACTCTTATATTACAATCTCTCATAGAAATAAAAAAGGTTAAACAAGTTGAGTTTTCCATTCCTATAGAGTAACTAGTTGTAAATGACACTATGGGGTAGTTATGTTTCAATAACCCCCTATAGTAGCATAAATTGCCTCTATAACACCAACTATAGCTAGTACATCCCTATCTCTTGATGTGGTAGCCCTTGTGTAAGAGATAAGATCTCTTCAATCCAAGGTTTTAAATCTTGAGTAAGGTACCACTAAACCTATGTAGGATTTGGATTCTTTTATTTGTATACATACACCATTAGTAGTTAATATTTATTTTACACCCTTGCCATAAGGTTTTGTTCAACCCAAGCTTACTCTATATGATGGCAAGGGTGATCTAGAGACAAATTTGAGAGTTTTTCATGTAATATGCTTGGATTATGTACCAAATGACTGGCTACTTACCAAGCTCTTTCCACAAAGCCTAAAGGATTATGTTTTATAATGGTTTTATAGTTTACCAAATCAATCAATTAGTGCATTCAATCCTTTAACTAATATGTTCCTAGCTCAATTCAACATTAACATTACTGATAAGGTTTCATATGCTCAAGTTGTACAATAGAAAAAAAATTCAAATGAACATCTCATAGATTATGTTCTTCAATATAAGACTATCTTGGCTAAGACGAGTAGCCCCATGTCTGATCAAGATTTATAAGATCTCTTCAAATAAAATCTTCTACCAACTTTACATGAATCAATTATGTTTAGAAGATTCTCTTCGTTTATTGAATTATGTCACACATTGAAGGAAAGAGAAGTCAAGTTAATTCCAATGGGCAAACTCAAGTACACAAGTATCTAAAACACAAAAAAGAAGAGTAAAAACAAAGTCCCATACAAATTAAAGGTCAATGATAACAATATTTAGTATCAACCTACAATTAATGTCGTTTTAGAGCCCCCTTAGTGAGTGGTTTTATCAACACCTCCTCGACGTATATTTACCAATTTACTAGTTTTTCTAGCTAAAGTTTTATAGTAAATATTGGATTATAAAATCATATCTATCCCTCTTATTTAGTAATTTGACCCAAAAAAGGCCCTTCCATAATAGGGATATAATCAACATGTATTTGATGAGTTTCATAGGGCACCAAGCCATACAATAAATAGATGCATTAGTTTGAGACATAAAATACAGTATTTGATAGATGGAAATCATATTGATCTTGGCACTTCAATTGAACCTCCTCAAGTAAAGCAAACACAAGATAAAACATTGAAAATATTTTTAGATCATTTTCCATAGCATTCTAAATAGGAGATAGGAGACACATCATGGGTTCACCATGCGTATCATACACATCCACCACTAGATACATATAGGGCACCTTCAGTTGAGACATATCCTTTTAGAAACATGATTGGTGTATACAATTCTAGAGTTCAAGCTAGACCTTCCATCTCCTTCTCAGAGTAAGAGATCATCAAGGATGATTCAAATTATCATGCACTCTTTATTAGAGTTTACATTCATAATCATCATATTCATAGTGTTATTATCGATAATGGATCTAGTGTAAACATGTGTGCTATGACATTACTATAACATTTATGATATTAAAAGTAGGATATTATTCTAATGGATATAGTTATCAATGGATTCAATGGACACATATAGAGTTCATTGGGTGAGATTGTACTTCCTTTACAGGTTGGTCCAACACACATGGCCACATCAATCAATATTATTCTCAGTGTAGGAGTTTTTGATATGTTACTTGGTCGACCATGGATTCAAAAACTTTGAGCAATACTTTCTATAATTTATATATGTGTGAAATTCATTCATGTTAATTAGGCTTTTACATTTGATGGAGTTCTATATGAGTTACTACTCCCAACTTCAGAGCCATCTTATACAATATAATCACCACTTTTAGTTTAGCTTCTAGTTATAGTTTCTCCATAAGTTATAGTTCATCCTCCAATTCTAAATTAGACATAGTTAAAGCATCCATCACCAACATAGAGAGTTCATATACTTCCACATTTTTAGGATTCTAAATAGTTTTTAACTAGATTATTCACACTCAGGGTATTCTCATTGATATTTCATGCATCTACTCACAGAGCATATGTTTAGAGAGCTTCTCTTACTACTAGATGGGTCCCTAAGAGACCTATAGTTACATCCATTTCTCAGCATTATAAGGGGACCCCATAAGATTTCAGATCATTTATAACATATATAGCTTTTAGATCCATAGTCTTAACCTTTTCATCATGCTTCATGATCATGCATGATCCCTCTCCTTTATATAACCCACCATGATATAGAATCTCCCATGAGACTCATTAGTTAGTATCATCCTTTTCCCACTTACCTATATATACATAGTTGCTTATGATTGATTCTACATAGCTCAAAAATTTTCAAAAATACAAAAATAATAAAAAATTTCAAAATACCAAAATAATATAAAATTTTAAAATACAAAAATAATTCAATAATTCAAAAATATAAAAACATTTTGATTGTATGCATCGTCCATGCTTTACATTGCTACTACTATGCTAGACTTACATTTGTTGTAATATGCTATTTTTTTAAATCTATTTATCTATGTTACCATGCTTCAATTGATCTTCTTTGAGTGTGTGCAGTGATATCTAGCTCTTTGATTACTTCAATCTACCCATTGAGGGGGCATCTTACTTCTACATCAAGACACACATCAATATACATACCCACTGGGGGCATCTTCTACATGACTACATCATCTAGGTTATGTCATTCCTACACCACACACTCTAGTTATCATGTTGATGTATATTATTTACTAGCTTACACTGATTAATCTATCAACACTCACTAGTATTTATCACTTATGTATTTCACTCTTCCTTTGATTAGTTAGATGTGGTTGTATCCTCCAATTTTTTACATGCTTTCTTTTCTTTCTTAGTATTAGCTTGATGTGATTGCATTTTCTCAAATCTTATTTGTCTCTTATATGTGCCTTAGGACATCTGCCATTGTTCTTTGCTTCTATTCATGTGTGTGCTTTAGGACATTTTCCATTATCATTTTCATATATTCCTCTATGTTATTGTGGCTTTCATGCCAACTTGCTTATTTCAACTATATGTGTATGTGGCATTTGAACATGCCTTGTATACTTTCTTTCCATTTTGAGTCACATGTGCCCATGTCTCTTATTTGTTTGGCCCCTTGGCCACTCTTGTACGCTTCTTGCCTTGTGTGCTTGTTGTTTGATTGATTTTAATTGTATGTAATGCCATGATATATATCATGCATTATTTGTGTTTTCTTAGATGCCATGATGGACATCATGCTCCATCCCTCCAACTAAATACTAACAAATATTAACTAACCAAACTTTAAATTCTAGGTTTAGTACATTACACATTCTACTACATTATTATATCTATCTAGGCATATCCAAGTTGATATAACAATCTCTCACTACATCCCATGTTATATCTTGAGATATCATATCAATTATCATTGATATATCATGTATCCATGCATCTTAACACATTTTTAGGGATTTTATTATGAGAGAAATCATTGCAGGGCCTCCATTCCTACCCTCAAAAGAGGGGGAAATAAGCAAGGTTTTTATCATAGAGATCATAACTCCTACCAATCAAAAATTATAGTTTTAGAACACTTAGAACAATAACTAGACATCAAACTAGTCAAAATAGACCAAGTAGATAGTCAAGAATATAAACAATCATCATATTTGGCCCAAGAAAATAATGTCAAGACTAGACTATAGTGTTGTTGGTGCTCTATCCATTTCTAGTGCTCTTGTCTAAATATTATAAAAACAAAATTTTCTAGAAATAGATAAAAAGGTAAGTTTAGTTATAGTTTTGTCAGTTATAATTTAGACCAGAGTCAGTAGTTTTGGTATAGTTTTGTTCAGAGATTCCAGATATAAGAGGAGTCATGCCCAACATGATGGATCTCATTTATAGTTTTAGATAGGGTAGTTGGTACAAGTTCAATATTAGAATCCATGTTTCAGACACTAGTGATTAGAGGTAATGTGCACATCACATTTATTTTTTTGTTTCTTTCCTAGTTTAGCATTGTCCAAACATTCTCAACATTTATGTACCTTACTCTACCTATAGGTGGTTGGAATCATTTTTGATTTAGATTTCATACAAGCCTAAATTTTGATTTTTTGAGTTCCCAAGTTGTTGAGTGGCTTCCACATAAGTTAGATTCTTAGTTTTGGAGTGGATTTCATACAAGCCATATCCAACATTCAGAATAGCTAAGAGTGGCCTAGTTTATAGCATAATTTGGCTATCCATGCCAACATTATTATATCATAATAAAATCATGGGATTTAAGATCCATCTCATATGATACACATTCCATACCAGTATCAGTTTCTAGCTTCTCTCCATAGGTTAATGATGGAGCCAAAGGTCTAGCTAACCTTTGTATTCTTGAGCCACATATTTAGAAGGATTTGACACATATCCCAAGCATTGATTAACACATGTATGACCACCTAGCTTCACTTGGTAGGTGATGATGAAGCCAAAGGGCTATCCTATCAGAGTTATTGCTAGGGTCTGAATAATGTAAATGTAATGTTCAAGTGATCACATGAGATGAAGCTGGTGCACACCATAAAGGAGCTAAAGCAAAGTGAAATCACTAAAAGAGATAATTTATAAAAGACAAATAGGAGAAAAACCCAATATTTGATTAACTTAAGATGGCCAAAGTGAAAAATATATAAAGGAGAGCACATAAGTAACTCCTCTACAAAAGGTGGTCAAAGCACCCCAAGAATAGACTATAACTCCTCCATGAAAGGTGGTGACAAGGTGCTAAGAATAGAGAAGTAACTCTCATATCTGAAATAGCCAGTCAAAGGAGTTACTTATGAAATTCTTATGACACCTATGACACATCTATGACACACATCTCCACATAAGCTAGCCTATCCCATGAATGTAGGAAAACTCCATGTATGCACAAATATATAATATTCCCTAATTAAATAATAGGGAAAAATAAAAACCTACACTAACACCCCTTTATAAGTGTAGCTTAAGTGGGTAGTGTGGAAATATAAAATGGGTCCTGACAACTAGGCTTGATGAGGTACCCATGTACAAATGCAATCTCCCATAAGATAGAGAAAAAGAGAAAACCCATAGGAAAAAACTCTCCCCAAAAGAGAGACATAAAAGAAATGAAGAGGCTAGTGCTCTCCTTGAAGATGATGCTACTACAGATGTGGACTACACCCCAAGAAGATCTCGTAGATGAATGAACTTGCTCTCAGTGAAAGGTTTGGTGAAGATGTCTGTAACCTACTCTGAAGACTGGAAAAATATCAAGTCAATGACCTAACTATGAATAAGCTCCCAAATGAAATGCATGTGAATCTCTATGTGCTTGGTCTACTGGTGCTAAACTAGATTCTTGCAAATTTGAATGGTACTTTGGTTGTCACAATAAATGATGGTGGGATACCTGATAGGAATGCCAAACTCATAAAGTATCCCTTAAAGCCAAATAGCCTCAGTAGCTGCATTAACAACTCCCCTGTACTCTACCTCTCTGGATGATATAGCAATAATATTTTTCTTCTTGCTAGACCAACTGATAGGACCAGAACCTAGAGAGAAACTGTAACCAGAAGTGGACTTGCGAGTCTGTGAGTCACCAACCTAGTCCAAATCCATATACCCAATCAAGTCAGCCTCTATGCCAAATCTATAATGAATCATATATCTATGTGAACCCTGTATGTAATGCAAGATCCTTTTAGCTACTTTCTAATGTAGCTCATGAGGTTCTTGCATAAATTTGGAGATAAGTCCCACTACATATGATATGTTAGGCCTAGTGTGAGTCAAGTAGATGAGACTACCAACAAATTGTCGATATCGAGTGGAATCAACTAATGGTGAAGAACAGTCAGCCTCAAGCTTGACTCCTAATAGAAAGGGAATCAGAGATGGCTTGCAATTAGCCATGTGAAACTGAGACAATAAATCAAGAGCATACTTAGGTTGTGTAAGAGAAATCCCTGAATCTAATTGTGAGATCTCAATGCCAAGGAAGTAGTGCAACAAACCCAAGTCTATCATGTCAAATCTATCTTGGAGAGATGCCTTTACTGCTACAATAGCTGATGAAAAATTCTTGATGATCAAAAGGTCATTAACATATAGAACCAAAATCAGGAGTGAATCATCCTGCCGCAAGAAGTAGACATTGGGGTCAGAATATCACCTAATGAAACATGTTGTGAGAAGGAAGGAATCCATCTTGGCATACCAAGCCTAAGGGGCCTATTTGAGGCCATAGATAGATTTCCTAAGTTTGCATATTAAGGAAGAATCCTGAATAAATCTTGGCAGCTACTCCATGTAGATCTCCTCCTCTAGCTCTCCGTGAAGAAAGGCACTCTTCACATCCATCTAGTGCACATCCCAACCATGTGCTATGAAAATAGCCAAGGTGAGTTAGATAGAAGTTATCTTTGCAATGGGTGTAAAGGTCTCTGAGTAGTCAATGCCTATCACTTGTAAGAAACCCTTAGTGACCAATCATGCCTTGTATTTATCAACCAACCCATCTGCTACAAACTTGGTCTGATATATCCACCTACATTGAACCATCTTCCTTCCCTTAGGAAGTGAAGTCAAGTCCCAAGTGTGATTTTTGATTAAGGAAGAATATTCTTCCTCCATAGCATTATCCCACTCAAGTACCCCCGATGCCTCTCAAAAACTCTATGGATTTAAAACTGAAGCAAAGAAGGCATGTGGATCTCTCTGATAACCCCCCCTAGTGTGTTTGTCATCTACAGGATCTCCTACCCAAGTGCTAGCACTCTCAAGTGTATGTCTGGCCCAAAGTGGCCTGGAAATGGGTGAGTTGAGTGCTAACTCCTCATCTTTTGATTGACTAGAGGTGGATGACTTTGCATCACTATCCTCATTGTCTAAACTCAAAGAAGAAGAATAAGATGTCTTTGGCTTAAGAACCTATTGTGGCTGATCTGAATCTAAGGAATCATCATGAAGAAGTAGATCTGATGAGAGAGAAGAAGTGCTAAGTGTTGAGTCTCTAGGACTCTCCTAAAAATGGACACTTCTCTCAATGAACAACTCATGAGTGGTCAAATATAAAAGGTGATACCCCTTAACACCATCTAGATATCCTACAAAGATGCAAGGCTTGGACTAACATTCCATAGCTTTGCATTTCTTCTTTGATATGTGGGCCATGGCTAGGGATCCAAAAACCCTAAGGTGCTCAACATCAAGTTTCTTTTTATGCCAAGCTTCAAAGGGTGTTATCCTTTTTAAATCTTTATGAGGAACCTTGTTATAAATGTAGCAAGCACAATTGATGGCTTCAACCTAGTATTGTGGTGCTAAGGATTTGGAGTGAATCATACAGCTACCCATTTCTTTCAAGAATCAATTTTTGCATTATGCAACACCATTCTGTGAAGGACTATAAGTGACTATGTGCTACAAATCAATCCCCTCTATGGTGCAAAACTGCCCAATCCTATTACTAACATATTCCCCTCCATTATCAGTTCAAAGAACCTTGATGGATTTCTCACTCTATTTCTCAACAAGAGTCTTGAAGTCTAGAAAATTTTCAAACACTTCAGACTTTTTTTTGAGAAAATATATCCAAGTGTACCTAGAGAAATCATCAATGAAAGTGAGGATGTACTTGGCCCTTGTGAAAGATGGTCTAGGAAAGGGTCCCGATACATCACTGTGGACTAACTCCAAAGGTTGTGAAGCCCTCCAAGCTTTTTCTTTGTCAAATGTTTCTTTGGGATGCTTCCCAAGGGAGCACCCCTCATAAAGTCCTTTTGAGAATTGGACACGAGGCAAGCCAATGACCATGTCATGTTTGCAAAGTTGCTCAAGGTAGCGGTAGTTAAGGTGGCCAAACAGCTCATGCCATAATTTGATAGCTCCATGTAAATGAGTTAGCAATGTTGTTGGAGAAGAATTAGGTGAAAAATGTGAGAAGGTGTATAACCTTACTTGGTGATTTGCCCTACCAACTACCACTATAGTATCACTATGCAACTCCTTGATAGCCACTGAATCTGGTGAAAACTCAACTCTAATGCCCCGACCAATGTGAGTGATTTGGTACACTGATAGGAGATTGGTTGAAAGAGAAGGAACACTTAGAATATTATTGAATGTTCCTCCTTTCATTTCAACTAACCCTCTCCCTACAACAGAAACTGATGTGTCATCACCCAAACTAATTAAAGTCATGATACAAGGCTCTAAAGATGAAAACTCAACTAGGGAAGAGCCCATATGGTGAGAAGAACCTGAGTTAATGACCCATGAATATGTAGAAGCTGTTGTAGCTATAAGGGCCTTGCCATTTTCTTTCTCCTTACCCTTGCCTTTTGCCTTAGTAGAATTTTGAGTAGATGAATTCTACTTGGTGGACTCAAGAACACCTATGTTGTGCTTCTCTAGAAGATGAGTTAGGTGATCTATTTATTTTTTCATGCATTTGTGTTCATCATGCCCTATCTTCTTATAATAATCACACTTAACCTTCTCCTTCTTAGGTTTAGCATTGGAGGAGGAAGACTCAGTGTTGTTTTTGGTAGGATTGTTGTTTTCTTTCTTCTTCTCCTGGTCTTTGTTCTTTTTCTTCTTCTCTTTTGTTGAAGTCTTATCCTTACCATTTCCAGCTATCAAAGCTTGGGGTTGAGTAGACTTCATTGTGCCCATTTGGATTAGTTTATCTTGCTCCCTAGTCAAGTTAGCAATGAATGAATCCAAATAAGGCATTTTCCATGTAGCACTAAGGGCCCTTTTTTTGGCATGGAAAGTGGAGACAAAGATTGAATAGCTTGGACCTAACTTAGTGAGAATAGAAAGGATGAGTTGATCATCTTTCTTCTCTATCCCACATTCTTTTATACAATTTGAGGTCTTTAAACTTAGTGAAGAAGTCTTGTAGGGTGTCAAAGTTGCTAGGACTTAGACTTATGAGTTCATTTTTGAGCTCATGACCTCTCATCTCATCAAGCTTCCCAAATAAGACTTTTAAGGTGTCCCATATGTCTTTGAGAGTCTTGGCAGTTTCTAAATGGAAGAGAAGTTTTAGAGACATGAATAAACTCTATAATCCATAGGCTTCATCACTATGATTGTGCCACTTGACCTTTTTAGCATTAGTGCTAGGTTCTACTTTAGTACCCATGGTGATCCTATACAACCCTTTGCTTCTAAGAATGATTGAGATTTTAATCTTCTATTCATGAAAGTTGAAGAGTGTTAGGGGTTTAAGTTGAAAAGAATCTATTTTAGGCTGAATTTAGGTGAAGTTGTGTTAATTGCAAGTTTGTGAAAGTATGCAGAAAGGAGAAAGATAATAGAAATAAACAAAGTACTGAAAGATAATCACACCCCCCTAAAATGTTGAGACCCCCCCCAAATATGTAAGTGCATGCTCAAAAGATGTTGGACTCAACTGAAAATGTGTCTTAGAGGAATCTATGCAAGTCAAGTTAATAACCCAAGCAAATAGGACATTAAACCTAGCTGAAAATGCATCTCGAGAGACCCAAATTTTTGGCACTTTATAAATTAGTGCATTTTTAACAATTATCTAGCTTAAGTTGTGGAAAATTAAAAACTAAGCACTTTTTCAAAAGATTTCACTCAAATCTGAGCCATCATTTGTAAGATTTTAAAGCTTTAATTTCTTGTAAACTAGTAATTTTGCAAAAAAAATAGCACTAAAATATTTTAAAAATGCCTATTTTGAGAGAGAAAGTGGCCTTATAACCACTTATTGAACTTGGCATAGAGTGAGGAATCCAAAAGAGGTCTTTGTGAGGGGGAATTGGCCTCCTACCAACTTGGGCCTCACCCTTTGTCTTTGATAGGCAAAAAATCAAACATTTGCTCCTTTTTAAAATATTTTAAACTCACTTGTTTTTTAGTGTACTAAATGACACAAATTTTCTAGTTGTAGTCCAAAAACAACACTTTTCTAGCAAAAAAGATGACGCCAAGGTGGGATAAAGAGTCCCCAAGTTGCTCAAAATGTGCAAATTTGATGCAAGGAGCAGAAATGTGATGCCAACTTGCTGGGAAAAGACTTTTTGCTGCTGCTGAAAGTGCCAAGCTACTGGAGAAAAATTATTGACGGTTCTAAAAGGATACCAAGTGTAGCTTGTCAAATCTCAATGCAAGATAGCAGTAAAAACATCAATGTCTCCTTTTACCAGACAATGCCAGAGTAGCAAAAACCAATGCCAATTACAGATTTAGAAGAAAGAAAGTTTAGCCAGATGTGCAAAAATCTCTCTTTTTCTATAGAATGATAAAAAAAGAATTCCACCACCTTTGTTGATGCCACAACAGATCTATACAAGATGTCTCGACAAATTTCAATGCAGATATCTAAAGGGTAGATCTGAATGAAACTCAATAGAAGTAATTTTATTTTAATAGGTTTCCATATAGATTTGCATGAGTTTTCAAAAAACTCTACCAAAACTCTCAAATAAAACTGAGTTAAACAAAAAAATATTAAGAAAGCAAAGTAAAAATTTTACCAAGGATTCAAAGAATGGCAAGCAACTGTTAGGATAGCTCTAATACCATATCAGAGTTATTGCCAGGGTTTGAATAATGTGAATGCAATGGTCATGTGATCACATGAGACGAAGCTGGTGCACACCACAAAGAAGCTAAAGAAAAGTGAAATCACTAAAAGAGATAATTTGCAAAAGACAAATAGGAGCAAAATCTAATATTCGATTAACTTAAAATGGCCAAAGTAAAAAATACATATAGGATAGCACGTAAGTAACTCCTCCACAAAAAGTGGTTAAAGCACCCCAAGAATAGACTGTAACTCCTCCATGAATGTTGGTGACAAAGTGCTAAGAATAAAGAAGTAACGCCCATACCTAAAATAGTCGATCAAAGGAGTTACTTATGACATTCTTATGACACCTATGACACATCTATGACACACATCTCCACATAAACAAGCCTATCCCATGAATGTAGGAAAACTCCATGTATGCACAAATATATAATATTCTCTAATTAAATAATAGGGAAAAACAAAAACCTACACTAACATATCCTTTGCATTTTTGAGCCATTTTTTGAAGAATTGAGAACTCAGCTGCATTCATGAGATTAGTCTTAGTACAACACACATCTAGCATTACTTAGCATCACTTAGCATCACAATAAGTTTTGTATTGGTTTGCATACTTGGTGAGATGTATTTATTTCTTTCTCTTCTTTTCTTTTACCTAGATTTATACATTCTTATTTTAGATATAGTGTATCTAGTAATAACTGATCTACTCTTTATTTTTAATTGCATATTTGCACTTCATAGTGTACTCTCTATACACACCCAACATCACACAACTTCATGAGCTTTACCCTTGTAAGTAAGTTTAGGTACGCTTTCTTTTTTTCCCTTTATCCTATTATTTTGCTTTGTTTCATCACTAGAATAAAGGGGGGGTGGGGGGAAATGTAGTCATATAAAATGCAAAATTTGGTAACTTGAGCATCGCTGATGACACCCAACCTATAGGTCTTCCTTACTTGCTCTCATGACCCTAATAGGCTTGTTTTCACTAATTTCTATTCATTTGTAGCCTTTTAGACCTAATCTTAGATGATTCAAGACCCTATTTTTATGACTAATCCATCCCCTTAAGTCCCATCTACCTAATACAATAGCACCCAACTAGGACAAGAGCATTGGTGCCACTATTTTTCACTTTTGGCACTATTGCCCAAGCTCATTTCTATCTCCAATGGTCAATTTATTTTGATTCCCCATCCTTTTCCTTGTTGATCAAACATGAGTAAATTAAATCTATGACCAACATATCTCTATAAAATCCCATTCAAAGATAATTTTGAAAGGGTTGAAAAATATCACAAAGTAAACAAGAATACTAATGAAACCACTCAAAAAATCTTCCCTATTCTGTACATATAGCCATCCAATACAATATTAAGCACCTCTAAATCTCCACATCAATTCCTAGCCATACTCAAGTACATCTAGTCTAAAATTTCTTACATTCTCATATCATAATTTCACCAAGCACTTTCAAAGGGATAACTACATATGGCTTGATCCCTCTTTAGAGTATTGGTATGTAGGTAGCATGCCCACACATAGGGTATAAAGCATGTCTAATACATATTACATATAATAACCCCATTCCTCTATTTTAAAAAGTTTTGTTCAAGTACATAAAAGGCTTATAAATGAATAAAATCAACTCTATAAGGAACATTATTGACAGTGAAGCTTCACAAATTTAGAGACAATGTCACACAGACCTACCATATAAAACTTAGAAAGTTAAACTATCGGGACAATAGAATAAAACAAGGATTATAGCATTGGTGCCACTTGTGTCTACTTTTAGTTCTCCTATCTAGTAAAAAAATAAAAGCTAAAATCCTATTTGTGATAGTGTCCCAAGCATGTATAGTGAATATCAGACCCTATCTCAGTTAGATCAAGATAGTTTAAGCTGTCTTATTTTCTCCCTTTTTTCACTAATTTTTTAAAAGCTCTAATTACAAATAAAATTCACAAATTAGTAGCTTATTTATTTATTACATATTATTTATTAATCTATCAATCCATACCTTTTAATTTAATTAGGAATAAAACCATAATATTCCCAAAATTATTAAATCACATATCATTCAAATTTAAAAATATAGATGCATTGTGAAAAATGCAAATAAAGTTTGAATCTTTGGATATTAAAAAAGTTCAAAATATCTTAAGCTTTGGTATTTCATATCATTCAAATTTTATATTTACAATGATATATGAGAAATACACATAAATTTTAAAACTTTGGATCTTAAACACATTTAAAACAATTCAATCTTTAGTATTACATATCATTTAAATTTTAAAGTTGTGATGTATTGCGAGAAATGTGTATAAAATTCAAATATTTAGATTTTAATCACATTCAAAACTAATTAAGCTTTGATATTACATATAATCCAAATTTTAAAGTTGTGATACATTATGAAAAATGTCCATAATGTTCAAATTTTTGGATCTTAAACATGCTTAAAACCACTTAACCTTCAGTTTTACATATCATTAAAATTTAAAAGTTACAATACATTATGATAAATATGCTAAAAGATAAAATATTTGGATCTTTAACGTGATCAAAATTGCTTATGATTCATTATTAAATATCATTAAAATTTTAAAGTTATGATACATTATGTGAAATGTGCATAAAGTTTGAATCTTTAGATCTTAAACTTGTTCAAAATTACTTAAGATTCATTATTACATATCATTCAACTTTCAAATTTTTAATTCTTTATGAGAAATACTCATAAAGTTTGAAACTTTGGATCTTTAATACATATCATTCAAATTTCTATGTTGTTGTCTCTTATGAGAAACACTTATAAAGTTTAACTCTTTGTATCTTTACCATGTTCAAAATGATTTGAGCTTTTATCTTACATATCATTCAAATTATAATGTTGTGATGCATCATGAGAAACACACATAAATTTTTTATATTTAGATCTTAAACACATTCAAAATCACTTATTCTTTGTATTACATATCATTTAAATTTCAAAGTTTATATGCTTCATGACAAATTCGCATAAAAGTTGAATCAAAACTACTTTATCTTTGATATTAAATATCATTCAAATTTCAAAGTTACAATGAATCATGATAAATACACATAAAATTCAAAACTTTTGATCTTAAACATGTTAAAAAAAGTTTTAGTTTTAGTATTATATATCATTCAAATTTTAAAGTTTTGATGTATCATGATAAATGTACATAAATTTTGAATTTTTGGATCTCAAACATGTTTAAAAATTCTTATTCTTCGATATTACATACCATTCAAATTTAAATGTTGTGATGCATCAAAAAAACACATATAAAATTTGAATCTTTGGATCTTAGACATGTTCAAAACCACTTAAATTTTGTTATTACATATCACTCAAATTTCAAAGTTGGGATGGATCATGAGAAATGTGTATAAAAATTTAATCCTTAGATCTTAAACATGTTTAAAACTTCTTAATTTTTGGTATTACATATCGTTCAAATTTCAAAGTTGTGATGCATCATGAGAAATGTGTACAAAGTTTGAATATTTTGATCTTAAACACATTCAAAATCATGTAACCTTAAGTATTACATATCATTTAAATTTCAATGTCATAATGCATCATGAGAAACATGCATAATTTTTTAATCTTCAAATTTTAAACATGTTCAAAATAGTATGATTAACCTTTGGTATTACATATCATTTCAAATTTCAAAGTTGTGATGCAACATGAGAAATGTGTATAAATTTTGAATATTTGAATATTAAACACATTTAAAATTGATTAAGCTTTTATATTACATATCATTCAATTTTAAAAGTTGTGATGCATCATGAAAAATGTACTTAAATTTCAAATCTTTTAATCTTAAACACATTTAAAATCACTTAATCTTTGGTATTACTTAACATTTAAATTTCAAAGTTATGATGCATCATGAAAAATATGCATAAATTTTGAATCTTTAGATCTTAAATACATTCTAAATTTCTTAAGCTTCAGTATTACATATCGTTCAAATTTAAAAGTTATGATTCATCATGATAAATGTGCATAAAGTTAAAATCTTTAGATCTTAAAAAAGTTTAAAACTACCTAAGCTTTGGTACTACATATCCTTCAAATTTTGAAGTTGATGCATCATGGTAAACATGTATAAATTTTTAATATTTCCATCTTAAACTTATTTAAAACTGCTTAAGCTTTGATATTATATATCATTTAAATTTCAAAGTTGTAATGCATCTTGAGATAAGTACATAAAGTTTGAATATTTGGATCTGAACTAGTTTCAAAACCACTTAAGCATTGGTATTACATATCATTCAAATTTTAAATTTGGGTGCATCATGACAAATGCCCATAAAGTTCAATTTTTTGGATCTTAAACACATTTAAAATAGCTTAACCATGGGTATTACATATCATTAAAATTTGAAAGTTGTGATGCATCATGAGAAATGTGCATAAAGTTTAAATATTTAGATCTTAAAAACATTCAAAATAGTTTACTTAGGCTTCTTTATTTCACATCATTCTAATTTCAAAGTTTTGATAGATCATGATAAATGCACTTAAAGTTCAAAAATTTAGATCTTAAACACATTCAAAATTGCTTAAGTTTTTATATTACATATCATACAAATTTTAAAGTTGAGATGTATGATGAAAAATGTGCATAAATTTTGAATCTTTATATACAAAAACTATTTAAAGTTGCTTAAGATTTGGTATTACATATCATTCAAATTTTAAATTTATAATGTATTATGATAAAAACACATAAAATTAAAATCATGTGAACTATACATAAATATCAAATCCTTGGATCTTAAACACATCCAAAACTACTTAATCTTTAGTATTATATATCATTAAAATTTCAAAGTTTTTATGCATCATGAAAAACACTTATAAAGTTCAAATCTTTGGGTCTTAAACACCTTCAAAAATGCTTAAGTTTCGATATTACATATCATTCAAATTTCAAAGTTGTGATGCATTATGATAAATGTGCATAAATTTTAAATTTTTGAATTTTAAACATCTTGAAATTCATTTAATATTTGGTATTACATATCATTCAAATTTCAAAGTTGTGACATAAAGTTTCAATCTTTAAATCTTAAACATGCTCAAAACTACTTAATCTTTTGTATTACATAAATTTCAAATTTAAAATTTGTAATGCATCATGATAAACATACTTAAATTTTAAATCTTTGTATCTCAAACACTTTTTAAACTTCGATATTATATAACATTTGAATTTAAAAGTTGTGATGCATCATGAAAACCATGCATAAAATTTGAATCTTAAACATTTTTAAAACCTCTTAACTTTTAGTATTACATATCATTAAAATTATAAAGTTATGATGCATTATGAGAAATATGCATAAATTTCATATATTTGGATCTTAAACATGCTCAAAATCACTTAAACTTCAATATTACATATCATTCAAATTTTAAAATTGTGATGCATCATGAGAAATGTGTATAAACTTTAAATATTTTTATTTTAAAAACCTTCAAAACTACGTAAGCTTTGGTATTACATATCATTCAAATTTTATACTTGTAATGCATCATAAGAAACATGCATAAAATTTTAATATTTGGATCTCAAACACATTCAAAACCACTTAAGATTTGGTATTACATATCATTCAAATTTAAAATTTATAATGCATCATGAGAAACGTGCATAAAGTTCAAATATTTGGACTTAAACACATTTGAAATTATTTAAGCTTTAGTATTATATATCATTCAAATTTTAAATTTATGATGCATAATGAGAAATGTGCATAAAGTTTGAATATTTAGATCTTAAACACATTTAAAACTGCTTAAATATTATTACTACATATCATTAAAATTTAAAAGTTGTGATACATCATGATAAACATGCATAAAGTTATAATCTTTGGATCTTAAATATGGATTACATAATTTTTTGATGCATTCTCAGAAATGTGCATAAAGTTTGAATCTTTGGAATTAAAATACGTTTAAAACCAATTAAACTTGGGTATTACATATCATTCAAATTTTAAAGATTTGATGCATCAAGAAAAACGCATATAAATTTTAAATATTTG
Organism: Torreya grandis; assembly: GCA_037957365.1. Classification (NCBI taxonomy): domain Eukaryota; kingdom Viridiplantae; phylum Streptophyta; class Pinopsida; order Cupressales; family Taxaceae; genus Torreya; species Torreya grandis. The sequence continues at coordinate 1,061,962 of JARHVA010002795.1, forward strand.
GTTTTTAGACATATTCAAAACTACTTAAGATTTTATATTACATAGCATTCAAATTTAAAAATTCTGATGCATCATGAGAAATACATATAAAATTTGAATATTTGAATCTTAAACACATTCAAAAAAATGCACTAAATCTTTAGTATTACATACCATTCAAATTTCAAAGTTATGATGCATAATGAAAAATATGCATAAAGTTCAAATCTTTAGATCTTAAATAATTTCAAAACCATTTAAGATTTGACATTACATATCTTTTGATTTTAAACACATTTAAAACCACTTGAATTTCAATATTACATATCTTTCAAATTTTAAATTTATGATGCACCACCATAATAAATACATATAAAGTTTGGATCTTTAGATCTTAAATATATTCAAAATTACTAAAAATTCAGTATTATATATCATTAAAATTTCAAAGTTGTGATGCATCATGATAAATGTGGATAAAATTTAAATCTTTGGATCTTAAACATGTTGAAAACCACTTAAACTTTTGTAATTTATATCATTCAAGTTTCAAAGTTGTGATGCATCATGATAAATGCACACAAAGTTTGAATCTTTAGATCTTAAACACATTCAAAATCACTTATGTTTCAATATTACATATCATTCAAATTTCAAAGTTGTGATAAATGATGAGAAACATGCATAAAATTTGGATCTTTAGATCTTAAACATATTCAAAATCACGTAAGCTTTGGTATTACATATTATTCAAATTTGAAAGTTGTGATCCATCATGAGAAATGTGTATAAAATTTAAATATTTGAATTTTAAACACCTTTAAAACCACTTAATCTTTAGTATTACATATCATTCAAATTTCAAATTTATGATGCATCATGAGAAACATGCATAAAATTAGAATATTTGGTTCTTAAACAATTTCAAAATAACTTAAACTTCAATATTAGATATTATTCTAATTTTGAAGTTATGTTGCATCATAAGAAGTGCACATAAATTTTGAATCTTTGAATATTAAACATGATCAAAACCACTTAAGATTCGGTATTACATATCACTCAATTTTGAATATTTAGATATTAAACACTTTTAAAATCATATAATTTCAGTATTACATATCATTCAAATTTCAAAGATACAATGCATCATGAGAAACATGCATAAATTTTGAATCTTTGGATCTTATACACATTCAAAACTACTTAAATTTATGTATTACATATCATTCAAATTTCAAAGTTATGATGCATCATGAGAAAACATGCATAAAGTTAAAATCTTTGGATTTTAAACAAGTTTAAAACCACTTAAGCTTCATTAAAAATTTTAAGTTACGATGCATAATGAAAAATATGGAAAAAATTCATATCTTTAGATCTTAAACATGTTCAAAACTACTTAAGATTTGGTAATAAATATCATTCAAATTTAAAATTTACAATGCATCATAAGAAATGTGAATAAAGTTCAAATCTTTGGATCTTAAACACTTGGAAAACTATTTATACTTTGGTATTACATATAATTCAAATTTAAAAGTTGTAATGCATCATTAGAAATGCTTATAAAGTATAAATATTTGAATCTTGAACATGTTTAAAATCATGTACATATCATTCAAATTTCAAAGTTATGATGCATCATGAGAAATGTGCATAAAAATTGAATCCTTGAATCGTAAATATTTTCAAAACTAATTAAACTTTTGTATTACATATCATTCAAATTTATGATGCATTATAAAAAAATATGCATAAAAATTCATATATTTATATATTAAATACTTTTAAAATTACTTAAGTTTCAGTATTAAATGTCATTCAAATACATGTAAAGTTTGATTATTTATATCTTAAACACACTCAAAATGGATGAAGCTTTGGTATTACATATTATTTAAATTTAAAAGTTGAGATACATCATGAGAAACATGCATAAAGTTTAAATATTTAAATCTTAAACATGCTCAAAACTATTTAAACTTTAGTATTACATATTATTAAACTTTTAAAATTGTAATGCATCATAAAAAATTAAATAAAGTTTAAATTTTTAGATCTTAAACATGTTTAAAACTGATTAAGCTTCAGTATTACATATAATTCAAATGTTAAATTTGTGATTCATCATGAGAAATGTGCATATAAATTTTAAATCTTTTGATTTTAAATACCTTAAAGACCACTTAAGCATTGGTATTATATATAATTCAAATTTCAAAGTCGTGATGCATCATGAGAAATTGCATGAAGTTCAAATCTTTGGATCTTAAATACATTTAAAATCATTTAAGTTTTAGTATTAGATATCATTTAAATTTCAAAGTTATAATATATCATGAGAAATGCACATAAAGATCAATTATTTGGATCTTCAATACATTCAAAATGACATAAGCTTTTATATTACATATCATTCAAATTTTTAAGGTCTGATGCATCATAAAAAATATGCATAAAATAAAAAAATTTAGATCTTAAACACATTCAAAACCACTTAAGCTCTGGTATTTTATACCATTCAAATTTCAAAATTATGATGCATCATATGAAATGTACATAAAGATGGAATATTTGGATCTTAAATATGATAAAAACTTCTTAAAATTTGGTATTACATATCATTCAAATTTCAAAGTTATGATTTATTATAAGAAAGAATCATAAAGTTGAATATTTAGATCTTAAACACTTTTATAATCACTTAAGCTTTAATATTACATATCATTCAAAATACAAAATTGTGATGCATCATGAGAAATATTTATAAAGTTCAAATTTTTGGATCTTAAAAACTTTCAAAACTGCTTATGCTTTACAATTACATATCATTCAACTTCAAAGTTGTGATGTATCATAAGAAACATTTATAGAGTTTCAATCTTTCAATTTTAATCACATTCAAAGTCGCTAAAGCTTTGGTATTATAGATCATCCAAATTTTAGAGTTGTAATGCATCATGATAAATGCATATAAATTTTAAATCTTTGGATCTTAAATACATCCAAAACTATTTAAGCCTCAATATTATATATCTTCCAAATTTTAAAGTTATGATGCATCATGAGAAATGTGCATAAAGTTCAAATTTATAGATCATAAACACATTCAAAACTACTTTAACTTTAGTATTACATATCAATAAAATTTTAAACTTGTGATGCATCACAATAAATGCATATAAATTTAAAATATTTGGATCTTAAACACATTCAAAATCACTTAAGATTTAGTATTACATATCATTCAAGTTTAAAAATTATGATACATCATGATAAACGTGCATAAAATTTGAATCTTTAAATATTCAATGTGATCAAAATTGATTAAGTATTCCATGTCATTTAAATTTCAAAGTTGTGATGCATCATGAAAAATATGCATAAAGTTAAAATCTTTAGATCTTAAACATGATCAAAACCAATTAAGCATTAGTGTTACATATCATTCAAAATTTAAAGTTGTGATGCATTATGTAAAATACACAAAAAAATCAAATCTTTAGATTTTAAACAAATTCAAAAGTGTTTAAGCTTCAATATTACATATTATTTAAATTTTAAATTTGTGATGCATCATGAAAAATACACATAAATTTTAAATCTTTAGATCTTAAACATGTTCAAAATTTCATAAGCTTTGGTATTACATATCATTTAAATTTCAAAGTTGTAATGCATTAAAAGAAATTCACATAAAGTTAGAATATTTGTATATTAAATAGTTTTAAAATTATTTAAGATTAGATATTACATATAATTTAAGTGTCAAAGTTTTGATGCATAATGAGAAATGCACATAAAGTTAGAATCTTAGAATCTTAAGTACATTCAAAATCACTAAAACTTTGGTATTACATATCATTCAAAGTTCAAAGTTGTGATGCATCATTATAAATATGCATAAATTTAGAATATTTACATCTTAAACATATTTAAAATAGCTTAATCTTCATTATTACACATCATTTAGATTTACAAGTTGTGATAAATTATGATAAGCATACCTAAAGTTTGAATCTTTAGATCTTAAACACACTTAAAATTACTTAAGCTTCAGTATTACATATCATTCAAATTTAAAAGTTGTAATGCATTATGAAAAACACACATAAAGTTCAAATCTTTAGATATTAAACACACTCAAAACCACCTAGGATTTTATATTATATATTATTCAAATTTCAATGTTGTGATTAAATAGCATAAATGTGCATAAAGTTTGAATCTTTGTATCTTAAACATGCTCAAAACTGCTTCATCTTTGGTATTACATATCATTCAAATTTCAAATTTGTGATGCATTATGATAAATTACATAAAGTTTAAATCTTTTGATATTAAACATGATCAAAACTATTTAAGCTTCAGTATTACATATCATTCAAATTTTAAAGTTGTGATGCATTTTGAGAAATTTGAATAAATTTTGAATATTTGAATCTTAAACACACTTAAAAATACTTAAGCTTCAATATTACATATCATTCAAATTTTAAAGTTGTAATAAATTGTGATAAATGTACATAAAGTTTGAATATTTAAATTTTGAACATGTTCAAAACCGCTTCAGCTTTGGTATAATAACATATCATTCAAATTTAAAAATTGTGATGTATTTATGAGAAACATTTATAAATTTCAAATCTTTATATCATAAACACATTCAAAATTTCTTAAGCTTCAGTGTTACATAATATTCAAATTTCAATGTTGCAATAAAACATGAGAAATGTGCATAAAATTTGAATCTTTAGATCTTAAACACGTTTAAAATCGTTTAATTTTTAGTATTACATATCATTAAAATTTCAATGTTATGATGTGTTATGATAAACACACATAAAATTCAAATCTTTGAATCTTAAAAACATTCAAAACCACTTAAGCTTCAGTATTATATACCATTTAAATTTCAAAGTTTTGATGCATTGTGAGAAACATGTATAAAGTTTAAATCTTTGGATCTTAAACACATTTAAAACTACTTAAATTTCTATATTACATATCATTCAAATTTGAAAGCTTCGATGCATTGTGAAAATGCACATAAAATTTGAATCTTTAGATCTTAAACAAGTTCAAAACTTCTTAAGCTTTGGTACTACATATCATTCAAATTTTAAAGTTGTGATGATATACAATTAATGCACATAAAGTAAAAAATTTTGGATTTTAAACATGTTCAAAACTACTTAAGCTTCAGTATTAAATATTATTCAAATTTCAAAGTTGTGATGCATTGTAAGAAATACACATAAAGTTAGAGTCTTTATATCTTAAACATATTCAAAGTCAATTAAACTTGATTATTACATATTATTCAAATTTTAAAGTTGTGATATATTATGATAAATGCACATAAAGTTTTAATCTTTGAATCTTAAACATGCTTAAAACTATGTAACCTTTCGTATTACATATCATTCAAATTTTAAAGTTGCAATGCATTATGAGAAATGCATATAAAGTTCAAATATTTAGATCTTAAACATGATCAAGAGCACTTAAGCTTTGGTATTATATATCATTGAAATTTTAAAGTTGTGATGTATTTTAATAAGTGCACATAAAGTTCAAATCTTTGAATCTTAAATACGTTCAAAATTAATTAAGCTTTGGTATTAATCAAATTTTAAATTTGTGATGCATTATGATAAATGCTCATAAAATTTGAAACTTTGGATCTTAAACACATTTAAAACCACTTAATCTTCAGTATTACATATCATTTAAATTTTAAGTTGTGATGGAACATGATAAAAATACATAAAGTTCACAACTTGGGATTTTAAACATGTTCAAAACCACTTAAGCTTCAATATTACGTATCATTTGAATTTCAAGGTTGGGATGGATCATGAAAAATATGCGTAATGTTTGAATATTTGGATATTAAATACATCAAAAATTACTTAAGCTTTAGTATTACATATCATTCAAATTTCAAATTTAAAATGCACGATGAGAAATGTGCATAAAGATCAAATATTTAGATCTTAAACACATTCAAAATTACTTAAAATTTAGTATTACATATTATAAAAAGTTCAAATTTGTAATGCATCATAATAAACATGCATAAAATTTAAATTTTTAGATCTTAAACCCATTCAAAATAATATGTTTAACCTCTAGTATTACATATCATTCAAATTTCAAAGTTGTGATGCATCATGAGAGATGCACATAAAGTTTAAATCTTTAGATATTAAACACATTCAACACTAATTAAGCTTTGGTTTTACATATCTTTCAAATTTTAAAGTTATGTTGCATTATGAGAAAGGTACATTAATTTCAAATCTTTTAATCTTAAACACCAAAAAAATTACTTAAGCTTTGGTATTATAGATCATTTAAATTTTAGTGTTGTAATGCATCATAACAAATACACATAAATTTCAAATATTTGGATCTTAAACATGATTAAAACTACTTAAGATTTGGTTTTACATATCATTCAAATTTAAAATTTGTGATGTATCATGATAAATGTGCATAAAACTCAAATCTTTTAATATTAAACATGGTCAAAACCACTTAAGCTTCGGTATTACTTATCATTATAATTTAAAATTTGTGATGCATTAAAATAAATATGTATAAATTTTGAATATTTAGATCTTAAATATATTTAAAACTACTTAAGATTCAGTATTACATATCATTCAAATTTCAAAGTTGTGATTCATCATGAGAAATCTACATAAAGTTCAAATCTTTGGATCTTAAACGTGTTAAAAACCTCTTAATCTTTGGTATCACATATCTTTTAAATTTTAAAGTTATGATGAATCATGAAAAACATGAATAAAATTTAAGTCTTTAAATTTTAAACATATTCAAAACCACTTAAGCTTTGGCATTACATATCATTCAAATTTCAAAGTTGTGATGCATCATGACAAATATGGATAAAGTTTAAATAAATAGATTTTAAACATGTTAAAAATTACTTACACTTCAATATTACATGGCATTCAAATTTTAAATTTATGATGCATCATGAGAAATATGCATAATATTTAAATATTTGGATATTAAACATGTTCAAAATTACTTAAGCTTCGGTATTACATATCATTTAAATTTCAAAGTTGTGATGCATCATGAGAAATATGCTTAATGTTTGAATCTTTGGACCTTAAAAATATTCAAAACCACTTCAATTTTAATATTATATATCATCTAAATTTCAAATTTTTGATGCATCATGAGAAACATACATAAAATTTTACCTTTAAATCTTAAACACATTACGATGCATCATAAGAAACACACATAAATTTAGAATATTTAGATCTTAAAATCATTCAAAATTGTTTAAGCTTCAGTATTACAAATCATTCAAATTTCAAAGTTGTTATGCATCATGAAAATAATACATAAAGTTTGAATCTTTGGATCTTAAACATGTTCAAAATCACTTGATCTTCATTATTATATATCATTAAAATTTTAAAGTTGGGATGCATAACGAGAAATATGAATAAAGTTCAAATTTTTGAATTTTAAACATGCTCAAAACTACTTAAGCTTCAGTATTACATAATATTCAAATTTAAAATTTGTAATGCATCACAAAAAATGCTCATAAATTTTGAATCTTTGGATCTTAAACACTTTTAAAACTATTTAAATTTTAGTATTACATATCATTAAAATTTCAAAGTTGTGATGCATTATGAGAAACACACATAAAATTTGAATCTTTAGATCTTAAACACATTTAAAATCACTTAAGTTTTGGCATTATAGCATTCAAATTTCAAACTTGTAATGCATCATGATAAATACACATATATTTTAAATCTTTAGATCTTAAACACATTCAAAAACACTTAAACTTTAGCATTACATATCATTCAAATTTCAAAGTTGTGATGAACTATGAAAAATGTGTATAAAGTTTGAATTTTTAGATCTTAAACATGTTTAAAACTACTTACACTTCAATATTACATATCATTCAAATTTTAAAATTGAGTTGCATCACAATAAATATATCTAAAATTTGAATATTTAGATCTTAAAGACACTTAAAATTGTTGAAACTTTGGTATTGTATATTATTCAAATTTTAATGTTGTGATGTATCATAAACACATTCTAAACTACTTAAGCTTTGGTATTACATATCATTAAAATTTTAAAATTGTGATGCATCTTAAGAAATGTGCATAAATCTTGAAAATTTGGATCTTAAACATGTTCAAAACCATTTAAACTTTGGTATTAAATATATTTTAAAATTTCAAGTTACAATGCATTATGAGAAATGATCATAAAATTTAAATATTTGGATCTTAAACACATTCATATCTAATTAATATTTAATATTACATATCATTTAAACTTCAAAGTTGTGATACATCATGAGAAATGTGCATAAATTTTAAATAGTTAGATCTTAAACACATTCAAAACAACTTAAGCTCCAATATTACATATCATTCAAACTTCAAAATTACGATTTATCATATAAAATGTGCATAAAGTTTAAATCTTTAGATCTTTAACATGTTTGAAACCACTTAATATTCAATATTACATATCATTCAAATTTTAATGTTGTGATGCATTATGAAAAACACTCATAAAATTTGAATCTTTGGATCTTAAACATGTTCAAAACTACTTAAATTTTGGTATTACATATCATTTAATTTTTAAAGTTGTGATGCATCATGAGGAACATGTATAAATTTAAAATATTTAAATCTTAAACATGTTTAAAACCTCTTAAGCTTCAGTCTCACATATCATTAAATATTCAAAGTTGTGATTCATCATATGAAATGCACATAAATTTTAAATCTTTAGATCTTAAACATGTTTGAAAATGCTTAAGCTTCAGTATTACATATCATTAAAATTTTAGAGTTGTGATGCATCATAATAAATTCAAATAAATTTTAAATATTTATATCTTAAACATTTTCAAAACTGTTAAAGTTTCGGTATTACATATCTTTCAAATTTCAATGTTGCGATGCATATTGAGAAACACACATAAAGTGTATCTTTGGATCGTAAATGTGTTCAAAACCACTTAAGCTTCGGTATAACATATCATTCAAATTTCAAAGTTACAATGCGTCTTTAGAAATGTGCATAAATTTTGTATCTTTATATCTTAAACATGTTTAAAATCACTTAAGCTTCAGTATTACATATGATTAAAATTTCATAGTTGTGATGGATCATGAGAAACATGCAAAAATTTTAAATCTTTGGAACTTGAACATGTTTAAAACCACTTAAGTTTTGGTAATACATATCATTAAAATTTTAAAGTAGTGATGCATCATATAAAAATTCCCATAAATTTCAAATATTTGGATCTTAAACACATTCAAAATCATTTAGGCTCAGTTATTACATATCATTCAAATTTTAAATTGTGATACATCATGAGACATGTGCATAATGTTAAAATCTTTGGATCTAAAACATGTTCATAAGAATGTGCTTAAGCTTCGATATTACATTTAATTAATATTCCAAAGTTATAATTCATCATGAGAAATGTGCATAAACTTCAAAACTTTTGATCTTTAAAACATTCAATACCACTTAAGCTTCAGTATTAAATTTATTGAAATTTAAAAGATACGATGCATCACCAAAAATTTACATAAAGTTTTAATCTTTAGATCTTAAACATATTCAAAACCACTTAAGCTTTGATATTACATATCATTCAAATTTCAATGTTGTGATTCATCATGAGAAACAAGCATAAATCTAAATCTTTTTATCTTAAACATGTTCAAAACTACTTTAGCTTTGATATTACATGTTCAAATATTTAGATCTTCGACATATTCAAAACCACTTTAGTTTCAATATTACACATCATTAAAATTTTAAAGTTGTGATGTATCATAGTAAATGTGTGTAAAATTTGAATATTTATATCTTAAACATCTTCAAAATTGTTATGGCTTCGGTATTATATATAACTCAAATTTCAAAGTTACAATGCATTATGAGAAACATGCTTAAAGTTTTAATCTTTGAATCCTAAATACATTGCAATGCATCATTATAAATTCACATAAAGTTTGAATCATTGAATCTTAAACACTTTCAAAACTACTTAAGCTTTAATATTACTTATCATTCAAATTTCAAAGTTGTGATGCATCATGAAAAATATGCATAAAGTTTGAATCTTTACATCATAAGCACCTTCAAAATCACTTAAGCTTCAATGTTACATATCTTTATAATTTCAAAGTTACAATATATCATGAGAAATGCACATATAGTTTGAATATTTGGATCTTAAACACAATCCAAACCACTTAAGCTTTGATATTACATATCATTTAAATTTAAAATTTGTGATGCATCATGATAAATACACATAAATTTTTAATCTTTGTATCCTAAACATGTTCAAAACTACTTAAGCTTTATTATTACATATCATTTAAATTTCAAAGTTGCAATGCATCATGAAAAATGCACATAAATTTTGAATCTTTGGATCTTAAAAATGTTCAAAATTGGTTAAGATTCATTATTAAATATCATTTAAATGTCAAAGTTGTGATGCATCATTAAAAATGTGCATAAAGTTTAAATATTTTGTTCTTAAACACATTCAAAACTATTTTAACTTTGGTATTTTTAGTAAATATAAAATGTTAAAATTTGTAGCTTCAGTGTGGCTTGTGACATCCAACCCATAGGTCTTTCTTACATTCTCTCATGACCCTTTTGGACACCTTTTTTCTTATTCTTAGTTATCTTGAGCTTTTCAAATGGTCATTACACCTCAACCAAGTAGTATTTCCCAGGCCAATCCTACCCCCAAGGTCCTGGACCTATAAGATAGGAGTGACCAACTTAGACTATAGTACTAGACCCTATTTTAACACTTCTATCCAATTACATTTTGAGCTCTAATGGTTATTTCCTTCTGGTTTCTATCCTTCATCTTTTCATCCTGGCACAAATACATTCAAACCATGACCAATAGATCTCTATAAAATCCCATTCAAAGTTCATTTAGAAGGAGGTGGGAAAATATTACAAAGCAAGAAAGAATATAAGTAAAATAACTATCACAAATTTCTTTATTCTCTACATGTAGACATTTAATATAGCTACAAGCATATCTAAACCCTCACACTAGTCTCTAGCCACCTCAAACACACCCAATTTAACATTTTTGCATTTGCATTACCTTATTTCATAAAGCACATTAAGTGGGAGAACTACATATGGCTTGATCTCTCTTTAGAGTATTGGTATGTAGGTAGTGTACCTACATAAGGGGTGTGGATACATGTTCATTGCATATTACACACACTAACTCCCCATTATTTCTCAAAGTTTATCAAAGCAAAATAAAGTCTAGGATTTGAATATTAAATTAACTCTACAAAAATTTCTATAAAATTTCAATAATCAAAATTTCACAGTGAGGCTCACACTAGGATATCAAACAAAATCCATAAAACTCAAGTGTTTATGATAAGATTGGATAATAGAGGTTGAAGAAGACAATATCATCTAACTCTAGTGTGTCCTATTTCAATGCTCCTGTCCTTTCACAAAATGAAATCTAGATCATGATTTGCAACACTGTCCCAGTCTTGCACATCTAATATTTGACCCTGTAATAGTTGTTTCAATTCATTTTAAGCTAAGTCTTATTTTCTCCATATTTATTACTATTTATAGAAAGGTTAAAAATATGAATAAATTATACAATTTAGTGCTTAAATTATTTCAATATTATTTACTGATTTAGTCAACTTAGACTTTTAACTAAAATAAGAATAAGACACCAATATTCCAAAAATAATTAAATCATTTGGTGAACCCAACATACTTTGTTTGTGCATAAAACCCCTCAAAACCTAAAGTTAAATTCCTTAATGATTTTTCTATTATTTTTTTAATTTTTCTTACATATTTTAAATAAAAAAATTCACATTTAATTTTTAAATTTACCTTAGTTTATTTTCTAGTTTATTATTTTTAGGACTTTACATTTCCTATATTCAGTACTTTCCTTCAAATTACTTTGCTTATTACAAATTCTTCAAAAAAATTCAATCAATTTTGAATTTATTTTCCTACTTTAACAATGGCCCAATACAGTGGTTTTGATGAAATTGATAAAAGGGAACTTAAATAACTCTTAACTAAACACCTTGGCATGCAAGATGATATGCTTAAAATAATACAAGGAGAGCAACAAAAATAAAAAAATTATCAATCCTCTCAAACCATAGATCAACCAATTGCAAATGACACTATGAGGGCAACTATGTCTCAACAAACCCCTATAGCAGCCCAACCTTCTTCTATGCCACCACCAGCTACAACTAGTACATCTTTGTCTCCTGATGTGGTTACCCTTGTGCAAGAGATAAAATCTCTTTAATTCAAGATGTTACATCTTGAGCAAAGTACTTATAGACCAAAGAAGGATTTGGATTCTTTTGATCTATTACATACACCATTGGCACATTGTATTATTTTGACACCCTTGACACTAGGTTTTGTTCAGTTCAAGCTTACTTTATATGATGGCAAGGGTGATCCAAAAACACATTTGAGATATTTTCACATAGTATGATTGGACTATGTCCAATTGATTAGATACTAACCAAGCTATTTTGATAAAGTCTAAAGGATTATGCTTTACAATGGTTATATAGTATGTCATTTCACTCAACCATTTAGCTAACATTCTCCTAGCTCATTTTAGCATTAATATTTGTGATGAGGTATTATATGCCAAAGTTTCACAATAGAAACAAATGTCAAATGAGCATCTTACAGATTATGTTATTCGATATTATACTATCTTGGCTAAAATGAGTAGCCCCATGGCCGATCAAGAGTTACAATATCTCTTTAAATTAGAGTATTTGACAAGCTTTGCAAGAGTCAATAATGTTTAAAAGGTTCTCTTCCTTGACTAAGTTATGTCATACACTAAAGGAAAGGGAAGTCAAATTAATTTCAATGGGTAAACTAAAGTACACAATTATAGAAAAAAACAAGACTAACAATAAATTCCAATTCAAAGTTAAGGTCATTGATAACAAAAGTTAGAACAAGCTACAGTCGATATGGCTTTAGAGCCTCCTCAGTGAGTGGTTTATCAGCACCTCCTCAGTGAACTTTTACCAATCTACCAATTTCTCCAGCCAGAGTTTTACAATAAATTTTGGAATGTAATATCATATCTCTCCCTTCTATTTAGGAAGTTGATCTAAAAAATCCCATTTTATGGGGATATGACTAGAATGCATTTTTTTGACTTTCACAGGGCACTAGGCCACACAACAAATAGATGCATCAGTTTGAAACATAAGATATAAGACTTGATAGATGGAAATATTATTGATCTTGGCACTCTAGTTGAGCCTCTGTAGGCAAAGCAAACATAAGACAAGGCTTTAAAATTTTTCTTAGATCCTTTTCCACAACATTCTAAATAGGAGACATGGGACACAATAGATGTTCACCTTGCATATCATGCACATCGACCACTACCTACATATAGGGCACCTTCAATTGAGTCATATCCTTTAAGTAACATGATTAGTGTGTACAATTCCATTGTTTCATCTATACCTTTGATCTCCTTCTTAGAGTAAGAGATAGTTAAGGATGATTCATATTATCATGCACTCTTTATCAAAGCATACATTCATAATAATCCCATTCATAGTGTTCTCATAGACAATGGATCCAATGTGAACATGTACACTATGACATTATTATAACATTTGGGATATTAAGAGTAAGATATTACCTTTATGGACATAGTTATCAATAAATTCAGTGGGCACATATAGAGTTCATTGGGTGAGATTGTACTTCCTCTATAGGTTGGTCCAACATACATGGCCACAACATTTACTATTGTTCACAGTGTAAGAATTTTTTATATGTTGTTTGGTTGACCATGGTTTCAAAAAATTCAAGTAGTACCTTCTAATGTTCACATATGTGTGAAATTCATTCATGCTAATCAGGTTGGTATAATTAGTGGAGTTCCATATGAGTTACCACTCCTCACTTTAGAGCCATCTACTACTTTGTAGTCACCAATTTCAGCTTCTCCACTAGTTTTATCTCCTCTACTAGTTATAGTTCTTCCTCTAGTTTGGATTTAGACATAGTCGAGGCCTCCATTGCTAGCATAGAGATTTCATACACTTCTATAGAGGCATATGTTATAAAAACCACAATTTCAAGATTCTAGATAGTTTTTAGCTATAGTTTTCACACCCAAGGTAGTATCATTTAGGTCTCATGCTTATACACAGTGAACATGTTCAAAGATCTTTTCTTACTACTATATGGGTACCTAAGAGCCCATATAATTGCATCCACTTCTTAGAGTTACAGAGGGACCCCACAGCCAGTTTACACTATAGAGATTGTAGAGCATTTACATTATACACTATTTTCATAGCCATAATCTTATCCCTCCCATTGTGCTTCATGATCATGCCAATCTAAACCACAATTACAAGATTCTAGATAGTTTTTAGCTATAGTTTTCACACCCAAGGTAGTATCATTTAGGTCTCATGCTTATACACAGTGAACATGTTCAAAGATCTTTTCTTACTACTATATGGGTAGCTAAGAGCCCATATAATTGCATCCACTTCTTAGAGTTACAGAGGGACCCCACAGCCAGTTTCCACTATAGAGATTGTAGAGCATTTACATTATACACTATTTTCATAGCCATAATCTCATCCCTCCCATTGTGCTTCATGATCATTCCAATCTCTCTCCTTGATACAAGACACCATGATAGGGAGCCTCCCATGGGACTCATTAGTTAGTATCATTTCTTCTCAGTCTTAATTGTATATAGTTTCTTTTCAATTACTTTTATATAGTCTCCTTATGACTAATTTTACATAGCTTATATCAAAAATCCAAAAACATTCAAATATGTCAAAACATCAAAAACAATATAACATTCCAAAAATAACAAAAAAATTCAAATATGTCAAAATTTAAAAACATCCAAAAATATTAGAAATCCAAAAACATTTCAATTGTATGCATTATCCTTGCTTTACATTTCTACTACCGTGATAAACTTATATTTTATTATTTTATGTTATTATTTATTAATTTATCTACATTACCATGCTTTACTTGATCTTTTATGAGTGTGTGCAATGACATCTAGATCCTTGATTGCTTCACTCTATCCATTAAGGGGGCATCCTACTTCATACATTAGAGACACATATCGATATATCTACCCACTAGGGGTATATTCTACATGAATACACCATTTATGTTATGTCATTCCTACTCCACACACTCTAATTATCATGTTGATTTACATTACTTACTAGATTACATAGATTAATCTATTGATACTCACTAATATATTCCCTTATTTTCTTGGCCCCTCAACCACTGTTGTATGCTTCTTATTTCTTGCCTTGTGTGCTTATTGATTAATTTATTATTAATTATTTGTAATGCCATGATCCACATCATGGATTATCTTGATTTATTGGATGCCATGATAAACATAATGCTCCATCCCTCCTTAAAAATTAAAACTAACTAGATTTATAGTTCTAGTTCACTATATTGCACATGTTATTACAATGTTGTATGTATCTAGGCATACCCTTATTGATCTAACAATCTCTCATATAAATAATGTTATGTCTTGAGATATATTTTCAAGTATCATTGTTATATAATTTATATTCATACCATAACACACTTACAAGTCTCTTTCTTCTAAAGATAGTCATTATAGGGTTTTCATTCCTACCCTCAGAAGAGGGGGAAATAAATAGGGGTTTTGTCATAGAGATCAAAGCCTCTAACCAGTCAAAATTTAGTTTTCAAAACACTTAGAATAGTATTCAAACTTCAAACCAAGAAAAATAGACTAGATAGATAATGATAATTATAGAACAATCTTCAAAATTAGCATAGGACAAGAGTGCCAAGTTTGGACTACAACTTTAGACAATAGGGTGTCCTATCTTGGCACTCTTGTCCAAACAACAATAAAAATAAATTTTCTAGAATTAGACAAAAAAGTAAGTTACAATTTTTTAGCAATAGTTTAGTTCAAAAAAAATTATTTTAGTACAATTTTCCTCAAAGAATCTAGATATGGGGGGCAGCATGCACAACATGATGGTTCTCATTTCCAATTTTAGATATAGAAATTGGTATAACTTCCAGATCAAAATCCATGTTATAAAGACTAGTGATTGGAGGAATGTGCATGACACATTTGACTTCTTTTATTTTTGATTTCAATACATTACCCAAGTATTATTAGCAATTTCATACCTTATTCCACCTATAGGTGGTTGGCATCATTCCCGAGTGGCTTCCATATAAGCCTAGTAGTTTCTAAGTGGCTTTCATACAAGCCTAATATCTACCTTTTTTGAGTAGCTAAGAGTGGCCTAGTTTCTAGTACACATTTACTTATACATATCACATTATTATATTATAATACATTCATGGGATTCAAGATCCATCTCATATGAGACACATTCATACCAATATCAATTCATAGCTTCACTTCATGGGGCAATGATAGAGCCAAAGGATGAGTCAACCTTTGTATTATTGATCCACCTACTCAGAGAGATTGGACATACAATCCAAACATTAATTAACAAATACATGATCACATATATTCACTTAATAGGTGATGATGGAGCCTAAGGACCAACCTTTACATTCTTGAGCTATTCTTTAGAAATTAAACACTTGGTTCCATTCAAGATATTACTTTTGGTACAAAATCATTTAGAAAATACCTAACATCACTTAGCATCACTCATTATCATAAAAAGTTTTGTATTGGTTCATGTACCCATGAGGTTTATTCTTTCCTTTCTCTTCCTCTCTCTTTTACTTAGCTTTTTGTACATTTTTTATTTAAACATAGCATGTCTAGTAATAAATGATCTAATCCTAATTTTATTTTATAGATTTACACTTCATGACCTGCTCTCTCTACACACACCTAACATCACATAACTTCATGAGATTCACCATTATAGGTATGTTCAGGTATGCTTTCTATTTTTCCTTTATCCTATTATTTTACTTCACTATATCACTAGAATAAATAGGGGTAAAGGCAGTCATATAAAATATCAAAATTGGTAGCTTGAGTGTGGTTTGTGACACCCAAACCATAGGTCTTTATTAAATTCTCTCATAACCCTTCTAAACAACTTTTTATTTATTCCTACACATCCCAAGCTTTTCAAATGGCCATTTCACCTTAGCCAAGTAGAATTTCCAAGGCCAATCATATCCCCTAGTTCTTGCACCTGTAGGATAATAGTTCCCAACTTTGACTATAACACTGGACCATAGGGTGTCCTATTTGGGTGCTCTTATCTAATTTCATATTGAGCTCCAATGATTATTTCCTTCTAGTTCCTCTCCTTTATCTTGTTATCCTAGTGTGAAGACATTTGATCCATGACTAATAGATATCTATAAAATCCCATTCAAAGTTCATTTAGAAGGAGGTTAGAAAATATTACAAATTAAGTAAGAATATAAGCAAAACCATTGAGATAAATTTCCCTATTATCTATATACAACCATATAATATAGCTACAAGAATATCTAAATCCTCACACTAGTCCTTAGCCACCTCAAGCACATCTAGTTTATGATTTCTGCATCTACATTACACTATTTCTCAAAGCACATTAAATGAGAGAATTACATATGGCTTGATCCCTCTTCAGAGTATTCGTATGTAGGTAGTATGCCCACACAAGGGGTGTGGCTACACATTTAGTAGATCTTACACACACTAACCCCCTTTATTTCTCAAATTTTATCAAAACACAATGAATTCTAGGGTTTGAAGATTAAATCATCCCTATAAGGAGTTCCATAGACTTTCAATAGTCAAGATTTGATAAGCAGGCTCACATAGGGATAATGAACAAAACTTAGAAAACTCAAGTCTCTATGAGTAGATTGGAAAACAATGGTAGAAGAGGACAATAGCATGAGACTCTAAAGTGTCCTATTTTGGTGATCTTATCCTTTCACAAAATGAAATCTATATCATGATTCATAACACTATCCCAATCCTATATAGTTGATATCAGACCCTACAATAGTTGATTTAATTTGTTTTAAGCTATCTTATTTTCTCCATATTCATTACTATTGATAGAAAGGTGAAAAATAAAAATAAATGATACAAATCAGAGGTTAAATTATTATAATATTATTTAATGATTTAGTTAACCTAGACCTTTAACTAAAATAGTGATAAGACACCAATATTCTAAAAAAAGTGAAATCATTATTACATATCATTCAAATTTTAAAGTTGTGATGCATGATGCGAAATGCACATAAAGTTTGAATCATTAGATATTAAACTCTTTCAAAACCACTTAAGCTTCAATATTATATATCATTTAAATTTCAAATTTGTGAGGCATCAAGTGAGACATGCATAAAGTGAACACATTTAGAACCGCTTAAGTTTTTGTATTATGTATCATTCAAATTTCAAGGTTGTAATGCATCATGAGAAACATACCTAAATTTTAAATCTTTAGATATTAAACACATTCAAAACTACTTATGTTTTGGTATTACATATCATTAAAATTTTAAATTTGTGATGCAATAGAATAAACACACATATTGTTTGAATCTTTGTATCTTAAACATGTTCAAAATTGCTTAAGCCTTAGTACTACATATCATTTGAATTTGAATGTTATGATGCATCATGAAAAATGCACATAAATTTTGAATCTTAAGATCTTAAACACATTCAATACTACTTAAACTTTGGTATTACATATCAATGAATTTCAAATTTTCAATGCATCATGAGAAAAATGCATAAAGTTCAAATATTTAGATCTTAAACACATTAAATGTTTCAAAGTTGTGATGCATCATGAGAAATTCACATAAAGTTTAAATTTTTAAATCTTAAACATGTTTAAAACTACTTAAGCTTCAATATTATATATCATTCAAATTTTAGAGTTAAAATGCATCATAAAAAATGAGCATAAAGTTTAAAATTTTGGATTTTAAACACCTTAAAAACCACTTAATCTTTAGTACTAGATATCATTCAAATTTAAAATTTGTAATGCATCATGAGAAATGTGTATAAAGTTAAAATATTTAAATCTTAAACACTATTTTACTATGTTTGGGAAACTAAGGTTTAATTTCCTAATTAGTAAAGGGGTCTAGATTAATCTAGAAAATATGCATATACAGTCTAAATTAATCTACTAATTTTCAAAATCTAGATTTGATCGATTAATTACTAAAAATAGCAAACAAGGGGATAGAGAGTAAACTTAGCTAATTTTTGGACTGAGATAGAGGATTCTAGAACTGCAAATTATTGAGCTGACTAGGAAGACTTGGAAATAGAACCCAAATTTTTCTTTTTTCCTAGATAGTAGTGCCTAAAACTTGACACTTTGGGGTCCAATGCTATAGTCCTATTTTTTGTGCTATAGTCCTTTTGATCTACTTCTTATGACCTTTTTGGGTTGTGTTCTGATACTTTAGGAGGCTCTATGTTTAGAATCTTAGGTCTTGATCATCTACAAAGCTCTATGTGTAATTGATTCTATCCTCTAGGGTCTTAGTTCCTCCTTAGGATTGAAAAGTGGTCTTGAATCAACTAGAAAAAAGGGTTATTGTGTATTATGCACTGAATGTATGATCACACCCATGTGTGGGCATGCTACCTATATACCAATATTTCGAGGAGGGATCAAGGCCAATGTTGTTCTCCCATATTGAATGTGTATTGTGAAACCATGTGTATGTAATGTAAGTATTATGTGATTTTGATTAAGCTTGAGATGACTCGTGTGGGAGGCTAGGTAGGCTAGAAATAATAATGGTTGGTTGTATATTGAGAGTACAAATATTTGTTTAAGTGTGGTTTATGTATTTCTAGCTTGTGATTTTTGAATGATTGCCAACCCTTCTAAATGACCCTTAAATAGGATTTTATATACAAACTAATGATCCTAGGTTAGATGACTTCATGCTAGGCTGACAGGGAAAAAGATAAGGATCTAGGGAAATATGACCATTTGAGGCTAAGAGTGACTTCGGAAATAGCACTAAAAAGTAGACACCCTAGGGTCCAGTACTATAATCCAACTTATGGCACTACTGTCCAAAGAGATAAGGACCTTAGTGGATAGTTTTATGCCTAGGAGAGGAGTTTGGGGCAGCTAGGGATGATTTAGGAAGGCTTCAGGTGATTGAAAAGCAGTGAAAACATGCCTAGTGGGTTATGTAAGCAAGCAGAAAAGACCTATGGTTTAGATGTCACAAGTCATTCTCAATTTGTATAAATTGCATTTTTATGTGAATACATTTCCCCCCCTTTATTCCAGGTATGTATCTAAGCAAAATTATAGGATAAAGGAGAAAAATAAAAGCATACATGAACTTACCTATGAGGCTAAGCCCAAGAAGCTATGTGATGTTGTATTTGTGCATGGTGAGAGCACATTGTACTATGTGAATTTGTAAACAAGGAATAAAAAACTAGATTAGTTCTTACTAGATAGGCTATATCAAAAATAAGAACATATTAAACTAGTTAAAGAGAGATAAAGGAACAAACACACCTCACTGAGTATGCAAACCAATACAAAACCTATTATGCTACTGGGTTATGTTGAGTGATGTTAGATGAAATATTGATGGATGAGTTAAGTGCTCTATCCCCTAAAAGGTGGATCAAGGATGAAAATTTAGGCCATTTGGCTCCATCATCACCAACTATGTGAAGTTAATGAATCATACATATGTTAATCGATGTTTGGACTGTGTCCAATCCATTTGAATTAGTTGCTAAAGAATACAAAGGTTAGCTAGACCTTTGGCTCCATCATTGCCATGTGATGTCAAGCTAAATAGAAAGATACTGATATAAGCTAAATATCATATGAGATGGCTTATGAAACCCATAAATATGTTGTAATCTAACAATGTTGATGTGAATAGCCAAATGTAACTAGAAACTAGGCCAATGTTGGCCACTTTGAAAGATGGAGATTAGAACTCATAAAAATCCCCTCCAAAACTAGAATCAACTCAGGAACTTGGGTACTCAGGAAGCAAACTTATATGAAAGTTTACTTAAAAGTGATGCCAACCACCTATAGATGGAGTAAGGCATGTAATTACTGGGAACATGCAAGAAAATGTACTAAACTCAAAAAAGAGAAGGCCCATGTGCCATGCATATTGCCCCCAATAATTGGTATTTGAGATAGATTATGAACTAAAAGTTGTATCAACTACCATGTCTAAACTATAATTAGAAACCCTCATGTTGTGCATGATGCACCCTGTATCTATATTATCCAAGTGGAAAAGTGATGAAAATTGCTAGATTCTATATTTTACTATTATGGAAAAACCATGACTAAACTCACCCCTCTACCTCATTCTAGAAAAACTATAAATTCTACTATCTGGACACTAGCACTAGAAATTGGACACTTTGGGATCCAATGCTATAATCCCATTTTTGGTGCTATTGTCCAAATCCAAAACTAAAAATTAGACACTTTTCACTATTTTATACCTAATCTAGCTTGCCTATGCTAATTTTTGGAATCTAGACTGAACTTTTTTGAAACAACATTTTTAACTAGTAAGGGCTCTGATTTTTGTGACAAATCCCTTGTTTATTTCCCCCTCTTTTAAGGGTAGGAATGAATACCTTGTAGTGACTTCCCTCAAAATAATAAGCCTTGTAAGTGTGTTAGGATATGAAAACATTTGATATATCATTGATATTCAAGATATAGTAAAAGTAGTAAAGAAATATTGTTAGATCCATAGGGGTATGCCTAGATAGATATAACAATGTAATAACATGCACATAAAAAAAAGCTAGAATGTGATATGTTAGTTGTTATTTGTTAGCTATTAGTGGCATGGAGGGATGGAGCATGATGTCCATCATGGCATCCAAGAAGCAAGGTAAATGCATGATTGGAATCATGGCATTACACATAAAGAGAAATGATCAAGCAAAAAAGTATACAAAGCAAGAAACAAGAAACTAACAAAAATGTCCAAGGGGCCAAATAAGCATGGAAGGCATATAAGGCATGCTCAAATGCCACATACACACATAGAAAAAACAATAAAATATTAGCACAAGTGCCATAAGAATAGTGAAAGGCACACACAAAGGACATTGACAGTTATCCAAAGTCACACACATATAGATAGGGGCAAAGAACATTTGGTAAATGTCCTAAAATGTGAATAGGAAGCAAACAAGAACTATAAAATTTAAACACATCTAGCTAATCAAATTGAAGATTGGAAACATGTGAAGTACTAGAAGAAGTAAACATGCATCTAACTATTAAAAGTGAGAAGAAATAGTATACAATATATGTAATACAAGACTAATGTATATAATATGAAATACAAAAGTGTGATAAATTCTAATGGATGTCAATTTAATATCTATGTAATCAAGTAAGGAACATACTACAACAAAATGTCTAAAGTTTGTAGTGTAAGAATGACATAATTTGGATGTTGTAGTCATGTAGAGTGTACCCCCAATGGGTATATGTATTGATATGTAACTAGAATGTAGATGTAAGATGCCCCCTCAATGGGTGGAGTAAAGCAATCAAAGATTTGGATGCACTACACACACTTAAAATAAGATCAAGTGAAGCTTGGTAATATAGATAAATCAAAAAATGAGTAACATATAACATCATAATGTAAGTCTAGCATAGAGATTAGAAATTTAAAACATAGATGATGCATACAATTGACATATGTTTGCATTTTTTGAAGTTTGTATTATTTTTATATTTTTGGAATAAGCTATGTATAATCGTGAAAAAGAGACTATGTAAAAGCAATGTGAGAAAGAAAATTATGTACAAATATAACATCATAATATAATAGATACTAGGCTAGGAGTGGGAAAGGATCCTAAGATGGAGGCTACTAGGGAAAAAATGGAGGAATGGATTATGGCCATCATCAAATGCATCAAGATCATCATCATTAGTATCATCATATGCTAGAAATGTTGTGTTCATGTTGTCATAAACTCATAGATGAACTAAAGGTTGTTATGGTGGTATAGATGCTACTATTAGTCTTGGTTATTTATCCTTATTAGTGAGTGATCTCATTATAAGTGGTGTTGGTGTTGCTGGTGGAGCTATGATTTGAATAATTCCTCAATTTTGTAGTTTATCCAATCATTGTTGTAAATTTATACATGAGTTAGTATCATGGCTGGTGATCCTATGAAAAAGGCAAAATGGCTTACCTTCATTTTATGATAATCTATTGATATATTTATGATTTATTATAAGAAGCTTGATTAATTTTTGATCAAGTAATATCTATAGCAAAATCTATGGTCAATGATATGTACTACCTACCTAGATCTAAATGACTATCCTTTTCTTTATAGAAGTTACCATGTAAACTATAAGATGATTAATAAGTGCTATAGAATCATCTTGATATTCTCTTGGGCCAACTGGTGTAAATTTTAATCCATATAGATAATCATTTATGAGTGTGGGTGATGTATCATCATCATTTGAGGTAGCTTAGGAATTTGTATTAACATCATGCATGTAAGATAACTTTGAATTTACCACCAGGGGTAACTATGATATATAAGTCTCAGTAACTATAATAGGAGAAGGTGATGATACTAGGAGAGTATCTATATTAGTCTGACACACTATATCCATGAGAGCAACTGGCATTGCTAGAATGGTTGTTGGTAATGGTGTAAGTGTAATATGTGTTTTTAATCTAACTACTAAAGTGACTATAGCTATTATAATTGGTTGAGAAGCTAGAGTTTGAGAAACATGAGATGTGCTAGTTTCTCCCACCTCATATGTTTGTATTTTATCTAGAGGAATATGATGAGGTGGTGACTACATAGTAAGAAAAGGTATCCCATCTGGTGAAATAGTTGAAGATGACTATATAACTTGGTAGTATTTGAATGGATGATTATTTTCAAGACATGTGTAGATATATCCATCATGAATTAGTTTGAAACATCGGTGTAGAGTAGAAGGAATGACTTGCATAACATGTATCAATGGTCATTTAAGTAAAAGATTATAATGAAGAGGTCTAAACATAACCTAAAACTGGGTAGTAAGGGTTTTTAGCCCTACTATGATATCTAATGCAATGGTGCCTAATGTTTGTCATGGTATATCATCAAACCCTTTAATAGTTTTATATGATCTCTACATGGATTCCACATCTACACCCATAGCTTGTAAGAATGTGATATTGCATATATTTATTTTGGTACCACTATCAACTAGAACTCTCTTTACTGCACTAGTTTTAATTTAAATATATATGAATAGTGGTAAATTTTGATCAATAACTATCTAAGATGGTGTGCCATCTTTATCAAAATAAATATTATCTTTGATATTTTTTAGTGCATTAACCATGGAAGAAAAATAAGTAGGCTCGGAGTTAGCTGGTATAGAAGTCTGAGTGAGTGCTTGATAAAGAGTGTCCTTAAACACATTAGATTTTCGGAGCAATTCTAACATTGAATTTTTTGTTGGAGTATTGCACAACTAATCTACAATATCATATGCCTTGGTTGCATCTAATTGTGTAATAGACCTGGGTCAGGGATAAGATGGAGAAGTTGGATTATGGGGTTATTAAGTGGTTAGAGGATGGATAATGACACATTAAGTAACAAATCTAACCACATTATCCATTATCTATATAGGATTGGTAGTGTGTGTAGGAGGAGAGTGTAGATAATTGATAGGGTGGGGATGTGGAGTAATGATATGTCAAGTAAAATCTCTAACCATATTATCCACTATCTATATAGGATTAGTAGTGTGTGTGGGAGGAGAGCATACATAATAGATAGGGTGGGAGGTGGAGGGATGAAGGGTGCCAGCTGGCATCTCTAGAAATAGGTAGTAACCTATGGGATCATGAAATCAACCATGCAACAATAGTCATTATGGAAGATGGGATCCATGGGAGATGATGGGGCAAGAAGTGTCTTAACATATGTAATAATAGTTTGTTGGATATCATTCCATACTATAAAAATCAAACGTGTAAAGCAACTTGGTAGTATTTAAATGGATGATTATTTTTGAGACATGTGTAGAGATATCCATCATGAATGAATTTGACACATCACTATAGAGTAGAAGTAATGGCTTGCATAATGTGTATCCATGGTCATCTAAGTAAAATATTATAATAGAGAGGACTAAACATAACTGAAACTAGGTAGTAAGGGGTTTTAGCCCCACTATGATATCTAATGTAATGGTGCCCAATGTTTGTCATGGTATATCATCAAACCCTTTAATGGTTTTATATGATTTCTGCATGGATTCCATATCTACACCCATAGCTTCTAAGAATGTGATATTGCATATATTTATTTTGGTACCACTATCAACTAGAACTCTCTTTACTGCACTAGTTTTAATTTGAATCTATATGAATAGTGGTAAATTTTGATCAATAACTATCTAAGATGGTGTGTCATCTTTATCAAAAGAAATGTCATCTTCAATATATTTTAGTGTATTAACCATGGATGAAAAATAAGCAGGATCAGAGTTAGCTAGCATGGTCTGAGTGAGTTCTTAATAAATAATTTCCTTAAACACATTAGATTTTTGGAGCAATTCTAACATTTAATTTTTTTCTAGAGTATTGCACAACTGATCTACAATATCATATGCCTTGGTTGCATCTAATTATGTAATAATCCCAAGCCAAGGATGGGATGGAGTAGGTGGATTTTGGGGTTCTTAAGTGGGTATTGGATGGATAATGGCATGTTGAGTAATAGCTCTAACCACATTATCCATTATCTATATAGGATTAGTAGTGTGTGTAGGAAGAAAGCATAGATAGTTGATAGGGTGGGGAGGTGGGGTAATGATAGGTTGAGTAACATCTCTAACCTTACTATCCACTATCTGTATAGGATTATTAGTGTGTGTGGGAGGAGAACATACATAATAGATAGGGTGGGGAGGTGGAGGGATGAAGGGTGCCAACTAGCATCTCCATTAATAGGTAGTAACTTGTGGGATGGTGAAATCAACCATGCAACAGTAGTCATTATGGAAGACAGGTTCCATGGGAGATGGAGCAAGAAGTGTCTTAACATATGTAATAATAGTTTGTTGAATATCATTCCATACTATAAAAATCAAACATGTAAATCAAAGAATGAAACTTTATACTAAGATGTCATAAATGTCATCATTCATGTACATGCTAGGGCCTATTATAGTTTCCTTATTATTTGTAAGAAATGTAAGAAACATTTGTAAATATGTATCATTTTTATAATTTGGTTATGTATGTAAGGTGATACCTCAAGATGCAATAGGACCTAATGTATACACCTAAGGATTTTTTAGGAATATTATTTGCATAATACTATGAACTTTTGAATTTGAAAATGATTTTTGGATTTTAATATTCAATCAAAATTTATAGAAAATAAGAAAAATATTCTAGAAAATGATTGGAAATTAAGTGATGTAACTAGGGTTTAAAATGATTTTTTTTCAAAATTAATAAAATAGTTTGAAAAATTTATTAAGAATTAGAATATTGAACATGAAATATATTAGTAAAAATCTAAAAATATTTCTAAAATTAGTAGAATATTTTTCCTAGTGGTCTAGAAGTGGTTTCATACAAGAAGGACCTACTATGTGGAAACTAGGGTTTTATTGAATTATTGAAAATATTGCACTTAAAATTGAGGTATACTAATTTTTAAATTATATAAAAATAAAAAAAATATGGGAAAAAATAAAAAACAAATAGCCCTAGGGATTTTAGGGTTTTTGTGTGAAGTTTCAAAGTAAGTCAGGTTCATCAAATATTTTACTATTTTTGAGAAACTAAGGTTTAATTTATTAATTAGTAAAGGGGTATAGATTAATCTAGAAAATATGCTTATACATTATGTGTAAATTATCCTACTTATTTTCTAACTTTGGATTTGATGAATTAATTACTAAAAATAGCAAACAAGGGGATAAAGAGTAAACTTAGTTGATTTATAGAATGAGATAGAGGATTTTAAAACTACAAATTACTAAGCTAATTGGGTAGAGTGTTAGAAATATGACCTAGAAGTCTATTTTATACCTAGATAATAGTACCAAAAACTAGACACTTTGGGGTTAGTGATATAGTCTTATTTTTGGTGCTATAATCCTTTTGATCTACTTATTCTAGGCTTTTTGGGTTCTATTCTAATACTTTGGGAGGCTCTGTGTCTAAAATCTCAGGTCTCAATCATTTGCAAAGCTCCATGTGCAATTGATTATGTCCTATAGGGTCCTATTTCCTCTTTTGTTTTGATAAGTGGCCTTAAATCAACTATAAAAAGGGGTTAGTGTGTGTTATGCACTAAATGTATGATCACACCCCATGTGTGGACACATTGCCTACATACCAATATTATGAGGGGGGATCAACACCAAAGTAGTTCTCCCAAATTGAATGTGTATTATGTAATATTATGTATGCAATGCAAGTATTATGTAAATCTAGGAAATTTTGAGATGACTCGTGACTTGTGTGAGAGTTTGGGTAGGTTGGAAATAGTAGTGGTTAGTTGTATGTAGAGAATAGGAAGATTTTCTTGAGTGTGCTTCATGTATTTCTAGCTTACACCTTTTGAATGATTACCAACCCTTCTATATGACCCTTTGAATAAGATTTTATAGGTAAACTAATGATCCTAGGTTAATTGACTTTGTGTTAGGTTGATAAGGTAAAAAATAAGGATTTAGGGAAATATGACCGTTTGAGGCTAAGAGTGACTTGGACAATAGCATTGGAAAGTGGACACCCTAGGGTCCAATGCTATAGTCCAAATTATGGTTCTATTTTCCAAGTGGATAGGGACCTTAAGGGACATTTATGCTCTTGGAAGAAGAGTTTGGCATAGTTGGGGTTGATTTAGGAAGGCTTTAGTTGACTGGAAAGTAGTGAAAACATGCCTAGTGGGTTATGTAAGCAAGTAGGAAAGACTTATGGTTTGGATGTCACAAGTCATGCTCAAGTTGTAAAAATTGAATTTATATGTAATTATAAACTCCTTTAAAACCAATTAAACTTTGGTATTACATATCATTCAAATTTCAAAGTTGTGATGCATCATGAGAAATACCCATAAATGTTGAATACTTGGATCTTAAGCACGTTCAAAACCGCTAAATCTTTGGTATTACTTATCATTCAAATTTAAAATTTATGATGCATCACGAGGAATTCCCATAATTTTTAAATCTTTGGACCTAAAAACACATTAAAAACAAATTAAGCTTCAATATTACATATCATTTAGGTTTCAAAGATATGATCCATCATGAGAAACATGCATAAGGTTTGAACTTTGGATCTTAAACACATTCAAAACCACTTAATATTTAATATTACATATTATTAAAATTTTAATGTTATGACGCATCATGAGAAACATACATAAATTTTTTATTTGTATATTTAAAACACGTTCATAACTGCATAAGATTTGGCATTACATATCATTTAAAATTTAAAGTTGTGATGCATTATGAGAAACATGCATAAAGTTTAAATATTTGGGTCTTAAAGACTTTCAAAACCACATAAGCTTTGATATTACATATCATTCAAATTTTAAACTTGTGATGCCATCATGAGAAATGTGCATGAAGTTCCAATATTTAGATCTTAAACTCATTCTATATTGATTAACCTTTGATATTACATATCATTCAAATTTCAAAGTTGGGATGCATCATGAGAAATCCCACAAAGTTGGGATGCATCTTTGGATCTTAAACTCCTTCAATATAACTAAGCTTCAGTATTATATATCATTCAAATTTTAAATTTGTGATGCATCATGAGAAACATGCATAAAGTTTAAATCTTTGGATCTCAAACATGTTCATAACCACTTAAGCTTCAATATTACTATCACTCAAATATTAAATTTGTAATGCATCATGAGAAATGTGCATAAATTTCAAATCTTTATATTTTAAACAGGTTCAAAACTACTTAATATTTAGTATTACATATAAATCAAATATCAAAGTTGTGATGGATCACAAAAAATTTACATAAATATTATATATTTCAATCTTAAACATATTAAAAATGGCTTAATATTCGGTATTACATATCATTCAAATTTCAAAGTTGAGATGCATCATGATAAATGTGCATAAAATTAGAATCTTTGGATCTTAAACATGTTCAATACTACTTAAGCTTTAGTATTACATATATTAAAATTTGAATGTTACGATGTATCTTAAGAAATATGCATAAAGTTCAAATCTTTGGATCTTAATCATATTCAAATTATCACTTTTAAGCTTTGGTATTAGATATCATTCAAATTTCAAAGTTTTGATTCATCATGATGAATACGCATAAATTTTAAATATTTGGATCTTAAACACATTAAAAACAACTTAATCTTTGATATTAGATATCATTCAAATTTTAAAGTTGTAATTCTGATGAGAAATGCACATAAAGTTTGAATCTTTGGGTATTAAATACATTCAAAACCACTTCAACTTCAATATTACATATCATTCAAATTACAAAGTAGTGATTCTTCATAAGATAGGCACATAAATATTGAATCTTTGGATCTTAAACACATTTAAAACTGATTAAGCTTTGATATTACATATCATTCAAATTTTAAAGTTACAATGGATCACTATAAATGTGCATAAATTTTTAAATGTTTGGATCTTAAACATGTTCAAAACCACTTAAACTTCATTATTACATATCATTTAAATTTCAAAGTTATGATGCAACATAAGAAATGATCATAAAGTTTGAATCTTTAGATCTTAAACATGTTCAAAACCATTTCAACTTTATAATTACATATCACTCAAATTTCAAAATTATGATCCATCATGAAAAACAAACATAAAATTTGAAACTTTTCATCTTAAACATGCTAAAACAAACTTAAGCTTTGGTATTACATATCTTTCAAATTTCAAAGTTCCGATGCATCATAAGAAATATGCATAAATTTTGAATTTTTGGATCCTAAACATGTTCAAGACCACATAAGATTTGGTATTACACATCATTCAAATTTAAAAGTTGTGATGCGTCATGAGAAATATGCATAAAGTTTGAATCTTTATATCTTAAACATGATCAAACTTGCTTAAGCATCAGTATTAAATATCATTCAAATTTTAATATTTTGATGCATCATAATAAACCTACATAAAGTTTGAATCTTTGGATCTTAAACACATTCAAAACTACTTAATCTTTGGTATTACATATCATTCAAATTTAAAAGTTCTGATGCATCATGAAAAATGTTCATAAATTCTAAATATTTAGATCTTAAACACCATCAAAACCACTTAAGCTTTGGTATTTCATATCATTCAAATTTCAAAGTTGTAGTGCATCATGAAAAACATGCATAAAGTTAGAATCTTTAGATTGTAAACACATTCAAAACTGATTAAGTTTTCGTATTATATATCATTCAAATTTTAAAGTTGTGATGAATTATGAGAAATGTACATAAAATTTAAAAATTTGAATCTTAAACACATTCAAAACTTCTTAAGCTTTGGTATTAATTATCATTAAAAATTTAAAGTGTTGATGCATCATGAAAAATGCACTTAATGTTTAAATCTTTGAATATTAAATACCTTCAAAACCATTTAAGCTTCAGTATTACATATCATTCCAATTTCAAAGTTACGATGCATCATGAGAAATGCACATAAATTTTGAATCTTTGAATTTCAAACACATTCAAAACTACTTAAGAATTGGTAGTACATCATTCAAATTTCAAACTTCCAATGCGTTGTGGAAAATGTCCATAAAGTTCAAATCTTTGCATCTTAAACACATTAAAAACTAGTTAACCTTCAATGTTACATATTATCAAAGTTTCAAAGTTATGATTCATCATAGAAAACATGCATAAAGTTTAAATATTTGGATCTTAAAAATTCTAAACCCACTCAATCTTCAGTATTACATATCATTCAAATTTCAAAGTTGTGATATATTATTAGAATTGTAAATAAAATTCAAATATTTAGATCTTAAACACATTCAAAACCACTTAAGCTTCCATATTACATCATTCAAATTTTAGATTTACAATGCATCATGAGAAATGCACATAAAGTTTGAATCTTTGGATCTTAAACACATTCAAGGTTGCTTATGCTTCAATATTACATATCATTCAAATTTAAAATTTGTGATGCATTATGATAAATGCACATAAAGTTTGAATATTTTGATCTTAAACACGTTCAAAACCAATCAAGCATTGGCATTACCTATCATTACATTTTCAAATTTGTGATGGATAATGAGAAATATATATAAAGTTCAAATCTTTGGATCTAAATCACATTCAAAATTTCTTAAGCTTTGGTATGACAAATCATTAAAATTTTAAAGCTATGATGCATCATAAAAAATTCTCATAGAATTCAAATATTTAAATCTTAAACACATTCAAAATATCTATATTAAGCTTCAGTATTATATATCATTCAAATTTAAGGTTATGAATCATCATGAGAAATATGTATAAATTTCAAATCTTTATATCTTAAACACATTAAAAAATGTTTAAGCTTTGGTATTACGTCATTAAAATTTCAAAGTCGTTATGCATCATGAGAAACATGAATAAAGTTTGAATCTTCATATCTTAAAAACATTTAAAAGCTCTTAAGCTTCGATATTACATATCATTCAAATGTTAAAGTTGTGATGTATGATGAGAAATATGCATAAAGCTTGAAACTTTAGATCTTAAACACAATCAAAACAACTTAATCTTTAGTATTACATATCATTTAAATTTCAAATTTGAAATGCATTTTGAAAAATGTGCATAAATTTTGAATTTTTAGATCTTATACACATTCAAACTTTCTTAAGATTCAGTATTACATATCAATCAAACTTTAAAGTTGTGATGCATCATGAAAAATACACAAAGTTGAATCTTTGGATATTTAACACGTTCAAAACCACTTAAGATTTGGTATTACATATCATTCAAACTTCAAAGTTATGATACATAAAAATAAATGTGCATAAAGTTTTAATCTTTAGAAGTTAAACATGTTCAAAATCACTTAATCTTCAATATTACGTATCATTTAAATTTCAAAGTTGCAATGCATCATAATAAATGCTCACAAAGTTTGAGTTTTTGGATCTTAAATACATTCAAAATTGCTTAAGCTTCAATATTACATATCATTCAAAATTCAAAGTTGTGATGCATCATGAGAAACACATATAATATCTAAATATTTTTAGATCTTAAACATGTTAAAAATTGATTTAGTTTTAGTATTACATATCATTCAAGTTTCAAAGTTATAATGTATTATGATAAATGAGAATTAATTTCAAATCTTTAGATCTTAAAAACCTTCAAAACACATTTAAAGATCAAATTTCAAAATTACAATGCATCATGAGAAACATGTTAAAAGTTCAAATATTTCTATCTTAAACACATTCAAAATAGCTTAATCTTCAGTATTACATGTAATTCAAATTTCAAAGTTGTATTGTATTATGAGAAATGCACATAAAGTTTAAATCTTTGAATCTTAAACACTTTCAATACCACTTAAGTTTTGATATTATATATCATTCAAATTTCAAAGTTGTGATAAATCATCAGAAACATGCATAAAGATTGAATATTTAGATTACAAACACCTTTAAAACTACTTAAGCTTCAATATTACATATCCTTAAAATTTCAAATTGGTGATGTATCATGAGAAATGCATATAAAGTTCAATTATTTAGATCTTAATCATGATCAAAAGTGGTTAAAATTTAGTATTACATATCATTCAAATTTAAAATTTATGTTGCATCATGAGAAATGTTCATGAAGTTCAAATCATTATATTTTAAACACATTGAAAACCACTTCAATTTTTGTATTACATATCATTAAATTTTCAAAGTTGTGATGCATCATGAGAAACATGTATAAAGTTAAAATCTTTGGATATTAAACTCTTTTAAAACTACTTAACCTTCAGTATTACTTATCATTCAAATTTCAAAGTTGTTATACATCATGAAAAATGTGCATAAAGTAAACACTTTCAAAACTACTTGAGTTTCAGTACTACATATCATTCAAATTTCAAAGTTGTGATGTATCATGAAAAACACATCTAAATTTTGAATGTTTGGATATTAAACACATTCAAAACCACTTAAGGTTTTTTATTACTGTTAAGCATGGGATATACTTAGAGGGGGGTGAATCAGTATACCATATATCTTATAAATTTTTTCCTTAACCAAAATCCACTTAATCAAACATTCAAGAAATGTAATAAAACTCAAACGATAAACACCACACAAGATAGAGAGAGACACCAGATATAACATGGAAACCCAATGTGGTAAAAACCATGGAGAACAATCTCAGGTATATGAATGAGGACCAACCCAAACAATATTCGCAAGCACCAACTTGTAAGAGCACCAACCCAACAACTATTCATGAGCACCAACCCATAGGAACACCAACCTTTGCTGAGCACCAACCCGACAACTATTCGTGAGAACCAACCCATAGGAGCACTAACCCCTTTGCCGAGCACCAACCCATAAGAGCATCAACCCCTTTACTGAGCACTAACTCAGCAACAATTTGTGAGCACCAACCCACAAGAGCACTAACCCCTTTGTGTATACCACACACCTATCTCTTAATGTTTCTATCTCAACAAATGATAGTTCATTACAACATCTCTTTCCTCTTTCTTATCTTTACTCTTCTAAGCTAGATATAACAAATACAAATCATATTCATCTCTCACAATTGCTATTCTAAGCTAGATATTACAATATCAAATAACCCTCTATCTCTCATATATTACAAATGGCTTCT
The DNA here is from genome assembly GCA_037957365.1 of Torreya grandis. NCBI lineage: Eukaryota > Viridiplantae > Streptophyta > Pinopsida > Cupressales > Taxaceae > Torreya > Torreya grandis. The sequence goes on from JARHVA010002795.1 coordinate 1,096,007, forward strand.
CAAGCCTTTATTTATAGCTTTCTAAATGACCTTTGGCCTTCACCCTTTGTGACCCTTCAATCTTCATGGAAAATGGTGCCAAAATTGTATGACCCTTCATATCCTTACCTTTGAAAATTCATGTGGTGACCCTTCATGAGGGAAAATGTCCTTCCCTCTTTTATCCTTATCTTGGTGACTTTTCATATTCTTCAAAGTGTCCCTTCATGAGAAATTGTGCCCTTCCTCTTTTGTCTTCACTTGGTGACTCTTGGAATTCCCCAAGATGACTCTTCATGGGAAAATGTGTTTCATCCTTCTTTTATCTTTACTTCGTGGCTCTTTGACTTCTTCATGGGCCCTCTTTTGTCTCATATGCAACCAAAAATATATTAATTAATATTAAATAAATATTAACTCATATTAGCTAAGATATATCTATTACAAATAGCATTAAATGTAATGGGGCCTTTATCACCAATAATGCTAGACCTTTGACATCAATGACAATATTTCCAATAATCTCCCCCTTTGTCATTAATGGCAACCTCAATATTGAAATTGCCACATTCTATCACCTACACATACTATCATCTGAAAACATACAATAACTCCCCCTTACTGTAGTTACTTGTACCTATTTCTTGTACCTATTTTTGCATCCATACCTGTACATGTTATTCTCCCCCTTTGACATCAATGGCAAAGGGCCTACCTAGAGCTAACACTTAGTCCCCCTCAACTGATGCTAAACATTAATGGCAAGAAGTAATATAAATTACTCCCAAATCCTCTCACATATCTTTAAATGTGTCCTTTGATCATGCCTTTAAGAAGATATCTAATAAAACATATACATTGTTCCCTGTCCTTTGAGCATCTACAATCAACTCATTTGAATTTTTTATTCTAATCTCACAACCTTCAACATGAAACTTTAATGTGTATCCTTGATCACATATTTGACTAACACTTAATAGATTATGCTTAAGACATTTTACATATAAAACATTCTTAGTCTTAGTTCTACCATAATCCAAACTCAAAGTACCTTTTTCAACTATCCTGGTAGTGGTTTTATCTCTAAATCTCACTATACCACCATTGATCTTCTTTAGAGTAATGAAATTATTTTTATCTCTTGTCATATGCCTCAAACATTTGCTATAAATTAACCATGGCTGATTTTTATTTCTTACATGCAAAGCTATTTGCACCAACATAAAATCTTTAGGTTGCTTCTTCTGCCATGAACATGTCTGAGCCTTTTTCTTGATGAATGGAGCTTTGAAACTCTGATCCTTCTTGACTGACTCAAACACACTTCTACAATACCAAGCTATGTGTCTGAAGTTGTTGCACTTGTAGCATACTATGGTCTCTTCATCAAAGCTTGATAGAGGAGCAAAAGAGTTGTGGCTTTTGCTTGACTCTACTTGACTTTCCTTCTCCTTATTTCTAAAATTTTTATCTCTTTTTATACATTCTAATTTCTTATGACCATATCCATTACAATAAAAATAATAGCCATAATAATAAGACCTATCTATATATCTCTGACCTGATTACCTTTTGTAGCTTTGTTCTCTCCAACCTTCTCTGTTTGAAATGTCCTCTGTATTTTTCACTTCTCCCCTTTTTGTTTCCTCTTTTGTAAGAGCTTCAATATAGCTCTTTTTCTTTTCAAAACTAATACCTGTCTTATCTAAATTTTATTTTTGACTTTTCAATATCTTATTTAGCATGTTAGTGCTATCCTCAAATTTTGAATCACTAACTACTTTATCATTGACTACTTTCTCAATATCTTCTTTTAAAGAGGCAATTTCAATAACATAACTTTGACATTCTTTTCTTGATATTTCCAACTATGTTATGAAATCTTCTTCATTCTTCTTGGATTCTTCCAAGTGTGTTTTTAGATCATCAATCATTTCCTTTGACTCTTATTCATTTTTCTTGATCTAGCATTTTAATCTTTGATTCTTCTTTTCAATAGCTTTTAACTCTTCTAGGGCACAAATGAGTTCTCCTTCCATATTCACTTCAGCTTCCTTTGCTTCTTCTTTTTTATCATCTTCATGTATGGCCATGAATAGAATCTCTTCTTCTTCTGAATCACTCACTCCACTATCTTCTACTTAGCTAGGATCCTTAGAATATAGGCTTTTCTTCTCAAATTCCTTCTTGGATTTGCCTTTGAAATTCTTCTTGTATGGAGGCTTTTCTTCTTCATCATCATTACCCTTATTTGGGCATCTAGCTAAAAAATGTCCAATCTTTCCACAATTAAAACATTTAAAAGGTAACTTTCCTTTATATTTACCTGTTCTTCTTTTCAGATTGAGAATGAAAAGTGATCCGTTGTCATCTTCATCATCACTAGAACTATCACTTGATTCTTTAACCTTAGCTTTCTCTTTCTTTGATGTCTTAAAAGTTGCTTCTCTCTTTGAGGATTTATCTTGTTTTGTCCACATCTCATATGCTATGAGTATACCATGAAGCTCATCCATATTTAGCTTAGATAAATTCTTCATCTCCTCAATTATCGAAACCTTTACATCATATCTCATTGGTAGAGATCTCAAAAAAAATTCACCACCATTGACTCTTCCAATGTTTCTCCAAGACCTTGAATCTGATTTACTATCTGATCAACTCACAAGAGATAACTTGCTATATCTTCTTCTTCTTCCATCTTCAAACTTTCAAACTACCTTCTAAAAGTTTGAAGCTTAGCTTCATGAACCTTTCCATCACTTTTGTAAATATTCTCAAGTTTTACTCAAGTTTCATGAGCAGATTTACATAACATAACTTTAACAAATTTAGATTCACATAAACCACATAAAATAGCATTTAAAGCTTTAGCATTACATTCACTTGCCTTCTTTTCTACTGGAGTAATTGCAGATGTCTATGGCTCTTCATATTCCTCCACCACTACTTTCCATATGTCGAATCTAAGGGCCATGAAATAAAATTTCATTCTCATGCTCCAAAAATCATAATTCATCCCATCAAACAAAGGTGACTTATTTGTAGAAAATCCTTCCTATGACCCAGCCATCGTGCTTTCTCAATCTACCTTCAAGTTGTAAAACTTTTCAAAAAAGAACCTACTTTGATACCAATTGTTAAGCACATGATATACAAGGGGGGTGAATCAGTATATCATATATCTTATAAAACTTTCCCTTAACCAAAATCCACTTAATCAAACATTCAAGATATGCAATAAAACTCAAACAATAAACACCACACAAGATAGAGAGAGACACCAGATATAACATGGAAACCCAATGTAAGAAAAACCATGGAGAATAATCTCAAGTATATAAATGAGCACCAACCTAAACAATATTCCCAAGCATCAACATGCAAGAGCACTAACCCCTTTGCTGAGCACCAACTCATAGGAGCACCAACCCCTTTGTTGAGTACCAACCCATAGGAGCACCAACCCCTTTGCCAAGCACCAACCCAAAAATAATTCATGAGCACCAATCCACAAGAGCACCAACCCCTTTGCTGAGTACCAACCCACAGGAGCACCAACCCCTTTGTATATACCACACACATATCTCTCAATGTTGCTATCTTAACAAATGATAAATCATTACAACATCTCTTTCCTCTCTCTCACCTTTGCTCTTCTAAGCTAGATATAACAAATACAAATCATATTCATCTCTCATAATTGCTCTTCTAAGCTAGATATTACAATATCAAATCAACATCTATCTCTCATATTATAAATAACTTCTCATCCTTTATTTATAGCTTTCCAAATGACCTTTGGCCTTCCCCTTTTGTGACCATTCAATCCTCATGGAAAATGGCACCAAACTTGTATGACCCTTCATATCCTTGCCTTTGAAAATTCATGTGGTGACCTTTCATGAGAAAAAATGTCCTTCCCTCTTTTGTCCTTATCTTGGTAACTTTTTGTATTCCTTAAAGTGTCCCTTCATGAGAAATTGTGCCCTTCCTCTTTTGTCTTCACTTGGTGACTCTTGGAATTCCCTAAGATGACTCTTCATGGGAAAATGCATCCCATCCTTCTTTTGTCTTTCCTACATGGCTCTTTGACTTCTCTATGGGCCCTTCTTTTGTCTCATATGCAACCAAAAATATATTCATTAATATTAAATAAATGTTAACTCATATTAGCCAAAATATGTCTATTACAAATAACATTAAATGAAATAGGGCCTTTATCACCAATAATTCTAGACCTTTGACATCAATGACAATATTTCTAATAATTACATATCATTTAAATTTCAAAGTTGTGATGAAATAAGATAAACACACATAAAGTTCAAATTTTTAGATCTTAAACACATTCAAAACCACATAAGTCTTGGTGATACATATTGTTTAAATTTCAAAGTTATATGCATCATGAGAAATGTGCAGAAAGTATGAATTTTTGGATCATTCAAATGTTTGGTTGAGATGTATCATGAGATACGAACATAAAATTTGAATTTTTAGATATTAAATACGTTCAAAATTACTTAAGATTTAGGATTACATATCATTCAAATTTTAGAGTTGTGTTGCATCATGAGAAATGAGCATAAATTTTAAATATTTATATCTTAAAAACATTAAAAATTCCTTAATTTTTTGTATTACATATCATTCAAATTTCAAAGTTTTAATGCATCATGAGAAACGCCCATAAATTTTAAATATTTAGATCTTAAGCACCTTCAAAACCACTTAAATTTTGATATTACATATCATTCAAATTTAAAAATAGAAATGTATCATGAGAAATATAAATAAATTATGAATCTTTAAATCTTAAACACATTCAAAACCACTTAAGCTTTAGTATTACATATCATTCAAATTTCAAAGTTGTGATGCATCATGAGGAATGCACAAAAAGTTCAATCTTTAGATATTAAACACATTCAAAACCACTTAAGCTTCGATATTAAATATAATTAAAATTTCATAGTTGTGATACATCATGAGGAATGTGCATAAGGTTTGAATCTTTAGATCTTAAACACATTCAAAACCACTTAATATTTAGTATTACATATCATTTAAATTTCAAAGTTGGGATGGATCATGATAAATTCACATAAAGTTTTAATCTTTGGAGATTAAACACACTCAAAACTACTTAAGCTTTGGTATTACATATCACTCAAATTTTAAAGTTTTGATGCATCAAGAGAAATGTGCATAAAATTATAATCTATAGGTCTTAAGCATGTTTAAAATGTCTTAAGCTTCAGTATTACATCTTTCAAATTTTAAACTTGTGATAAATTAATAAAAACTTACATAAAATTTGAATCTTTATATTTTTAATACCTTCAAAACCACTTTAGATTCATATTACATATCATTTAAGTTTAAAATTTGTGATGCATTATGAGAAATGTGCATAAAGTTACAATCTTTATATCTTAAACAAATTCAAATTTGGTTAAGATTTAGTATTATATATCATTCAAATTTCAAAGTTGTGATGTATTATGAGAAACATGCCTAAATTTTGAATATATAGATCTTAAACACATTCAAAACTGTTTAAGGTTTAGTATTACATATCATTCAAATTTTAAAGTTACAATGTATCATGAGAAATGTTCATAAAGTTTAAATATTTCGATATTAAATACCTTAAAAACCATTTAAGATTTGGTATTACATATTATTAGAATTTCAAAGTTATGATACATCATGAAAAAACACATAATGTTTGAATCTTTGGATCTTAAACACCTTCAAAACATTTTAAGCTTAGGTATTACTGTTAGCAACCCAAATAGTACCCTGCTTGAAGGCTTGATAGATTTATCTCTAAAACATTCACACTTGGATGAACATTGAAATGATTTAAGGTGTGGGACTCCTGAACTTAGACCAAACCTCTAAATTTTTTTTATTCTAGATCCTCTAATGTATCACTTTGCACTACTTACTAAACTATTGACTATTAGGATGAAAATGGGAAGAGATATTGAAATGGAAATCTTACTTTAGTATTAGTGATACACCTATATTACTGGTTCATCCACTCTATTTGAGCTCCTAAAACATTGATTAGACAAGCAAAGACTTAATTTACAACTCTAATATCTCTTATGCATTAGTATTTCATGAAAAGGTTTCATTTGGTGGTCAAAACCTGAGTAAAATGATGGAATAGACTTGATTCAAAGTACTAACCAAGTACTTATATCCACTATAATCTCATCTTAAAGACATCAAACACTAAACATGACCTACATAATCTTTCAAACTAGTAGCTAGGTGAGAATTAAGACTTGACAAGGGAGAAATTTCTACCATATATGCAAATCAACTAACATAAATACACTATACCAACATAATGGAATATGAAAATAGCCATTTTATTTATCTAAAAAGATTACAAAACTCAATCTTGGCAAAGTCTAATCTTATCAAGAGAGGGATGGATCCTGAAAAATGGCTAAAAATCCAACATATATAGAAAAATCATAGAAAATTAGCTAATATATTAGCATATAGGTGAGAATAAAAAGTCAGCTTGACATGAACTCAAGTTAAAAATTACTTTTCAATAGTTAACAAAAATCCTTTAGACTTGTCTTTTCTATAAAATCTTACATGAAGGTCATTTTTGGCATTAGAATAAGGATGGTGGGCCCATACTGACAAGTCAATCTTCATGCATGAATGATACACCAACTTGGATGTCTTAACTCAAGATTGAACTGATTTGAAGATGAGTTATAACTTGAGAATGTCCCTTTTTTCATGGAAATCATGATAGATGCATGATCTTGTCAAAAATCAACAGAAGCTCAAGACCATTCAACTCCAACTAAGATCCTTCCTTGCATGAAAAGGGACTTTGAAGTCTTTAAAATGTGCATGAATATCTATGTGAACAACAAATAAGTGGCCTGTAGAACTCCATTTGAACTCTAAGATATCCATTTCAACAATAACTTTTTCTTTGATGTTGATCAATTAGGCCTACTAGGCCAATTAGGTCTAGTAGCCTACTATGTACACTTGAAACTCTATATAAATTGCAAAAAAACCTAGAAAACATTAAAAAAAGAATGGAATTAGACCTAAATCAACTCCCCACATCACAAGATATGTGATCTTGATGAGAAAAATCTTGCCATTTAGTCAATAAGGTTGATTAGGCCCATTTTACCTCATTTTCCTATAGAATAGCCATTTTGATTTAGTTGATAGGGGTACATTCAAGAATGTTTTTGAGAAACTGAATATTTGAAGATGAAAAACAAGTCTCAAGATTTAGGCTCCATTAATTAGATCCCATTGAGCTACCATGTACTTCATTTCCCATGTTTTTTTCCAAAAAAAACATGATTTATGACCTGATACATATAGATCCATACATAAAAATGACATTTTTGGAATCCTCTCAGAGTTTAATTTATTTTTGAAAAGGTTTCAAGTTGATCCATGGTAAATTGGTGGCAAGAAAATCAACTTTTTGTAAAACTAGTTTTTTGAGGGCTTGGGAGGGATTTTAACTTGAATCTTCAAAATGATGAATCATGAAGTACAATTTTTCCATTTATGTGTATCAAAGTTATCATGAGGAGTAAATTTGCCTATAGGGTTTTGCTAGTATTCTAGGCTACCTACACTCTTAAAAATTGTTTATAAATCATAGCCCTTACACTAATATCAAGTGTTCATTAATTATAATTACATATGATTCCTCAAAACAAACTAAGAATTTTCATCCAAACTCTTCATGTGGTGAAAGATATGAGCATCTGAATAGGTGGCTTGGAAGGGTGTCTAGAACTAAAAAAAATAATAATCTTCACTAAGATGAAAATGACTATTTCCCTAAATTTTAATGCTTAAAAACATAATTATGGGTTCTTTACCATGTTATCAACACACTTTGAAAGTATCCTTTTTCTTGAAAAATCAAAAATGCCTTTTTGGCCTATATGCATGTTTGCTTGAAAAAATCTATATAAGCATGGTTTGCATATAGTTTGGATCTTTGACACTATTTAAAAGTTTTATGATGATGTAAAAACATCATCTCATGTTTTTTAAAATATCACTTGGGCTTAAAAAAATCTGTGGCACTTCAAATAGACATGTTAATGACTGTGACAAAATAATGAGCACTTCCACTCATGTAATGTCCTTATAACTTGTTTGGATTATTCTTAAACTAATTATGATGCTTCACACCAAATTTTAAATTCAAAATTCCAATGATATGTGCTTTAATCCTCAAATTTCCTAAAAATTTGACCCTTTTGCATGGAATATGACATAATTGACTATATTTTCATGTTTTTTTAAAGTGGATTTCCTAGTTTTTGGAGGTTTTCAAGATAAAATTAATCCTAAATTATCTAAAAAGACCTTCTAATATGTTTAAAACATCCTCTACCCCTATTTCTAGCATACTTTGACCCCTCTAGCAAGGTTTTAGGCCTCATACAGTCAAATTCCTTACATCTGATATATTATCATCTTAATTCATGTTCCTTGAGGTTTCAATGACTTGAATAATTCTATAAAGATATTATGAACTTGTACATGCCTATACCATTCATATATACTTGATTGGATAAGTTCATTGAGAGAAACTTAATTGCCCATGACCTATGAGAGAGAAAGTAGACCTTATTGTAGGTGGAAATTACAAGAAATGGATGTGTCTAAGAAAAAAATTATCACTCATAGTTATTTGGATTCAAACATAATGAAAATACTTTAATTATATCATATTCAACCTTATTGATTATCTTCTCACTCCTTTTGAATCCTCAAATTATGGTTTTAGGTTTCTTACACTCATATTTCATACAATTGGCTATGTACATCATCTTTATGAGGTGTAGATGTTAGTCTTAGGATGAAATATACATTAACATTTATATTAGAGTTTCATTAAAGTTAAAAACTTTACCTCAATTAATTATGTCTATCAAACATCATCTTTATGACAGACCTCTCCTTTGCCCTAGACATAACTGTGTCTTCATAATTATATGAACTATGAAAAAAAGGATGCCAAAGATAAATTTAAGACAAGTGGAATTGGAGTCTCCCTTTGTGATGATTCATTCATCTTTATGAGCTTAAAATAAACAATAATTAGGTCAAAATACTCTTTAGTCTCTTTAACCTGACTCACTATTTTGTCATTTAGACCACTTGACTATAGGGCACTCTCTTTGAGTTGAATGTAGGTGAGAGTTCATTTTTTTGAGCCTTTGGAGTCACCAAAGGATTTATAATGACTTTGGATTTATTTTCTATATTCAATTACTAAATTAATCATATTCACCACCTTGAAACATTATGTATATTGACATCCTAGCCACTGTAGCTGTTGGTAGTATTTAGGCCAATAAGTCTCCTTTTTAGGGGAAAGGTTTTAGGTTGTATTTTTACCTCTTAAACACATTTTATCATGTTTATTATACCTCTCTTAAGGTTATCAATCTTCATATGATCCAAGAAAACTAGTAGGCTTAGGATTCTACTTCCATCTTCACACTTTTTGAATAGGTCTACTTGAGATAGACCAGGCCTATAGGTAGTCAAAAAATATCATTTATATGGATTTTACTTGTATTGTGATATAAAGGACCTAAAAAAATCCCTTAAAATTATGAAAATATTCCTTTATCTTGATTCACAAACATTTAACCTCCCCTCTCCCTAATAATTCTTGCATTCAAGCTGATTATGAATGAATTGTAGGTTAAGAAGGACTATAGGCTACTTTTCTTGACTATAAGTGAAGCTTGATTTAGTTCCTCCAAAATTCCAAACCCTATATGCTACTTATTTCTCCTTAAAACCTCCTAATAAGTTCACCTCTTTAGCTTAACTAATTTCTTGGCCTAGGGTTGCATCCTTTAACCCTTTGTGGTCACTATGACTGTAACTCTCCCTTTATGATGGCTAAAGGTTCATGTTAGGGTTAATTAACCATATCTATAATTCTCATTCTCTTAAATCCTCTATCCCTAAATTCAAACTATTTTCCAAGATAAAACCTTCCTTAGAGCTCAAAAACCCTTAATGAGTACTTCAAGTATCAAACATACCTTTAGCTGTGACAATCCTTCAAGGCAAGTGTAGGTACCTCAAAGGTGATTGTAGGTGTAATTCTAAGGAGAAGAAATCCAAATAAGTTAGTTTTATTCCTTTATATGGTGATTTTGACACAAAACTTATGGAAATTCTCCTAAAATCATTACCTTTCCTTTATATTATACCTCTTCCTACAAAAGTAATTAATTTCCCTATACATAGTGAGTCCTTGACCTAAGTGTATAGATAATGAAATGTAGGTGTACCTTGAGTATAATTTTATCTTTAATAGTAATGACACATTTCCTAAGGCTCCCCAAGGCACTCTTCATGATATTTTCCCTATCTGGTAGCTTTCTAGGTTTTGAATCTCTTGTTAGGTCTCCTTGTCTCAAAACCCTACCTAGTTGTAGGTTCTCATTCATGTCTAATTATAGCATGATTTTGATTGCATTTGTACCTTTTATTAATCCCTTCTTGGTCTTGAATGTGTTTTTAAACCATGTTTTCCTCAAGTTCATGTCAAAATCAATTTTTAATGTCTCTTTTATAATTAAAATTAGATCCTTTTAATCTTGAAGAGCACTCTTATTACCATTTAGACCTCTTGATAAGGCACAAGATTTAGGTAGTCCTTAGATTTGATAAGTGTCCTTTTCAAGGTGTATGCCTACCTCATTCAAGTCTTAACTATAACCATAATAGGGATTTATCAACTTTTAAAACTTGATCTTTGACATTGAAGTTATATTAATGTCATGTCATCCTAATAAGGATTGAGCCTACATCATGTAAAGGTGGCTATGGCATACCATTTGTATGGACTAAGCATGTATTTGACCTCAATCATGGCCTTACATCTAATTTGGTCTTGTCCTTCTTCCTTATATGCTTGATGAAGTTATGACATAATCGCTAAGGAGAGATATTTATCATTTTGAGTTTGATATATTAATTGGATTTCCATGACTATTTTTCATCTATTGTACATCACCTTTTCACTATGTTTGATGTTCAATAGGTCTACAAACTCCTTGATCATGCTTGATGGTGTCTATTATCAACATTGACACTCATGAGATGAAACTCAGTGATGAATATGTGTGGAAGGTTGGTGGGGATGAAATAGGTGAATGAAACTTATGAAAGGAGGGTGAAAAGACAAAAAATAGTGATAATGGCATAACATGATAGTGGTATAGTGAGAATGTGGATGAGGTGCAAAAAAAGCATTCGGAAGCATGATAGGACCAATACAAGGAGTTATAGAGAAAAATAGACACATGATAATCAGACCATATATCTTTGAAAGCTATTAGAGGAGGGAAAGGAGTCAAAAATGAAACTTATTTTTCTATAAAAGCCTTAAAGTTTGCAAAGAAACCTTAAAAATGTGAAATTAGGCCTCTTTAGATAGTTTGAGATCATAAGATGACATTTTGACCATGAAACTTGGATAAATTCTTAGAATTTAGCTTGGGGAGAAAAAGAAACATGAGGGAGACTCTAAAAACCAAAAATTCAAGCAAATTTGAGGCTATCTTCTCCCTCATATGACCATACAACCTCTCCTAAAAGCATGCCAATACTGTAGATTAACTAGCTAGGTTTGTGAGATTTTTTCGACCCTAAATTGCATTAATAATAGTTAAAGGAGACCATGGATAGGTAGATAAAGTTCTCAAGATTCTTCAAAAACTTGATTTTCCTTAAAACTCTACCTTGGTGAAGAGATAATGGTGAAAATCAGTTGCCTTTCTGGTTGCAGGGCTATATAAATTAGCCTATCTTTAATTGGATGGTTTATGAGACTGGAGAAGCCAATTGAGGAACCAATTAAACCACTAGTAATAACTCAAGTCTAGTTTCTTCACCCCAAATTTTAGACTTGAAATCTCCTCTAGTGAATGGTACCATTAGAAAAAATGTAGGTAAGACCTCCCTTTGTGTAAAGTAGGAAAGTACCAATAGAGGATCAGTTTTGGGCCTATATGGCCATCAATTGCCATGAAATTTTTACTATAGATTTATCATGGCATAAAATTTATCTCCCCTACCCATGTTTATGGAATCTATACTAATACTTGAAAAGTGAAGGAAAAGATTTTTAATTTTGCAATTTTAAAAGCCAACTTTAACTTTCACCAATTTAAATAGAAGCCTTGAGAAGAAATACATGCCATATCATGGAAAATAGACATTTTAAACCTTTTTCATGTTTTAATTTGGCTAATTGACATGTGTGGCATGAAATAGGCACCTTTTTGGCTTTAAAAACATATGAAATGACTTTTTCAAGATTTACAACTTTGGACTTAAGCTAAAATAATATTTTTTAAATGTGATTAAAGATAAATTAGATAATTAAATGACCTTTTTAATCTAAATTATTGTATTTTAAACCAAAATTTATGTTTTTAGGACATCCATAATTTATCGATTTGCCAACTGTAAAAGTCTAATGACTCATTTTTTTGAAAGTTTCATATGATAGGGGTAGTAATTTGGCATTGTTAGGTCAGAGTACTAATAATTTTGGCAACTCTTAGGGGTTGACCAGCCAACTGGTCAAAGAACTCACTAGTTTTCATATGACAAAGGAAAATTGAAGCATAACAAGTTTGACTGGATGAGTTTCTTGACTGAGAAATAGACTCTTTTAGGCTTTGTAACACCTTTTATGGCTATGACACAACAAGAATGAAGGGAAAAAACAACTAAACTAGAAATCAAAGATAACTAACCTTTGGAAAATAGGAAAACATAACAAAAGGGAAGTAAATTGCTGCTTGTGCTAATCATAAAGCAAACTTAGAACAACTAACCTGAACTAAGATGCTTTCCTCCAGGACCAAATGGAAAACTTTTTGATAGACCATGGAAAGTTGAAATGTATTTTCTTATTTTTTATAGCTCTCTTCTATAGTTAATAGCAATTGGAAGTTCATATCTTCTTGATGATTCCAACCTCCATTTTTAGTTGCATGGATTGAAGATATGGATCTAGGATCCAATCATCTTCCTCCCATATTATTCTTTCATGCATCAATAATTCTAAATCTACCTCATTCATAATATGATCATGAGTTGAAACATTATCATTCAATGATTGTATTGGCAATTCAGCTAGTATGCTTAGATTGGTGTCTTTGTTATACTCTTTCTGAGGTGGTATTTTGTCAAAGTCTTTAGATTCTTGATAAGTATTAGACTTAGCTATAATTATTTAATTTATTCTTGATGTTCAACTACAATAGTATTTATTATAAAACATTCTTCAATCTCCATATGAGGTTGAGATGAACTATCAAACTTTTCACAAAAACTCTCTAAGTCATCCCAAAAGGCTTTTTCATCATGATTAACTGAAATGATAAGAAATTCATCGATATTGTTACTATTTGAAACATGTTAATCTCATGTTTCTACCTTTTGGATGAAGTCATATGAAATTTATTGATCTTCATATTCATCTTCTATAGAGAATGGCATCGCATCTATCCACTCAAGCTCCATCTCATCTTGCTTTGGAATCTCTAAAATAACATTTCCTTATTGAAGCACCAAAACCCTGGTAGAATCCTTAGATCAAGCATCAACATATATCTCTATATCATCATCAAGATATTCCATTTTAATCTCTTCAATTTCATTTAATAAATCATGATATAGCTGTTGTCAATGTTCATTTTCTTTATGAATATTTTCCATCTCAGTAAGGGATCTATGTGAGTTATCTTCATAGATGCCTTATAATTAAATATTTGTTTATGTTTCATCTATATTGGTTATTGAAAACCTCTTACAACTCCTCTTCTTTAGCATCATGATATACTAAATCATTCTTATCCCTACTCAATGGTGTCCAAACTATGATTTCTTATTCTTGATCACTGAAGTCATCTTCCTTTTCTATCTCTTTGGCTGCATATTCTTTACTTGCATCATAAAGAAGAGGTTATTTCTCCAAACATGACATGGTATATCCCTGAAAGTATTGAATAAGATGAGAAATATCTATAGAAGCTACCATAGATACCTAATTTTGCTCATGAGGCTACTCTTTTTGGATTACCTTCACCTCATCTCTCTATACATTTCATTGAATGGTTTTCCATGAAGGAAAGGACTTTGGCTTCTAAGGAGAGATGAGTGGAGGATGAATGATCTCTGGTTTGCTCTCAAACTAATCATCTTGAAGCATGTTTGATTGTTCTTCTTTCTCTTTGGATTGATGAATCTAATTCCAAGTTATGAACTTGGGTTTATAAACCTATACTTCTATACTTTTTGTAGCTATGGGTGTGAAAAAGGAATTTGCTGTGCTACCTCTGCAACTACCATTAAATAATGAAGATATTAATTTGCATGCAGAATTTTCCTTATTAGATTAGCCTCAAAATCATGGATTAGATCACTAGGATTAATTCCTATAAACTTGAAGATATATGCTTCTAAATGATCTATACAATCTGAAAATTATACCTCTCATAAAAAACTTATTCAACTTTATTAGACCTCTCTTGGATAGACTTCTAGGTAGGAAAGCTAGCTAGGGTTTTGTTTGACTCTTAAGGGTTGTGATAAACATTAGTTTTTTATTATAAATGGGAAAGGGTAGATTTATGGGGACTTACTAATGTAAATTATGTTCTTGGGGTTTCTCATAAACTTATATCCTCTCTATAATGCTTACTATTAGACCTCCAATGTCTAAAATATCACAACTAGACTTTGAGTGGCCTTGCCTAATGAACGTTGCACATACCTCTTTATCTTGCTATAAATTATCTCTCTTAATATAAATTTCATACTTGTAAATCTCCTCACTTTAGCTCTTTCTAGTGTCTATACTTATCATCTCTTTCTCATAGCCAAATAAAGTTTTCCTGAAGCATGAGATGGATTATTTTGGGAGCTGGTTGGGCTGATCAGGAGGATAAAAAAACTCATTAGAGTGTTTATAGGATTGGTATGATATTTCATACTGCTAATAAGGTTTTTTATATTCATTATATGGCTGTTATGTCTCATGATAGGACTGATATGAGTCATGAGGATCATACTAGAATTGTTGGTAAGGATAAGAATGATAAAATTCTTCTCTATAGGTTGTCATGTCCTAGAAAATCATGAAGATAACTAAAATTTTGAATAAAAATGTAAAATTTACCTTGATATAAAGGCTATAAGAGTACTCAAAATTATATTTGAATATGATTGTGTTGCAAAATTGTACTCTAATAGTTTAACTCCTCTCTCACTAGGCATGTCAGAACTATTAGCAACCTAGATAACACCCTGCTTGAAGGCTTGATAGATTTTAATCTAAACATTCACACTTGGACTAACATTGGAATGATTTCAGGTATGGAACACCTAATCCTATAGAAAACCTCTATATTTTGGTGAGGTTAGCTCCTTTGATGTATCACTTTGCACTGCTTTTTAAACTACATAATGTTGGGATGAAAAGGGGAAGAGAGATACTACAAGGAAAATCCTACTTTAATATTAGTGATACACCTATATTATTGGTTCATATATTCTATTTTATCTCCTAAAACATTTATTAGATAAGTAAATAGTGAATTTACAACTCCTATATCTCATATGCATCAATATTTCATGAAGAAGATTCATTTGGTGGTCAAATCTTGAGGGAAATGATGGAATAAGCCTGATTCGAGGTACTAACCATCCAATTATATCCACTATAAGCTCATCCAAAATACATAAAACACTAAACATGATGTACATAATCCATCAAACTAGTAGCTAGGTAAGAATTAGGACTTGACAAGGGATAAATTTCTACCATATATAGAAATCAACTGACATAAATACACTATACCAGTATAATGGCATATGAAAATAATCATTTTATTTATTTGAAAAATTTACAAAACTCAATCTTGGTAGAGTCTGGTCTTGCCAAGAGAGGGATGGATCTTGAAAAATTACTAAAAAGCTAACATATATAGAGAAAACATATAAAATTAGCCAAGAGATTGTGTAGAGGTGAGAATAAGAAGTCATCTTGACATGAAATCAAGTCAAAAACAACTTTTTAATAGTTAGTGAAAGTCCTTTAGACTTTTATTTTCTATAAAATCTTGTATGAAGGCCACTTTTGACATTAGAATAAGGATGGTGGGCCCATTTTGATAATTCAATCTTCATGAATGAATGATACACTAACTTGGATTCTTTAACTCAAGATTGAACTGATTTGAATTTTAATTAGAACATGAGAATGTCCTTCTTTGCATGGAAAACATGATAGATTCATGATCTAGTCAAAAGTCAATTGAAGATCAAAACCAATCAACTCCAACTAAGCTCCCTCCTTACATGAAAAGGTAATTTGAAGGCCTAAAAATATGGATTAATCCCTATGTGAATAATAGATAGGTGGTGTGTAAAAATCCATATGAACTCTAAGATAGCCATTTCAATGCCAACTTTCTCTTTGATGTTGATCAATTAGGCCTACTTGGCCAATTAGGTCTAGTAGCCTACTCTATACACTTAAAACTCCATATAAATTTCAACAAAAACTTGAAAACCTAAAAAACAATGACATTAGACCTGAATCAACTACCCCATCACAAGATATGTTATCTTGATGAGAAAAATCTTGCCATTCAGTCAACAAGGTTGACTAGGCCAATTTTGCCTCATTTTCCTATAGACTAGCCATTTTGATTGAGATGGTAGGGACACTTTCAAGAATATTTATGAACAAATTAGTATTTTAAGATGAATAATGAGTCTCTATCTTCAAGTTCCATTTATTGTATCCCATTGAACTACCTTGTACATCATTTTCCATGATTTTTCCACAAAAAACATGATTTCTAACCTGACCCGTATAGATCCATATATAAAAATTGATTTTTATAGATTAATCCTAGAGTTTAATTGACATTTTAAATTTTTTTAGGTTGATCCATGGTGAATTTGTGTCAAGAAAATAATTTTTTTTCAAAACTAGCTTTTTGAGGGCTTAGGAGGGTTTTAAAGCTAAATCTTAAAAATTATGATTCATGAAGTACATATTTGCAAATCCAAAAATATTACCAGTGATGTTTAGAAAATTTACCCCCCTAACAGCCTTGAAAATATTGGGTTTGTATGCAAAATATATGCAAATTTTTCACGTGGAGGAAATCTACCTATAGGGTTTTGCTTGAATTCTGAGCTACCTACGCTCTTAAAAATTGTTCATAAAGCACATTGCATTAAATAATATAAATTATTCATGAAATTTAATTTCATAGGTGTCATCAAAACATATTAAGTTTTTTCATCCAAACTCTTCACATGGTGAAAGATATGATCATCTAAATAGGTGGCTTAGAAGCGTGCCTAGAACTGCAAAAAATGAAAATCTTCACCAAGATGAAAGATAATCTTCCCTTATCTATAATTTATTTGAAAAATAATTATGGGGTCTTTAACATACTATAAAAACACTCTAAAATTATCTTTTTTCTTGAAATGTCAAAAATGCCTTTTTGGCCTATATGCCTAGTTACTTGCAAAAGCCTATATGAGCACAGTTTGCATATATTTTGGAGTATTTACACTCTTTAAATGTCTTATTATTATTTAAAAACATCATTAAATTATTTTAAAACTCTCATCTAGGCTTTAGAAACTTCTGTGGCACTTCAAAACATTACATGTTCCAATGGTGATCTCAAATACACATGATGATGATTGTGATAAAAAAGAAATAAATTAAAATTTTAAAATGGCCTTTAAACTTTTTATTATTATTAATAAACTCATTATGATTCTACACACCAAATTTAAAGTCAAAATTCCACCTATAGATGCCATAATCCTCAAATTTCCTTCAAATTTGCCCCTTTTACATGGACTGTGACATAATTGGCTATATTTTCATGTTGTTTGGAGCTTATTAGTGGTTATTTGAGGTTTTAAAGATAAAATTTATCCTAAATTATCTCAAAATTCCTCTTAATATGTTGAAAACATCATCTATCCCTCTTTCTAGCATACTTTGACCCCTCTAGCAAGGTTTTAGGCCTCATACAATCAATTTCATACTTCTGAACTACTATCATATTAATTCATGTTTATTTATGTCTCAATTAATTTAATAATTATATGAATATATTATGAAATTTTACATGAATATACCATTCATAGATACTTGATTGGATAAGGTCATTGAGAGAAACTTGTTTGCTCATGACCTTTGAGACACCTTGCTCTAGGTGTAAATTGCAAGCGATGGAGGTGTCTGAGAGGAAAATTTTCACTCATATTGGTTTGGATTAAAACATAATTCAAATACTTGAATTAAATGACATTAAATGTTCTTAATTATCTTCTTACTCCTTTTGACTCCTCAAATCAAGATTTTAGGTGTTTTACACTCATATTTCATACACTTGGTTATGTACAATCATCCTTGTGATGTGTAGATGTTAGTCTTAGGATAAAATATATAGTAGCATTGCTATTATATTTTCATTAAATTTAAACCCTTGACCTCAATTAATTCACGTCTTTTAAATATCCTCTTTAAGATGGACCTTTCCTTGACCATAGACTTAACTATGTCTTCATAGTTGTATGAATTATGACAAAAGGATGCCAAAGATAAATTTAATAAAATTTGAATTTGGGTCTCCTTTTTCTATGATTCCTCTTTAGGAGATTCAAACAAACCATAAGGATGTCAAAATTCTCTTGTCTCTTTAGCCTAGCTCAGTATTTTATCATTTAGACCACTTAATTGTAGGGCACTCTCCTTGAGCAGAATGTAGGTGAGAGTTATATTGTTTGGGCCTTTGAAGTCACCTAAGGATTTATATTGAGTTTGAATTTATTTTATTTAGTCAATTAGTACACTAATCATATTAACCACCTTGAAACTTTAAACAAGCTTATGTATATTGAGATCCTAGCCACTATAGGTACTAGTAGTATATAGGCCCATAGGTCTCCTTTTTAGGGAAAAGGTTGTAAGTTGTATTTTGTACCACTTAAACACATCATATCTTGTTTCTTATCCCTATTTTTAGGCTATCAATATTCATATGATCCAAGCAAACTAGTAGGCTTAGCAGTCTACTTCCATCTTCACACTTGTTGAATAGGCCTACTTGAGATGGACTAGACCTATAGGTGGTCAAAAAGTATCATTTATATTGATTTTACATAAATTTTGATATAAAAGACCTCAAAAAACCCCTTAAACTGATACACATGTATCCATTCTCTTTACTAAGAAACTTTGAACCTCCCCTCTCCTTGATAATTCTTGCATTCAAGCTCATTATGAAAGAACTGTAGGTTAAGAAGGATTGTAGGTTATTTTTCCTAACTATAAGTCAAGGTTGATTTAGTCCATGTAAACATCCAAACCCTATATTCTATGTCTTTCTCCTCAAAACCTCTTAACAAGTTCACCTCTTTAGCTCAGCTAATTTCTTGGCCTAGGGTTGCATCTTTTAACCCTCTATGGTCATTATGAATGTATCTCTCCCTTCATGATCATTGAAGGTGCATCATATGTCTCATTGGCCATATAAAGAATTATCATGCTTTTAAATCCTTTGTTCTTGAATGTTAACCATTTTCAAAGACAAAACCTTCCATAGAGCTCAAAAACCCTTGATGAGTACTTCAAGTATCAAACATACCTTTACCTATGGCAATCCTTCAAGGCAGTTATAGGTACCTCAATGGTGACTATAGGTTTAATTATAAGGAGAAGAAATTAAAATAAGGGAGTTTGATTCCTTCACAAGTTAGTTTTGACACAAAACTTATGGCAATGGTCCTAAAATTATTACTTTTCCATTATATTTTAACTCTTCCTGCAAAAGTACTTGAATGCCCTATACTTGGTGAGTCTTTGCCCTGAGTGTACAAACATTGAATTATAAGTTCACCTTGAGTATCATTTTATTTTGAATAGCAATTGGACATCTCCTCATGTTCCCCATGGCACTCTTCATGAGATTCTCCCTATCTTGTAGCTTTTTAGGTCCTTAATCTCTTATTAGGTCTCCTTGCCTCAAAACCCTACTTAGTTGTAGGTTCTCATTGATGATTGGTTGTAGAATGATTTTTATTGTATTTTTACCTCTTATTAATTCCTTTTTGGTCTTTAATGTGCTTTGAAACCATGTTTTCCTTATGTTCATGTCAAACTTAATGGTAAATGTCTCTTTTCTAATCAAAACTAGATCCTTTAAATCTTGAAGAGCACTCCTATTACCATCTAGGCCTTTTCATAAGGCACAAGCCTTTAGGTAGTCCTTAGAACTAATAAGTGCCTTTTAAAGGTGTATTCCTATCTCATTTAAATCTTGAAAGTAAGCATAACAAGGATTTATGAACCTTGAAAATTTGATCCTTGACTTTGAAGGTATATTAATGTCATATCATCCTCATAAGGATTGAGCCTCCATCATGTAAAAGTAACTATGGTATATGATTTGTATGGAATAAGCATGTGTGTGACCTCAACTAGGGCCTTACACTTGATTTGATCTTATCCTTCTTCCTTATATGCTTGATGAGGTCATGGTAAAATATCTAAGGAGAGATATTTATCCTTTTGAGTTTGATATATTCATTAGATTTCCATGACTATTTTGTATCTTCTATAGGTTACTTTTTGATTGTGTTTAATGTTATATAGGCCTACAAACTCCTTGATCATGTTTGATGGTGTCTATTATCAATATTGACACTCATGAGATAAAACTAGGTTATGTAGATATGTGGAAGGTAGTGGGGATGAGAGAGGTGAATGAAACTCATTAAAGGATGGTGAAAAGACACACAACATAGTGATAATGGTAGAGCATGATATTGGTATGGTGAGAATTTGGATGAGGTGGGAAATAAGCATTTGGAAGCATGTTAGGACCAAGACAAGAAGTTATAAACAAAATTGGACACATGATAATCATCCCATATAACTTTTAAAGACATTGTAAGAGTGAAAGGAGTAAAAAATGAATCATATTTTTCTATAAAAACCATAAAGTTTGTAATAAAACCTTAAAGAATGATAAATTAGGCCTCTTTAGAAACTTTGAGATCATAGGATTACTTATTATCTATGAAACTTTAAGAACTTCTAATAATTTAGCTTGAGGATCCCAATAAACATGAGGGAGACTCTAAAAAGCATAAATTCAAGAAAATTTGAAGCTATCTTCTCCCTCATATGAATATACAAACTCTTTGAAAATCATGCCAATACTGTAGATTGATTCCCTAGGTTTTTGATCTTTGTTGGACCCTAAATTAAAATCATAAAAACTGAAAGAGACCATGGATAGGTAGATTAAGTTCCCAAGATTTTGGAAAAACTTGATTTTCCTTAAAACTCTACCCTAGTGAAGAGAAAAAGGAGAAAATTGGTTGCCTTTCTAGTAGTAGGGCTACATAAATTGGCTTATCTTCAACTAAATGGTTCATGAACCTTAAGAAGCCAATTGAATAAAAAATTAGACCATAGGAATCCCTCTACATCTAGTTTCATCACCCCAAATTTTAGATCTGAACTCACCTCCAGTAGTCTGTAGCATTAGAAAACATGTAGGCATGTCCCTTTGTGCAAAGTAGGAAAGTACCAATAAAGGACCAATTTTGGGCTTATATAGCCATTAATTACCATGAAATTATTAGTGAAGCCTAATTTTGGCCTAAAATTTTTCTCCTCTACCCATGCTATATGGAATCCATATAGAATCTATACTATCACTTGAAAAATGAAGGAAAAGAGCTTATTTTGCCCTTTTAAAATCTAACTTACACTTTCACCACTTGAAATAGAAGCCTTGAGAATAAATACAATCCATATCATGAAAAATAGACATTTTCAACCTAGTTCATGTTTTAATTGGGATAATTGGCATGTGTGGGATGAAATAAGGGACTTTTTACCTTTAAAAACACATGAAATGACTTTTTCAAGATTTAAAACTTTGGACATAATCTAGAATCATATTTTTTGAATATGATTAAAGATAAATTGGATAATTAAATGACCTTTTTAATCCAAATTTTGATATTTTTGACCAAAAATTATGTTTTTAGGCCATAATTCATCAGTTTAACCAACTATAAAAGGTTAATGACTAAATTTTTTGAAAGTTTCATATGATAGGGGTAGTAATTTGAGCTTGGCAGGTCACATTACTAACAATTACATATAATTTAAATTTAAAAGTTGTGATACATCATGAGAAATGGCCATAAAGTTTGAATCTTTATATCTTAAACACCTTCAAAAGCACTTAAGATTAGATATTACATATCATTCAAATTTTACAGTTGCATTTGTAATGAGAAATGTGCATAAAGTTTGAATCCTTGGATCTTAAACACATTCTAAACTACTAAATCTTAATATTACATATCATTTAAATTTCAAATTTGGGATGCATCATGAGAAATGCACATAAAATGTGAATCTTTAGATCTTAAACATGTTCAAACCCACTTAAGATTTGGTATTACATATCTTTTAAATTTAAAATTTGTGATGTATCATGAGAAACATGCATAAATTTCAAATCTTTGGATATTAAACATGTTCAAAATCACTTAAGATTTAGTATTACGTATCATTTAAATTTCAAAGTATCAATGGATCATGAAAAACATGCATATAGTTTAAATATTTAATTCTTAAATACAATCAAAATTGCCTAAGATTTAGTATTGCATATCATTCAAATTTCATAGTTGAGATACATCATGATAAACTTATATAAATTTATAATATTTGGATCTTAAACATGCTCAAAACTTCTTAAGATTTGGTATTTCATATCATTCAAATTTTAGAGTTGTGATGCATCATAAGAAACATGCATAAAATTTGAATATTTGTATTTTAAACATACTCAAAACTGATTAAGCTTTGGTATTACATATCATTCAAATTTCAAAGTTTTGATGCATTATAATAAATGTGCATAAATTTTAAATATTTAGACCTTAAACACATTTAAAACAACTTAAGATTTAGTATTACATATCATTCAAATTTTAAAGTTGTGATGCATTATGAGAAACATTTATAAAGTTCAAATATTTATATCTCAAACACATTAAAAAAAATTTAAGTTTTAGTATTACATATCATTCAAATTTTAATTTTATAATGCATCATAAAAAATGCAAAAAAAAAATTAATATTTAAATCTTAAATATGTTCAAAACTGATTAAAATTTGGTATATCATCAAAACTGATTAAACTGATTCAAATTTTAAAGTTGCAATATATCATGAGAAATGCATAAAATATTTGAATATTTAGATCTTAAACACATTCAAAATTGATTTAGATTTGGTATTTCATATCCTTCAAATTTCAAAGATACAATGCATCATAAGAAATGTGCATAAAATTCAAATTTTTAGATCTTAAACATGTTCAAAAATACTTAATCTTTAGTATTACATATCATTCAAATTTCAAAGTTGTAATGCATGATGATAAACATGCATAAAGCTCAAATATTTAGATACCAAACATGTTAAAAATTATGTAAGCTTTGGTATTACATATCATTCAACCTTTAAAGTTGTGATGTATCATGAAAAATGTGCATAATATTTGAATTTTTAGTATTTTAAACATGTTCAAAACCACTTAAGCATCAATATAACGTATATCTCAAATTTCAAAGTTACGATGCATTATGAGAAATGTGCATAAAGTTTAAATCTTTGGATCTTAAACACCTTCAAAATCATTTAAGATTTCGTATTATATATCATTCAAATTTTTTATTGATGATGAGAAATATGCATAAAGTTTGAATCTTTAGATCTTAAACACGTTCAAAACTACTTGTTCTTAGATATTACATATCATTAAAATTTCAAATGTATGATGCATCATGATTAATGCACATAAATTTTAAATATTAAGATGTTTAACACATTCAAAACCACTTAAAATTTTGTATTACATATCATTAAAATTTCAATGTTGTGATGCATCATGAGAAGCATGCATAAAGTTTGAATTTTTGGATCTTATACATGTTCAAAACCATTTAAGCTTTGGTATTACTTATCATTCAAATTTCAAAATTGTGATGCATCATGAGAAATGTGCATTGAGTTCAAATATTTTGATCTGAATTGCATTCAAAATTGCTAAAGCTTCAGTATTATATTATTTAAATTTTAAAGATATGATGCATCGTGAGAAATGTTCATAAAGTTTGAATATTTGGATCTTAAAAAAGTTCAAAACTACTTCTTGGATATTTCATATCAGTCAAATTTTAAAGTTACGATGCATCATGAAAAACAAGTATAAAGTTTGAATCTTTGGATCTTAAACATATTAAAAATTAATTAAGCTTTGGTATTACATATCATTCAAATTTCACAATTGAGATGCATCATGGGAAACAAAGCATAATGTAAATTTTTTTAGATATTAAAATTTTTCAAAATTGCTTAAGCTTCGGTATTAAATATCACTCAAATTTCATAATTATGATGCATCATAAGAAACATACAAAGTTATAATATTTGTATCTTAAACATGTTGAAAATCAATTAAGCTTCGGTATTACATATAATCAAAATTTCAAAATTGTAATGTATTATGAGAAACATGCATAAAATTTAAATCTTTGGATCTTAAACACATTCAAAACTATTTAATATTTGGTATTATATATCATTCAAATTTCAAAGTTTTTATGCATAGTGATAAATATTCATAATGTTTGATTCTTTAGATCTTAAAAAATTTCAAAACATCTTAATCTTTGGTATTACATATACTTCAATTTTTAAAGTTATGATGCATCATGAGAAACACACATAAATTTCTAATGTGTGGATCTTAAACATGTTTAAAATCACTTAAGCTTTGACATTACATATCATTCAAATTTTAAAGTTGCGATGCTTCATGAGAAATAGACATAAAGTGAGAATCTTTGAATGTTAAATAAATTCAAAACATTGAGATTAAGCTTCAGTATTACATATCATTCAAATTTTAAATTTATAATGCATCATGAGATACACACATAAAATTTGAATATTTAGAACTTAAACATGTTCAAAACCACTTAAGCTTCAATACTACATATCATTCAAATTTCAAAGTTGAAATGCATCATGAGAAATACACATAAATTTCCAATCTTTGGATCTTAAACACTATAAAAATTGTTTAAGATTTGGTATTATATATCATTCAAATTTCATAGTTGTGATGCATCATGAGAAAAGTACATAAAATTAAAATCTTTAAATCATAAACACATTCAAAAAAAATTAAGCTTTAGTATTGCATATCATTCAAATTTTAAAATTGTGATGAATCATTGAGAAAAATGCATAAATTTCTAATCATTGTATCTTAAACATGTTCAAAACCTCTTAAGCTTCAATATTACTATTATTCAAATTTCAAAGTTGTGATGCATCATGAAGTTCAAATATTTAGGTTTAAAATAAGTTATTTTTTTTAAATTTTTGATATTACATATCATTAAAATTGTTATGTTGAGATGTCATAAAAAAATATGTATAAAGTTTGAATCTTTGGATTGTAAACACCTCCAAAACTGCTTAAGCTTTGATATTATATCATTCAAGTTTTAAAGTTGTGATGCATCATAAAAAATGTGCATAAAGTTCAATTTTTTAAATTTTAACCATGTTAATAAAAACTTAAGCTTCGATAATACATATCATTCAAATTTTAAAGTTGTAATGCATCATGAAAAATATGCATAAATTTTGATTCTTAAACTGGTTTGAAACCACTTAAAATTCAGTATTACATATCATTCAATTTCAAAGTTATGATAGGTCATGAGAAATGCACATAACTTTCAAAAATTTTAATCTTAAACATGTTGAAAATGTTTTAATCTTAAGTATTATATATCATTCAATTTTCAATGTTGAGATGCATCATGATAAATGTGTATAAAGTTTGAATCTTTGGATCTTAAACATATTCAATACTGCTTAGGCTTCAATATTACATATCATTCATAGTTTAAATTTATGATGTATCATGAGCATTGTGAATAAAGTTTAAACATGTGGATCTTAATCACATTCAAAATAGTGACCTTAAGCTTAGGTATTACATATTAATTAAATTTCAAAGTTACAATGCATTATGATTGTTGAAAATATTGTCATTGATTTCAAAGGTCTAGCATTTTTGATAAAGTCCCATAGTATTTAAAAGTGTTTTTAATATTCATATCTTGGCTAATGTGTGTTAATATTTATTTAATATTAATGAATATATTTTTTGGTTGTATAAAAGTGAAAAGAGGGCCCATGGAGAAGTCAAAGAGTCACGGGGTAAAGACAAAAGAGAAATAGGATGCATTTTCCTATGAAGAGTCATTTTAAGGAATTCTAAGAGTCACCAAGTGAAGATAAAAGAGGGTATGGTGCATTTTCCATGATCAATCACCTTAATAAATTTGAAATATCACCAAGATAAATATAAAAGAGGAAAGGATACATTTTCTTATGAAGGGTCACCATGTGACTTTTTAAATGCAAGGATACGAAGGGTCATTCAAGTTTGGTGCCATTTTCATGAGAATTGAAGGGTTATAAAGGGTGAATGTCAAAGGTTATTTGAAAATCTATAAATAAAAGCTTGAGAAGCCATTTATAATATTCAAGAGAGTTCATGGTTTTATAATTATTTTATAAAAAAAGAAGAGAGAGAACTAAGAGATATTATAGAGTTCTATCATTTATTGAGTAAGCAACATTGAGAGATAGTTGTGTTTTATATACAAGAGGGTTTGGTGATCTTATGGGTTAGTGCTCATAAATATTTATAAGGGGTTGATACTCCTATGGGTTGGTGCTCACAAATAGTTGTTGTGTTGGTGCTCGGTAAAGGGGTTAGTGCTCTTATAAGTTGGTGCTTGCAAAATTTGTAATTTAAGTTGGTGCTTATTCATATAATTGAGATTTTTATTTATGGTTTTTACCACTTTGGATTTCCATGTAAAAATTTTCTCTCTCTCTCTCTCTCTCTCTCTCTCTCATGTGGTGCATGTTATCGTTTCAGTTTTATTACGTATATTGAATGTGTGATTAAGTGGTTAAATAATAAAAATTAAATTAAGTGAAAATATATATAATATACTAATTCACCCCCCCCCTCTTATTATATTTCATTCTTAACAATTAATATCAGAGTAGTTTCCTTTTGAAAAAGTTTTACAGTTTGAAGGTAGATCAGGGAAAGCATAATGGATAGATCACATGAAAGTTTTTTTACAAATAAGGTACCTTTATTTAATAGGACAAATTATGATTTTTGGAGCATGAAGATGAGGACTTATTTGATATCTCTTGGATTCAACATTTGGTAAGTAGTGGTGGAGGAATATGAAGAGCCAAAGACACTTGTAACTACTCCAGTGGAAAAGAAGGCAAGTGAAAATAATGCTAAAAATTTAAATGCTATTTTATGTAGTTTATGTGAATAAAAATTTGTTAAACTTATGGAACTTAAATCTACTCATAAAACTTGGGTAAATTTTGAGAATATTTACAAAGGTGATGGAAAGTTTTAGTAAGCTAAGCTTCATAATTTTCAAATATAGTTCGAGAGTTTGAAGATGGAAGAGGAAAAAAATATGGCAAGTTACTTTTTATGGGTTGATCAAATAGTTAATTAGATTCAAAGTCTTAGAGAAAAGTTATAAGAATCAATCATGATTTAAAAGGTTTTGAGCTCTCTACCATTGAGATATGATGCAAAAGTTTTGATAATTGTAGAGATGAAGAATTTATCCAAGCTAAAGATGGATGAGCTACATTGTATTCTTATAATATATGAGATGCAGACCAAACAAGAAGAAAATTCAAAGAGAAAAGTTACTTTTAAGACATCAAAGAAAGAGAAGGCTAAGATTCAAGAATCAAGTGACAGTTCTAGCAATGATGAAGATGGCAACAGAGCTCTATTCATTTATAATTCAAAATAGGGTACAAGTAAATATTAAAAAAATTACCTTTTAAATATTTCAATTATGGAAAGATTAGATATTTTTAGCTAAGTACCTAGATAAGGGTAATGGTGATAATGAATAAACAAAGTCTACATACAAAAAGAATTTCAAAAATAAATTTGAGAAGTTAATTCAAGAAGAAGAGTTTGTTTTCTAAAGATCTTAGCTTAGCTAAAGATAGTGGAGTCAGTAATTTAGAAGAAGAGATTTTATTCATGATCATAGATAAAGATGTCTCTGTAATCAAAAGTATAGATGATGAAAAAGAAGATTAAGATAAAGCTGAAGTGAATCTAGAAGAAGAACTCATTTGTGCCTTAGAAGAGTTAAAATCCCTTGAGAAGAAGAATCATAGATTGAAGCTCTAAATCAAGAAAAATGAAAAGGATTCAAAAGAAACAATTGAAGATCTACAAATACACTTTAAAGAATCCAAGAAGATTAAAAATTATTTAATGACATAGTTTTAAAAAGTAAGTGAAGAATGTGAAAGGTATGTTATTGAAATTGCTTCTTTAAAAGTAGATCTTTAGAAAATAAATAAAGAAATCAATGATAAAGCAGTCAATGATTCAAAATTTTAAAATAACATTAATATATTGAATAAGATATTAGAAATTCAAATATTAATGTCAGATAAGATAGGTATCAAATTTCATAAAGAGAAAGGGGAGACCACTACTTTCATAGACAATGTTAACACAAAAAAAGAAAATAACTATGTTGAAGCTCTTACAAAAGAAAAAATAAAAAAAGAAGTTAAGAATACATAGGACATCTCAAACAAACAAGGTTGGAAGGAACAGAGCTAAAAAAGGCAATCAAGTTAGAGATATACAATTATGTCCTATTTTTATTATAATGGATATGGTCATAAGAAAATAGATGTCAAAAATGGGTTAACAATTTTAGAAATAAGGAGAAAGAAACTCATGTAGAGTCAAGTAGAAGTGACAACTCTTTTTCTCCTCTATCAATGTTTAATAAAGAGGCTAGAGATAGAGATGGAGGTAATAGGGTGATTTAGTTTCTATATAGTGCTCCATTAAATCTATATGGTGGCCTACTATGGAATAGAGAAAGGCTGTCAACACTCCCCCACCCCTAGACCTAGTTATAGAGATGGGGGTCGACTATTCCTGTCATGCTATGCACTCGACCCCCCCCCTCTATATAGATAGGGATATCATAATATGTTACAAGTGTAAAAAATTTGGACACATATCTTAGTACTATAGAAGTGTGTTTGAGTTAGTTAATAAAGATGAGATTTTTAAGGCTCCATTCATCAAGAAAAAAGTTTAGACAAGTTCATGATAGAAGAAACAACTTAAAAAGTCTATGTTGGTCAAGATAGATTTACATGTAAGAAATGAAGAAAAGCCATGGTTTATTGAAAGTGGATGTTTGGAGCACATGATAGGATACAAGAGTAAGTTTATAACCTTGAAAAAGATTAATGAAGGTACAATGAATTTTTAAGACAATACTACTACCAAAAATATCGAAAAAGATATACTAAGTTTAGATAATGGTAGAACTAAGACTAAAAATATTTTATATGTAGAAGGTATTAAGCATAATATTTTGAGTGCAAGTCAAATGTGTGATCAGGGACACACACTAAAGTTTTATGTAAAAGGTTGTAATATTAGAAAAAAGATTTATATGTGTTGGTTGTAGATACTCAAGGAAAAGAGAATAATTTGTATATGTTATCAGACATCAAAGGTCAAATATGTTGTTTGAGTCAGATTGAAGAAAGTTGGCTATGGCATAGGAGAATGAGACACATAAATTTTAAAAATATAGTTAATATCAATAAGAATAAATCAATCACAAATCTTTCAAAGATTACAAAGCCATCTAACATGCTTTTTAAACCTTGTTAGCATGGATAGCAGGCTAGAAAGTGGTTCAAAATAAAAGAATACTTGACCACTCAGATGTTAGAGCTTGTTCACACTAATTTGTGTGAACCTATGAAAACTTAAATTACTCAAGGTGAGAAATATTTCATGTTCCTTATTGATTATTTTTCATGTATGACTTGAGTAATATTTTTTAAAAAAGTCAGAAGCTTTCATACATTTCAAAACATTCAAAGCATTAGTTGAGAATAAAATCAGTTTAAAGATTAAGTGTCTAAGATCAGATCAAGTAGGAGAATTCATGTTAAATCATTTTGTTGAGTATTGTGAAGACCTTGAAATAAAAAGACATTATTTAGCAGCCAAAACTTGATAGCAAAATAGAGTAGTTTAATAGAGAAAATAATAATTTAAGAGACGATGAGGATAATACTAAATGAATTTAAGATACTAGATAAATATTGGAGAGAAGTAGTTGGTACAATAGTACATATCTATAACATAACATTATTGAGAGTCAATAGTGATAAGACTCCTTATGAGTTATGGAAAGACAAACTAGCTATAGTTGATTATTTTAGAGTTTTCGATAGTAAATGCTTCATAAAAAGAAATGATGAAAAACTAGGTAAGTTTAAATCTAGAGCAGATGAAGGTATATGTCTTGGTTATTTTTTCAAAAGTAAAGATTATAAATTTTATTAAAAAATAACCAAGAAAATAGTTTAAATTATAAGTGGCATGATAGAAGAAGATGGAGCATAAAGAATCAGTGATCCAGTAGACATTCCTTAAATTATTGAAGAAAAAGATTTTGAAGAGTTAGATGAAGATAAGAAGGAGAAAAAAGACACCAAACCCCATATAAATATTTCCAAAGAAATCATAATGAAAATAACATCATTAGGGACATAAATTAAGGAATTCACACTAGAAGAATGATGGTAAGTTAATTTAAGCAAGTTAATTTCTCTTTGTTATCCAAAATTTAGCCTAAATTTTTTACAAAATCTAGACATGATAAGAATTAGGTTAAGAAAATGGATAAAGAATTAAATCAGATAAAAAATAATGATACTTAGGAATTAGTGCCTAGACCAAAAGATTACAATGTGATAGAAACAAAATGGGTTTACAAAAATAAGTTGAATGAAAATGGAGAAGTAACCAAGAATAAAGTAAGATTAATATGTAAAGGATATGCTTAGATTGAGAGAATAGATTTTGAAAAAAAAATTTACACCAATGGCAAGGCTAGAGGCTATTAGAATGTTTATTTTATATATAGTGTTCAAAAATTTCAAAGTGTTTCAGATGGATGTGAAATTCTCCATCTTAAATGGGGATCTAGAAGAAGAGGTCTACATTGAGTAGCCTAAGGGATTTATTCTCTCAAATATTAGTAGCCATTTATGTAGATTGAAGAAATCATTGTATGGATTGAAACAAGATCCTAGAGCTTGGTATGCAAGACTTGATAAGTACCTGTAGGATCAAAGTTTTAAGAGATGATTTGTTGAAAGTAATCTCTACATCAAAATAGAAGGTGATCATCAATTAATTATTGTGGTATATGTTGATGACATCATTTTTAGAGGTAACATTGAAAAGATGAGAATTTTTTTTTTGATAATATGTAAAAAAAAATTGAGATGTCTATGCTTAGAGAATTATCATTTTTATTACAATTAAAAATATTGTAGTTAGACAAAGGAATTTTAATATCTCAAAGTAATTATGCCAGGGAAATGTTGAAAAAATTTAGTTTTAAGGATTGTGTACCAATTGGCACACCAATGAGTATAGTAAATAAGGTGATCAAGGATGAAGATTCACCTATTGTAGATCAATATTTGTATATATCTATGATTGGTAGTATTTTATATTTGATAGCATCAAAGATAGACACCATGCATGTAGTAGGTATGGTTGCAAGATATTAGTCAGCTCTAAAAGATAATCATATTCAGTTGGTGAAGAGAATATTTAGATATATCAAGGGGACATTAGATTATAGACTGTGATATCCCACATGCAAAGATTTCACTTTGGTTGCTTATACAAATTTAGATTGGGTAGATTTATTAGATGATAGAAAAAATACAAGTAGAATATATTTATTCCTTAGTGATAGCTTAGTATTATGGCCAAGAAAGAAGTAAAACTTAGTATCACTTTTTACAACTGAATCAAAATATATTATAGCAGTATTGTGTTATACTCAAGTTCTTTAGATGAAGCAAACTTTGGAAGATATCAAGGTAAAATATGATGAAATTATTTCTATTTTTTATGACAACATAAGTGTTATTAATATTTCAAAGAATCCAATGATGCATTCAATAATAAAACATATTCTCATTAGATATCACTTCTTGATAGAGCAGGTTGTAGATATTGCAATAGGTTAAGATGAAATATATCAATACTACAAAGCAAATTATAGATATTTTCATAAAGACACTACCAAAAAACACATTTAAGTATTTATGAGAGAAGTTGGAAGTATTTTCCTTTACTTATTTCCATTAAATACCAACATCAGTTAAGGGGAGCTAAGTGTTAGCTCTAGGATAGGCCCTTTGCCATTAATGTCAAAGGGGGAGAAGAATAAAAATAGGTATAGGTATAGGTACAAGTGAAAAAATAGGTACAAATAATAGGTATAAGTTACTATAGTAAAGGGGAGTTACTATATGTTTTTTAGATGGTAGTATGTGCTAGTTGGCATGTACAATGCAAATTTTAAAATGTGGCAATTTTAGTTTGAGGTTTTCATAAATGACAAAGGGGGAGATTTTTGAAAATATTTTTATTGATTTCAAAGGTCTATCATTGGTGATAAAGGCCCCATAACATTTAATGGTGTTTTTAATATTCATATCTTGGCTAATGTGTGTTAAAAGTTAAAAGAGGGGCAATAAAGAAGTAAAAGAGTCATGAGGTAAAGACAAAAGAAGAATAAAATAAATTTTTCCATGAAGATTCATCTTAAAGAATTTCAAGAGTCACCAAGTGAAGACAAAAGAGGGTATGGTACATTTTTCTATGAAGAGTCACCTTAAGGAATTTGAAAGGTCACCAAGATAAAGACAAAAGAGGAAAGGATGCATTTTCTTATGAAGGGTCACCATGTGACCTTTCAAATACAAGGATTTGAAGGGTCATGCAATTTTGGTGTTATTTTCCATGAATATTTAAGTGTCACAAAGAGTGAATGCCAAATGTCATTTAGAAAGATATAAATAAAGGCTTGAGAAGTCATTTGTAATATACAAGAAAGCTCATAGTTTTGTAATTATTTTATATAAAAAAAGAGGAGAGAAAAGTAGGAGATATTGTATTATTCTATCATTTATTGAGTAATCAACACTGAGAGATAATTGTATTTTATACATAAGAGGGCTTGGTGCTCTTATGGGTTGATGCTCACAAATATTTGTAAGGGGTTGGTACTTGTGTGGGTTGGTGCTTGGAAAAGGGTTTGGTGCTCCTACAAGTTGGTTTTGTAAACTTTGTAATTTGAGTTGGTGCTCATTCATATACTTGAGATTGTTCTTCATTTTTTTTCTTACTTTAGGTTTTCACATTAAAAAAATGGTCTCTCTCTCTCTCTCTCTCTCTCTCTCTCTCTCTCTCTCTTGTGTGGTGCATGTTATTATTTCATTTTTATTGTATATCTTGAATGTGTGATTATGTGGTTAAATAAAATAAATTAGATTAAGTGAAAAAATATATAATATACTGATATACCCCCCTCTCAGTATATTTCATGCTTAACAATGATAAACATGCATAAAGTTTGAATATTTAGATCTTAAACACATTTAAAACTATTTAAATTTTAGTATTATATATCATTAAAATTTCAATGTTGTGATTCATCATGAGAAATATGTATAAAATTTGAATTTTTATATATTAAACACATTCAAAACCACTTCAAACTCAATATTACATATCAATCAAATTACAAAGTTGTGATGCATCATGAGACACATTTATAAAGTTTGAATATTTGGATATTAAACATGTTCAAAACCACGTAAGCTTTGATATTATATATCATTCAAATTTTAAATTTGTAATACATCATGATAAACACACATAAAATTAAAATCTTTGGAACTTAAATATCTTCAAAATTGATTAAGCTTCCTTATTACATATCATTCAAATTTCAATATTGTGATGCATCATGAGAAATGCTCATAAAATTTGAATCTTTAGATCTTAAACACATTCAAAACCACTTAAGTTTTCATATTATATATCATTAAAATTTCAAATATGTAATGCATCATGAAAAATAGACATGAAGTTCAAAGCTTTACATCTTAAACATGTTCAAAACCACTTATAATTTAGTATTACATATCATTTAAATTTCAAAGTTGTGATGCATCATAAGAAATATAGATAAATTTTAAATCTTTAAATATTAAACATGTTCAAAACTATTTAAGCTTCAGTATAACATATCAATTAAATTTCTAAGTTTTGAGGCATTATAAAAAATATACTCTATGTTTAAATCTTTAGATATTAAACATTCAAAACTACTTAAGCTTTGATATTGCGTATCATTCAAATTTACAATGCATAACAAGAAATGTGCATTATGTTCAAGTTAATAGATGTTAAATAATTTCAAAATTGCTTAAGCTTTGATATTACGTATCATTAAAATTTTAAAGTTGATATGCATCATGAGAAACATGCCTAAAGTTGAAAATTTTGGATTTTAAACATGTTTAAAACTTCTTAAGCTTCAATATTACATATCATTAAAATTTCAAAGTTTTGATGCAACATAAGAAACATGCATAAAGTTGAAAAATTTAGATCTTAAACACTTTCTAAACAACATGCTTAATCTTTGGTATTACATATCATTTAAATTTAAAAGTTGAGATGCATCACGTCAAAAATACATAAATTTCAAATTTTTTGATTTTAAGAACACTCAAAACAATTTAAGCTTTGGTGTAACATTTCATTCAAATTTCAAATTTATGATTCATCATGAGAAATACATATGAAGTTCAAATATTTGAGCTTAAATATGTATAAAACCACTTAAGCTTTGGTATTACATATCATTCAAATTTTAAAGTTGTGATGCATTAGGAGAAAATTATATAATGTAAAAATATTTAGATCTTAAATAAATTTAAATTTTATTAAGCTTCAATATTACATATCTTTCAAATTTCAAAGCTATGATGCATTATAAAAAACTTGTATAAAGTTTGAATCTTTGGATCTTAAACCGTTCAAAACAAAATAAGCTTCAGTATTACATATCATTCAGTTTTCAAAATTGTGATACATCATCATGAAAAATTCACATAAAGTTCAAATCTTTAGATCTTAAACATGTTTAAAATTTCTTAAGCTTTAGTATTACATGTTATCTAAATTTCAAAGCTATGATGCATTATGAGAAATGTGCATAAAGATGGAATCTTTAGATCTTAAACAAATTTAAAATTGCATACGCTTAGGTATTACATATTATTCAAATTTTAAAGTTGTGATGCATTATGAAAAATATACATAAAGTTTAAATCTTTTGATCTTAAACAACTTCAAAACCACTTAAGCTTATGTATTATATATCATTCAAATTTCAAATTTATTATGCATCATTAGAAATGCACAAAGTTTGAATCTTTGGATCTTAAACACCTTCAAAACTACTTAAGCTTTAGTATTACATATCATTTAAATTTTAGAGCTACAATACATCAAAAAAAATATGCATAAAGTTTAAATCCTTAGATCGTAAACATGTTTAAAACCACTTAAGCTTCAGTATTACATATTATTCAAATTTTAAAGTTGTAATGTATCATGAAAAATAATCGTAAAGTTTGAATCTTTGGATCTTAAACATGTTCAAAACCACTTAAATTTTGGTATTACATATCATTCAAATTTCAAAGTTATGATACATCATGAGAAACACACATAATATTTTATTTATTTTTATTAAACACATTCAAAACTACCTAAGTTTTAGTTTTACATATCATTCAAATTTAAAAGATGCGGTGTATCATCAAAGATGCACATAAAATTTAAATCTTTGGATCTTAAACATGTTCAAAACCATTTAATCTTCAGTATTACATATCATTCAAATTTTAAATTTGTGATGCATCATGATAAATATGTATAAATTTAAAATATTTGTATTTTAAACACATTAAAAACTAATTAAGCTTCAGTAATATATATCATTCAAATTTCAAAGTTGTGATGCGTCATGAGAAACACTCATAAATTTTGAATCTTTAGATCTTAAACACATTAAAAACCACTTAATTTTCATTATTACATAGCATTCAAATTTAAAACTTGTAATGCATCATGAGAAACATAAATAAAGTTTGAATCTTTAAATCTTAAACATGTTCAAAATCACTTAAGGTTTATTATTATATATCATTCAAATTTCAAAGTTATGATTCATCATGAAAAATTTAGATAAAATTTGAATCTTTGGATCTTAAACACATTCAAAATAGCTTAAGTTTTAGTATTATATATCATTCAAATTTTAATGTTGTGATGCATCATGACAAACAAGTATAAATTTGAATATTTCGATGTAAAACATGTTCAAAACTAATTTAGCTTTGTTACTATGTATCATTCAAATTTTAAACTTGTGATGCATCAATAAAAACATGCATAAAGTTTAAATCTTTAAATTGTAAACACATTAAAAACCTCTTAATCTTTAGTATTACATATCATTCAAATTTCAAAATTATAATTCATTAAGAAAAATATGCATAAAATTTGAATTTCTAGATGTTAAACACATTAAAAAAACACTTAAAATTTGGTATTGCATATCATTAAAATTTCAAAATTGTGATGCATCATAATAAATATGCATAAAGTTTAAATTTTTAGATATTAAAAATAATATGCTTAAGCTTCAGTATTACATATCATTAAAATTTAAAATTTGTGATGCATCATGAGAAATGCACATAAATTTTAAATCTTTGGATAATAAACACCTTCAAAACTTCTTAATCTTTAATATTATATAACATTCAAATTTTAAAGTTGTGATGAATCATGAGAAGCCTGTATAAAGTTTTAAAATTTGAATATTAAATATTCAAAACCACTTAAAATTTTAAAGTTATGATGCATCATTAAAAATGTAGATAGATTTTGAATCTTTAGATCTTAAACACATTCAAAACTACTTAAACTTCGATATTGCATATCATTCCAATTTTAAATTTGCATTACATCATGAAAAACATGCATAAAGTTTGAATATTTAGACCTTTAACATGTTCAAAACCACTTAAGCTTTAGTATTACATATCATTCAAATTTCAAATTTGTAATGCATCATGAGAAACACAATTAAATTTTGAATCTTTAGATTTGAAACATGTTCAAAATTGATTGAGTTTTAGTATTACATATCATTTAAATTTCAAAGTTATGACAAATCATGACAAATACACATAAATTTTGAATTTTTATATCTTAAACACCTTTAAAAAAACTTAATCTATGATAATATATATAATTAAAATTTCAAATTTGTGATGCATCATGAAAAATGTGCATAAAGTTTAAATCTTTGAATCTTAAACATCTTCAAAACTACTTAAGATTGGGTATTACATATCCATCAAATTTTAAAGTTGTAATGCATCATAAGAAACATGCATAAATTTATAATATTAGGATATTAAACATGTTTAAGACCACTTAATTTTTAATATTACATATCATTCAAATTTTAAATTTTTGATGCATCATGAGAAACATACATAAATTTTAAATCTTTGGATATTAAACACATTCAAAACCACTTAAGCTTCAGTATTACTTATCATTATAATTTTAAGGTCGTGATGTATCATGAGAAACATACATAAAGTTCAAATATTTATACATAAACATGTTCTAAACCACTTAAGATTCAATATTACATATCATTCAAATTTCAAAGTTATGATGCATCTTGAGAAATATCCATAAAATTTGAATAATTGAATCTTAAACATATTCAAAACTATTTAAGCTTTAGTATTAAATATGATTCAAATTTTATTATCATTATGCATCATAATAAATGCTTATAAAGTTCAAATATTTAGATCTTAAATGCATTTAAAAGATGTTAACCTTTGATGTTACATATTATTCAAATTTTAATGTTGTGATGGATCATGATAAATTCATATAAAGTTTGAATCTTTGAATCTTGAACACATTAAAAACTACTTCAAATTTGGTATTATATTTCATTAAATTTTCAAAGCTACGATGTATCATGAAAAATATGTATAAAATTTGAATATTTAGATATTAAACACTATCAAAACTAATTAATATTTGGTATTACATATCATTCAAATATAAAAGTTATGAGTCATTATGAGAAATGTCCATAAATTTTGAATTTTTGGATGGTTTTGGTATTACATATCATTCAAATTTCAAAGTTGTGATGCATCTTGAGAAACATGCATAAAGTTTGAATCTTTAGATCTTAAACACCTTTAAAACTACTTAATCTTTGGTACTACACATCATTCAAATTTCAAATTTGTGATGCATCATGATAAACATTCATAGCTTTTGAATCTTAAACACCTTCAAAACCACAAAAGATTTAGTATTCTATATCATTCAAATTTCAATGTTGTGATGCATCATTAGAATTACCTATAAAGTTTGAATCTTTAGATCCTAAACACTTTTAAAAAATTTAAGCTTCGGTATTGTATATCAATTAAATTTCAAAGTTTTAATGCATTATGACAAATGTGCATAAGCTTCAATTCTTTGGATCTTAAGCACCTTAAAACAAGTTAATCTTTGGTATTACATATCATTCAAATTTTAAAATTATGATGCATCATGAAAAATATACATAAAATTTGAACATTTTTATCTTAAACACCTTCAAAATCACTTAAGCTCGATATTACATATCATTCAAATTGTTAAGTTATAGTGCATTATGAGAAACATGCATAACATTTAAATATTTAGATACTAATTAGGTTTAAAACCACTTAATGTTTGGTAGTACATATCATTCAAATTTTAATGTTTCGATGCATCATGAAAAATACACATAAAATTTGAATTTTTGGATCTTAAATACATTTAAAATAGCTTAAACTTTGATATTACATATCATTATAATTTCAAAGTTGTGATGTATTATGACAAACATACATATAGTTTGAATCCTTAGATCTTAAACAAATTCAAAACATTTTAAGCTTCTATATTACATATTATTCAAATTTAAAGTTTTGATGCATCACAATAAAATTTCATAAAATTTAAATCTTTAAATCTTAAACAAATTTAAAACTAATACATCTTGAGAAATGCACATAAATTTTGAATCTTTGGATCTTAAACACCTATAAAACCACTTAAGCTTTGGTATTACATATAATTCAAATTTTAAATTTGGAATGCATCACAAGAAATGTACATAAATTTTAGAGCTTTATATCTTAAACACCTTTTAAATCGCTTAGGATTTGATATTATATATCATTTAAATTTCAAATTTATGATGCATCATGAAAAACATGCATAAAATGTAAATATTTAGATCTTAAACACCTTCAAAATTACTTAATTTTCAATATTGCATATCATTCAAATTTTTAATGCATCATGATAAACATGTATTAAATTTGAATTTTTATATCTTAAACACATTCAAAACTAATTAAACTTTGATACTACATATCATTAAAATTTTAATATTGTGATGAATTATGATAAATGCACATAAAATTTGAATTTTTAGATATGAAACAACTTTAAAATTGCTTTAGCTTTATTATTATATATCATTCAAATTTTAAAGTTTAAATTCATCAAAAAAAGTACACATAAAGTTTGAATATTTAGATCTTTAACAGGCTTAAAATTGATTAAAATTTGATATTACATATCATTCAAATTTTATAATTATGATGCATCACTAGAAATGATCAAAAAATTTGAATTTTAAACACATTTAAAAATTCTTAAGCTTTGGTATTACATATCATTCAAGCTTCAAATTTATGATATATCATGAAAAATGCACATAAATCTTGAATGTTTGGATCTTAAAAATATTCAAAACAATAAATTCAAGCTTCAGTATTATATATCGTTCAAATTAAAAAACATTTATGCATAATGAAAAATATACATAAAATTCAAATCTTTGGATCTTAAACAACTTCAAAATCACTTAAGATTCGATATTATGTTTCATTAAAATTTCAAAGTTGTGATACACCATGATAAATGAGCATAAAGTTTAGATCTTTAATTCTTAAACACATTCAAAATTGTTTAAACTTTGATATTACATAACATTCAAATTTTAAAGTTATGATACATCATAAAAAATGCATATAAAGTTTGAATATTTAGGTCTTAAACACATTCAAATCCACTTAAGATTTTTTATTTCACATCATTAAAATTTCAAAGTTGTGATGCATCATGATAAATGAGTATAAAGTTCAAATTTTTGTATCTTAAACACCTTAAAAACTATTAAATATTTGATATTA
Organism: Torreya grandis; assembly: GCA_037957365.1. Lineage (NCBI taxonomy): Eukaryota > Viridiplantae > Streptophyta > Pinopsida > Cupressales > Taxaceae > Torreya > Torreya grandis. The sequence goes on from JARHVA010002795.1 coordinate 1,136,577, forward strand.
CATATCATTTGAATTTCAAAATTGTGATACATTATGAGAAACATGCATAAAGTTTAAATCTTTATATCTTAAACACCTTCAAAACCACTTAAGCTTTGATGTTACATATCATTCAATTTTTAAAGTTAAATGCATCATGAGAAATGAGAATTAAGTTCATTTTTTTAGATCTTAAACAAGTTTAAAACCACTTAGACTTCGGTATTACATATCAATCAAATTTGAGAGTTGTGATGAATAATGAGAAACATGTATAAAGATAAAATCTTTGGATCTTATATACTTTAAAAACCACATAAGATTTATTATTACATATCATTCAAATTTTAAATTTGTGATAGATCATGAGAACTGTACATAAATTTTAAATCTTTGAATCTTAAACACATCCAAAACCACTTAAACTTTGGTATTACATATTATTCAAATTTTAAATTTGTGATGCACCATGATAACAATGTATAAAATTTGAATCTTTGAATCTTAAACATTTGTAAAATTAATTACGCTTCAGTATTACACATCATTTAAAATTTAACGTTTTGATGCATCATAAAAAATATGCATAAAGTTCAAAGCTTTGGATATTAAACATATCTAAAACCACTTAAGATTTGATATTACATATCATTTAAATTTTAAAATTACGATGCATCATTAAAAATATGCATAAATTTCAAATCTTTTTATTTTGAACAACTTTAAAACCATTTAAGCTTTGGTATTACACATCATTTAAATTTGAAAATTACAATGCATATAAGATAATTCCATGTTTATGCATAAACTTAGAATCTTTGGATATTAAAAAAGTTTAAAACTTCTTAATGTTTAATATTACATATAATTCAAATTTCAAAGTTATGATGCATCAAGAGAAATGCATGTAAAGTTTGAATCATTAAATCTTAAACAAATTCAAAATTGTTTAAGTTTCACAATTACATATCATTCAAACTAAAAAGTTATGATGCATCATAATAAATCCATATAAAGTGCAAATCTTTAGATCTTAAATAATTTTAAAATCACTTAAGATTTAGTATTATATATCATTCAAATTTTAAAGTTGTGATGCATCATGAGAAATACGCATAAAATTTGAATCTTTGGATCTTAAAAGGATCAAAACTATTAAAGCTTTGATATTACATATCATTCAAATTTTAAATTTGTGAAAGAAATGTGTATAAAATTTGAATCTTAAACATTCAAAATCACTTCATCTTTAGTATTGCATATCATTAAAATTTTAAAGTTGTGATGCATCATTAGAAACATGCATAAAGTTTAAATATTTGGATCATAAACACTTTCAAAACTTCTTAATCTTTAATACTACATATCACTCAAATTTCAAAGTTATGATGCATCATGAGAAATGCACATAAGCATCAAATATTTAGATCTTAAACACCTTTAAAACATCCCAAGCTTAAGTATTACATATCATTCAAATTTTAACTTTTTGATGCATCATGATAAATGTGCATAAAGTTTAAATATTTCAATATTAAACATGTTCAAAATTTCTTAAGCTTCAGTATTGCATATCACTACAAAATTAAAGTTCTGATGCATCATGAGAAACATGCATATAGTTCAATTCTTTGGATCTTAAACACATTCAAAACCACTTAAATTTTAGTATTACATATCATTTCAATTTTAAGTTTGTAATGCATCATGAGAAATATGTATAAATTTTAAATCTTTGAATCTTAAGCACATTCAAAAGCACTTCATCTTCGATATTACATATCATTCAAATTTTAAAGTTGTGATTCATCATAAAAAATATGCATAAAATTTTAATGTTTGAATCTTAAACATGTTTAAAACCACTTAAGATTTAGTATTACATATCATTCAAATTTTAAATTTGTGATACATCATTATAAATGTACTTAAATTTTAAATATTTAGATCTTAAATACCTTTAAAACCACTTAAGTTTCGGTATTACATATCATTAAAATTTTAAAGTTACATCATAAAAAATGTGCATAAATTTTGAATCTTTAAATCTTAAAAAAATTAAAAACTACTTAATCTTCGGTATAACATATCACTCAAATTTAAAAGATGCAATACATCATGAGAAACACATATAAAATTCAAATTTTTGGATCTTAAATACATATAAAACTGCTTAAAATTTGTTATTACATATCATTCAAATTTCAATGTTGTGTTGCATCATGAGAAATATACATAAATTTTGGATCTTTAAATCTTAAACACGTACACATTTTTTTAAGATTTGATATTATATATCATTCAAATTTCAAAGTTTTATTGCATCATGAAAAACACACATAAATTTTGAATCTTTTAGTCTTAAACACTTTCAAAACCACTTAAGCTACAAAATTAGATATCATTCAAATTTAAAAGTTATGATGTATCATGAGAAACATCCATAAATTTTAAATCTTTGGATCTTAAACACCTTCAAAATTGATTAATCTTTGGTACCATATATCATTCAAATTTCAAAGTTATTATGTATCATGATAAATGTGCATAAACTTTAAATGTTTAGATCTTAAACACCTTTAAAACTACTTAAGTTTTAGATATTAAACATGTTCAAAATTGTTTAAGCTTTAGTATTACATATCATTCAATTTTCAAAGTTATGATACATCATGAAAAATACACATAAAGTTTGAATCTTTGGATTTTAAATATGATCAAAATTACATAAGCTTTGGTATTACATATCATTCAAATTTCAAACATGTGATGCATCATGAGAAATATGCATAAAATTTGAATCTTTGAATTTTAAATACTTTTAGAACCACTTAAGCTTTGGTATTATATATATTCAAATTTCAAAGTTTTAATGCATCATAAGATATATGCATAAAATTTGAGTCTTTAAATCTTAAACACCTTCAACACTACTCAATAAATGATATTACATATCACTAAAATTTTAAAGTTGTGATACATCAAGAGAAATGTGCATAATTTTTGAATATTTAAATCCTAAATAACTTAAAAATTACTTAGACTTAGATAGTATAAATCATTCAATTTTCAAATTTATGATACATCATGATAAATACACATAAAGTTCAAATGTTTGGATCTCAAACACCTTAAAAACCACTTAATGTTTGGTGTTATATATAATTAAAATTTTGAAGTTATGATGTATTTCAAACACCTTCAAAACCACTTAAGTTTAAAATTCAAATTTCAATGGTATGATGCATCATGGAAAATGGGTATAAAATTTAAATCTTTAAATCTTAAATACGTTCAAAATCACTTAAGCTTCAGTATTGCATAACATTCAAATTTTAAAGTTATGATGCATTATGAGAAACATGCATAAAGTTCAAATTTTTAGATTTTAAGAACTTTAAAAACTTCTTAAGATTCAGTATTACATATCATTAAAATTTTAAATTTTTGATGGATCATGAAAAATATGCAAAAAATTTTCATCTTTATATCTTAAACAAATTCAAAACTGCTTAAGCTTCAATACTTACATATCATTCAAATCTCAAAGTTGTGATGCATTATAAAAAAATACATATAAATTCTAAATCACTAGATCTTAAACACGTAATAAACCACTTAAGCTTCATTATTACATATCATTCAAATTTTAAATTTATAATACATCATGAAAAATGAGCATAAAATTTAAATCTTTAGATCTTAAACATATTCAAAATTGATTAAGATTCAATTTTATATATCATTCATATTTTAAAGTTGTGATGCATCATGAGAAAAATGCATAAATTTTAATTTTTTAGATCTTAGACATGTTAAAAACTACTTAAGCTTCAGTATTACATATCATGAAACTTTTAAAATTATGATGCATCATGAAAAATACACATAAATCTCAAATATTTAAATCTTAGATATGTTTAAAACCACTTAAATATCAATATCACATATCATTCAAATTTCAAAGTTGTAATGCATCAAGAGAAATGTGCTTAGATTTTTAATCTCTAGATCTTAAACACTTTAAAAATTACTTAAAATTTATAATTACATATCATTCAAAATTTAAAGTTATGATGTATCGTGAAAAATATGCATAAAATTTAAATTTTCAAATCTTAAACATGTTAAAAATTGATTAAGCTTTGTTATTACATATCATTAAAATTTTAAAGTTATGATACATTTATGAGAAATGCACATACAAATTGAATTTTTATATCTTAAACACATTCAAAATTTATTAAGATTTGGTATTACATAACATTCAAATTTTAAAGTTATAATTCATCATGAAAAATATGCATCAAGTTTGAATCTTTCGATCTCAAACATGTTATTTAAATTTCAAAGTTACAATGCATCATGAAAAATACATTCAAAGTTCAAATATTTAGAATTTAAATACCTTCAAAACTACTTAAATTTTCGTATTACATATTATCTATATTTTAAAGTTATGATGCATGATGAAAAACATGCATAAAATTTTAATCTTCAGATCTTAAATATGTCCAAAACTACTTAAGCTTCGATATTATATATCATTCAAACTTCAAACTTGTAATACGTCATGAGAAATACACATAAATTTCAAATCTTTTGATCTTAAACACATTGAACACTAACTAATATTCAGTATTATATATCATCCAATTTTTAAAGTTGTGATGCATTTTGAGAAACAGGCATAAAATTCAAATCTTTGGATCTTAAATATGTTCAAGAATCTTTAATATTCAATATTACATATCATTTAAATTTTAATGTTATGATGCATCATGAGAAATGCAAAAAAAAAGTCAAAACTTTAGATGTTAAACATGTTTAAAACTACCTAAGCTTTGGTATTATATATCATTCAAATTTCAAAATTGTGATGCATCATAAAAAATGCATATAAAATTCAATTTTTTTGATCTTAAGCATATTAAAAACTTCTTAATATTTAGTACTATATATTATTTAACTTTTAAAGTTGTGATGTATTATTATAAATGTCCATAAAGTTTGAATATTTAAATCTTAAACACTTTTAAAATAATTTATTTTTTGGTACTACATATCACTCAAATTTCAAAGTTACGATGCATCATTAGAAAGATGCATAAATATTAAATCTTTGGATCTTAAACACCTTTAAAACCACTTACGATTTGATCTTAAAAACATTCGAAATCACTTAAACTTTGATATTACATATCATTAAATTTTTTAAGTTACAATGCATCATAAAAAATACACATAAATTTTAAATTTTTAGATTTTAAACACGTTCAAAACTACTTAAACCTCAGTATTACATATCATTTAAATTTTAAAATTACCATGCATCATGATAAACATGTATACATTTTGAATATTTAATTAAATCTTAAACACATTCAAAAGCATTTCATCTTTGGTATTACATATCATTCAAATTTCAAAATTTGTGATGCATCATGAGAAACATACATAAATTTTGAATGTTTAAATTTTAAACATGTTTTAAACTACCTAAACTTCAATATTACATATCATTCAAATTTCAAAGTTGTGATCATCATTAGAAATATACATAAAATTTAAATATTTAGATTTTAAACACCTTTCAAACTACTTAAACTTTGATATTACATATCATTCAAATTTCAAAATTATGATACATCATGAGAAATATACATAAAATTTAAATATTTAGATATTAAACACATTCAAAATTATTTAAGCTTCACTGTTAAAAATATTTCAAATTCTAAAGTTATTATGCATCATGATAAATGTGCATAAAGTTTAAATATTTAAATCTTAAATACCTTCAAAACTATTTAAGCTTCGGTATTACATATCATTTACATTTCAAAGTTATAATGCATCATGAGAAACATGTATAAAATTTGAATCTTTGGATCATAGAAACTTTTAAAATTTCTTAATCTTTTGTATTACATATCATTCAAATTTTAAAGTTGTGATGTATCATGAAAAATTTACATAAACTTAGAATCTTTGGATCTTAAACACCTTCCAAACTGTTTAAGCTTTAGATCTTAAATATGCTCAAAACTACTTAAGCTTTGGTATTATATATCATTAAATTTTCAAAATTTGAAATTTGTATCTTAAACATGCTCAAAACTTTTTAAGATTCAGTATTACATATCATTTAAATTTTAAACTTGTGATGTATTAGGAGAAACATGCATAAAGTTTGAATCTTTGAATTGTAAACACCTTCAAAACCTCTTAAGCTTCGATATTACATATCATTCATATTTCAAAGTTATGATGCATCATGAGATATACAGATAAATTTTAAATTTTAATATATTAAACACCTTCAAAACCACTCAATCATTGATATTACATATCAATAAATTTTAAAAATGTGATGCATCATGATAAATGCAAATAATGTTCAAATATTTCCATCTTAAACATCTTCAAAACTGATTAATATTTGATATTACAAATAATTCAATTTTTAAAGTTCAAATCTTTGATTAATATTTGATATTACATCATGAGGAACACACATAAAGTTCAAATCTTTGAATCTTAAACACCTTAAGAACTGCTTAATCTTTGGTATTATATATGATTCAAATTTCAAAGTTTTGATCTATCATTAGAAACATGCATAAAATTCTTCTTTGTCTCAAACACTTTCAAAACTTTAGTATTACATATCATTAAATTTTCAAAGTTGTGATGGATCATAAACATATTCAAAACTACTTAAGCTTCAGTATTACACATCATTCAAATTTCAAAGTTATGATGCATCATTAAAAATTTAAATAAATTTTAAATCATTGAATCTTAAACACATTTAAAACCACTTAAGATTCAATATTAAATATCATTTAAATTTCAAAGTTGTAATGCATCATGAAAAATAAACATAAAGTTTAAATATTTGTATCTTAAACACATTCAAAACTACTTAAGCTTTAGTATTACATATCAATCATATTTCAAAGTTGTGATGCATGATGAGAAACATGCATAAAAATTGAATTTTTAGATGTTAAACATGTTGAAAATCACTTAAATTTTATTATTACATATCATTAAAATTTCAAAATGATGATACATCATGAGAAATACACAAAGTTTGAATCTTTGGATCTAAACATGTTCAAAATCACTTAAATTTCAATATTACATATCATTCAAATTTTAATGTTACAATGGATGCATCATAAGAAACATGCATAGAGTTTGAATCTTTGGATCCTAAACACCTTCAAAATTACTAAAGCTTTGAAATTACATATCAATTCAATTTCAAAGTTGTGATATATAATGAGAAACATGCATAAAGTTTAAATCTTTAGATCTTAAACACCTTCAAAACCTCTTAATATTTGATTTTATATATCATTCAAATTTCAAAGTTACAATGCATCATGAAAAATGCACATAAGATTTAAATTTTTGAAGCTTAAACATGTTCAAAACTGCTTAAGTTTTAATATTACATATCATTCAAATTTTGAAGTCATGATGCATCATGATAAACATATATAAAATTTAAATTGTTATATCTTAAACATGTTCAAAACCACTTAATAAGCTTCATTATTACATATTATTCAAATTTTAAGGTTGTAATGCTTCGTGAGAAATACACATAAAATTTAAATCTTTACATATTAAACACCTAAAAAACTACTTAAGCTTCAGTATTACATATCATTTAAATTTAGTTGTGATACATCATCTGAATTATGCATAAAATTTTAATTTAAACTTTAAATATATTTAAAATTACTTAAGCTTTAGTATTTTGCATCATTTAAATTTTAAAGTTGTGATGCATCACACAAAATGCACATAAAATTCAAATATTTGAATCTTAAACTTGTTCAAAACCACTTAACCTTTAATATTACATATTATTTAAATTTTAAAGTTGTGATGCATCATGAAAAACATACATAAAATTTAAATCTTTTGATCTTAAACACCTTCATAATTATTAAGCTTCATATAACATATGCTTCAAATTTCAAAGTTGTGATGAATTAAAAGAAACATGTATAAAGTTTGAATCTTTAGATCTTAAACACATTTAAAATTGCTTAAGCTTTGGTATTAAATATCATTCAAATTTCAAAATTGTGATGCATCAAAAAAAATGCACATAAAATTTCAATTTTTGACTTAAATACCTTCAAAATTGATTAAGCTTTGACATTACATATAATTCAAATTTCAAAGTTATGATGTATCATGAGTAATGTCTATAAGTTTTGAATCTTTGGATCTTACACACCTTCAAAAGTACTTAATTTTTGGTATTATATATCATTCAAATTTTGAATTTGTGATGCATCACAAGAAATGCACTTAAATTTTGAATCTTTGGATTGTAAACACTTTCAAATTTTCTTAAGCTTTAGATCTTAAACATGCTTAAAACTATTTAAGCTTGGATATTACATATCATTCAATTTTCAAAATGTGATGTATCATGAGAAATGCACATAATATTTAAATATTTAGATCTTAAACATGATACAAATTTATTAAGCTTTGATATTACATATTTAAATTTCAATCTTGTGATGTATCATGAGAAACTTTCATAAAATTTAAATCTTTGAATTTTAACACCTTTAAAAAATATTAAGCTTCAGTATTACATGTCATTCAAATTTCAAAGTTGTGATGCATCATGATATATGTACATAAAGTTTAAATCTTTGATTTTAAATAACTTCAAAACCACTTAATATTTGGTATTATATATCATTCAAACTTTAAATTTATAATGCACTATGAGAAACATGCATAAATTTTAAATATTTAAATCTTAAACACTTTAAAAACCTTTTAATATTCAGTATTATATATCATTCAAATTTCAAAGCTATGACGCATCATTAAAAATATACATAAAATTTGAATCTTTGTATTTTAAACACCTTTAAAAGTGCTTTAAGCTTTTATATTACATATCATTCATATTTTAAAGTTGTAATGTATCATGAGAAATAGATATAAAGTTTGAATATTTAGATCTTAAACACATTCAAAATAACTTAATCTTTGGTATTACATATCATTCAAATTTTAAAGTTGTGATGCATCATGAAAAACATGTATAAAGTTAAAATATTTGAATCTTAAACACTTTAAAAACCAGTTAAGCTTTAGTATTACATATCATTTAAATTTCAAAGTTGTGAAAGATCATAAAAAATTCACATAAAATTTGAATATTTCAATCTTAAACACATTCAAAACTAGTTAAGCTTCAATATTACATATTATTCAAATTTGAAAGTTGTGATTTATGATGACAAACATGCAAAAAGTTCAAATAATTAAATCTTAAATATGTTTAAAACCACTTAACATTCAGTATTACATATCATTGAAATTTCAATGTTGTAATGCATCATGAAAAATAGGCATAAAGTTTGAATCTTTAGATCTTAAACATGTTTGAAGATACTTAAGCCTCGATATTATATATCATTCATATTTTTAAGTTGTGATGTATCATTAAAAATATGCATAAAGTTTGAATTTTTAAATCTTAAACAAGTTATAAACTACTTAAACTTTACTATTATATATCATTCAAATTTTACAATTATTATGCATCATGATAAATACACATAAAGTTTGAATCTTTGGATATTAAACATGTTCAAAATCACTTAAGCTTTAATAATACATGTCATTCAAATTTTAATGTTACAATGCATCATGAAAAATGTGCATAAAATTTAAATCTTTTGATTATAAAAATGTTTTAAAAAATTACATTTTGTTATTACATACCATTAAAACTACTTAAGCTTCAATATTACATACCATTTAATTTTTAAATTTGTGATGCATCATGATAAATTATCATAAAGTTTGAATCATTAGATCTTTAACATGTTCAAAACCACTTAAGCTTTAGTATTACATATCATTTAATTTTCACAATTTTGATACATCATAAGAAATGGGTATAAAGTTTGAATCTTTGTATCTTAAACATATTTAAAACTACTTAAGCTTTGGTATTACATATCATTAATATTTGAAACTTAAGATGCATTAAGAAAAATATGCATAAAGTTTAAATTTTTATATCTTAAACACGTTAAAAAATGCTTAAGTTTTAGTATTACATATAATTCAAATTTTAAAATTGTGATGCATCATGATAAATACAATAAATTTGAATCTTTGGATCTTAAACATGTTCAAAATCAATTAATATTTGATATTACATATCATTCAAATTTCAAATTCATGATATATCATAAGAAACATGCATAAATTTTGAATCTTTAGATCTTAAACACCTTCAAATCTACTCAAGCTTTAGAATTAAATATCATTCAAATTTCAAATTTGTGATTTATCATGACAAACATGCATAAAGTTTGAATATTTGGATATTAAATATGTTTTGAAGAAATTAAGCTTTGCTATTAAATATCATATAAATTTAAAAGTTGTGATGCATTTTAAGAAATATGCATAAATCTAGAATATTTGAATTTTAAGCACCTTTAAAACTGCTTAAGCTTTAGTATTACATATCATTTAAATTGCATAGTTGCAATGCATAATGAGAAATTCTTATAAATTTAGAATCTATTTAAACTTTAGTATTACATATCATTTAAATTTTTTAGTTGCAATGCATCATTAGAAATGATAATAAAGTTAGAATTTTTAGATCTTAAACACATTCAAAATCACTTAATCTTTGGTATTACATATCATTTAAATTTTAAAATTATGATGCATCATGAAAAATGTGCATAAAATTTAAATTTTTGGATATTAAATATATTTAAAATTACTTAAACTTCAGTATTACATATTATTCAAAGTTTAAATTTATGATGCATCATTAGAAACACATATAAAGTTTGAATCTTTGGTTTTTAAATATGTAAAAAAACACTTAAGTTTTAGTATTACATATCATTTAGGTTTTATATTTGTGATACATCATGATAAATATACATAAAATTTGAATCATTAGATCTTAAATAAATTCAAAAGTGTGCTTAAGATTTGATATTACATATCAATCAAATTTCAAAGTTGAAAAATATCATGAAAAATATGCATAAAATTCAAATCTTTGGATATTAAATATATTTAAAACTACTAAATCTTTGGTATTACATATTATTCAAATTTCAATGTTATGATGCATCATTATAAATTTGCATCAAGTTTAAATATTTGGATGTTAAACACATTCAAAACTACTTAAGATTTGATATTATATATAATTTAAATTTTTAAGTTGTAATGCATCATAAAAAATGTACATAAAATTCAAATCTTTAGATCTTAAATAGGTTTAAAATTGATTAAGCTTAGGTCTTACATTTCATTCAAAATTCAAAGTTATGATAAATCATGAAAAACATGCATAAAATTCAAATTTTTAGATCTTAAACATGTTCAAAACTGCTTAAGCTTCGGTATTACATATCGTTTAAATTTTAAATTTATGATGCATCATGAGAAACATACATAAATTTTGAATCTCTAGATATTAAACACCTTAAAAACTACTTAAGCATTGGTATTAAATATTTTTCAAATTTTAATGTTACGATGCATCATAAGAAACATTCATAAAATTTGAATTTTAAAATTTTAAACACTTTCAAAACTATTTAAGCTTCAGTATTACATATCATTTAAATTTTAAAGTTATGATACATCATAATAAACATGCATAAAGTTAAAATCTTTGGATATTAAATACATTCAAAATTGCTTAAGCTTCAAGATTACATATCATTCAAATTTTAAAGTTACAATGCAGCATGAAAAACATGCATAAAGTTTGAATCTTTGGATTTTAAACACCTTCATAACCATTTAAGCTTAGATATTACATATCATTAAAAATTTAAATTTGTTATGCATTAAGAGAAAAGTGTATAAACTTAAAATCTTTGGATTGTAAACACATTCAATACTACTTAAGTTTCAGTATTACATATCCTTAAAATTTTAAAGTTGTGATGCATTAAGAGAAATACACAAAAAATTTCAATCTTTAAATCTTAAACCTTGAAAACTACTTAAGCTTCAATATTACATATCATTCAAAGTTCAAAGTTGCCATGCATCATGAGAAAGATGCATAAAGTTCAATTTTTTAGATCTTACACACCTTCAAAACTACTTAAGCTTTTGTATCACATATCAATCAAAATTCAATGTTACGATGCATTATTAAAAATGCACTTAAATTTTAAATCTTTAGATCTTAAACACCTTCAAAACTACTTAAACTTTAGTATTACATATCATTCAAATTTAAAAATGGTGTATCATCATGAAAAATATGCATAAATTACAAATCTATGGATCTTAAACCCTTTCAACACTATTTAAGCTTTTGATATTACATATCAATCAAATTTCAAAGTTGTTATGCATCATCAAAAATGTGCATAAACTTTGAATTTTTGGATCTTAAACACATTCAAAAATACTTAAGCTTCAGCATTACATATTATTCAATTTTCAAAGTTGTGATGCATCATGAGAAATACACATAAAGTTTAAATCTTTGGATCTTAAACACATTCAAACCACTTAAGCTTTAGTATTAAATTTTATTTAAATTTCAAAGTTGTGATGCATCATGATAAATGTGCATAAAATTTGAATCTATGGATCTTAAATACCTTAAAAATTGCTTGAGCTTTGGTATTACATATCATTCAAATTTTAAAGTTGCATTGCATCATGACAAACATGCAAAAAAATTGGAATCTTTGGATCCTAAACAAATTCAAAACTACTTGAGCTTCGGTATTACATATAATTAAAATTTTAAATTTGTGATGCATCATGATAAATTCACATAAAATTCAAATCTTTGAATCTTAAACACCTTAAAATATACTTAAGCTTCAGTATTACTTATCATTCAAATTTCAATGTTGTGATACATCATGAAAAATGCATAGAAAGTTTGAAGCTTTAGATCTTAAAAATGTTTAAGACCACTTAAGCTTCAATATTACATGTCATTTAAAATTTAAAGTTAGAATCTTTAGATCTTAAACATGTTTAAAACTACTTAAGCTTTGGTATTACATATCATTCAAATTTTAATGTAGTAATGCATCAAGAATGTGAAAAAATTTTGAATCTTTTTATCTTAAACAAATTTAAAATAAAATGCTTAAGCTTTCATATTAAATATCATTAAAATTTCAAAGTTTTTATGGATCATGAGAAAAGTGCATAAATTTCAAATCTTTGGTTTTGAAACACCTTCAAAACTAGTTAAGCTTCAATATTACATATCATATAAAACTCAGAGTTGTGATGCATCATGAAAAATTTCACAAAGTTAAAATATTTGCATATTAAACATGTTTAAAACCATTTAAGCTTTAGTATTCCACATCATTAAAATTTTGAAGCTATGATGAATTATAATAAACATACATAAATTTTGAATCTTTGGATCTTAAACAAATTCAAAACCATTTAAGTTTTGATATTATATATCATTCAAATTTTAAAGTTGTAATGCATCATGAAAAATCTTTGTAAATTTTGAATATTTAGATCCTAAATATATTCAAAACTACTCAAGTTTTAGTATTATTTATGATTCAAATTTAAAATTTGTGATGCATCATGAGAAGCACGCATAAATTTTAAATATTTGGATCTTAAACACATTCAAAACCACTTAAGTTTTGGTGTTACATATCATTTAAATTTCAAATTTGTGATGTATCATGAGAAACATGAATAAAGTTTAAATATTTAGGCCTTAAACACCTTCATAACCTCTTAAGCATCAGTATTACATATCTTTCAAATTTTAAAATTATGATGCATAAAAAACTGTGTACAAATTTTGAATATTTGGATCTTAAACACATTAAAAATTGCTTAAGATTTGGTATTACATATCATTTAATTTTTGAATTTGTGATGCATCATGTGAAATATGAATAAATTTAGAATCTTTTGTTCATAAATATGCTCAAAACCACTTAAGCTTCACTATTACATAGCATTCAAATATCAAAGTTTTAATACATCATAATAAATGCACACACAATTCAAATCTTTGCATCTTAAACACATTCAAAAATGTTTAAGCTTTAGTATCACATATCATTCAAAATTTGAAATTGTGATGCATCATGATAAATACACATAAAGTTCAAATCTTTGAATCTTAAACATGTTCAAAACCACTTAAAATTCAATATTATATATCATTCAAATTTTAAAAATGCAATGCATCATGAAAAATATAAATAAAATTTGAATCTTTAGATCTTAAACACCTTCAAAACTATTTAAACTTCAATATTACATATCATTCAAACCTCAAAATTGTAATGCATAATGAGAAATAAGCATAAACTTAAAATATTTTGATCTTAAAAACATTTAAAAATAATTATGTTTTGATATTACATATCATTTAAATTTCAAAGTTGGGATGCATCACGAGAAATATATGTAAAGTTCAAATCTTTGGATCTTAGTCACATTCAAAACTGCTTAAGCTTCGGTATCACATATCATTCAAATTTCAAAGTTAGGATGCATCATGAGAAATTCACATAAATTTCAAATATTTAAATATTAAAAACCTTTAAATTATTTTAAGCTTCAATATATTTAAGCTTCAGTATTACGTATCATCCAAATTTTAAACTCATGATGCATCATGAAAAATGTGTATAAAATTTGAATCTGTAGCCATATAAAATGTGAAATTTAGTAACTTGAGCATGGTTAATTACACCCAACCAATAGGTCACTCTTGCTTACTATCATAACTCTCTTACACTTATTTTCACTAATTCCCAGTCATCTATATCCTTCTAGACTTGAGCTAGGTTGAGCCAGACCTTTTTTTCTAATATAAATCAATCCCCCTAGGTCCCATCTACTTAGAATAGTAGCACCACACTTGGACTATAGCACTGGTGCCACTCCTATCCACTTTTGGCACTCTTTTCTAAGTGTAATTATGGCCCCAATGGTTAATTTATTCTGGTTCCCCATCCTTCTCCTTGTCATCTTAATAATGCAAGTACATTCAACCTATGATCAATATATCCTTATAAAAGCCCATTAAAATATCATTTGAAAAGGGTTTAAAATTATCATTAATCAAGTTTGAATACAAGAAATAATACTCAATAAATTTTCCCTATTCTCTACATACAACCAACAAACACACTTACAAGCTTATTGAAATTCTTACACTAATTCCTAGCCACCTCATGCACCTCAAGTTTAGCATTTTGCATCTTCATATACGTAATTTCATAAAGCACATCAAGTGGAATAACTACATATGGCTTGATCCGTCTTTATAGTATTGGTATGTAGGTAGTGTGCTCACACAAGGGGTGTGGATCCACATCCAGTGAATCTTACACACACTAACCCCCCTATTTCTCAAGATTAATCAAAGCAAAATAGAAGATAGGGTTTAAAGAAATAATATGCTCTATATGGAGATCTATAGACTTTCATCTCCAAAAACTTCGTAGATAGCGTCACACAAACATATAAAACAAAACCTAAAAAGCTCAGATCCTTAGGACTATAGTGGCAAAGGTGGACTATAGCATTGGTGCCACTACTATCTAATTTTGGTGATCTTATCCAATCATGAAAGTCCAAATCTTAATTTATGATAGTGTCTTAGTCTTACATAGTGAATTTCAGCGTTTGTCTCAGTCGAATCAATTAGTTTCCAAATAATTTTGATTTTCTCCTTCTCATTAATATTTTTAGAAAAGTCTAAATTATAATTAATTTACACAAATAAATATATTAATTATGCTCTATTTATTTACTAATTTTACTATTCAGACCCTTTAACTAAATTAGGAATAATACCCCAATATTCTTAAAATTATTAAAGCATTTGGTGATCGAAACTTGCCTCATTTGTGCATAAAAACCTTAGAAACCCTAGGGTAAATTTCTTATATATATTTTTTTAACCTACTTTAGACACCAAAAATATGCACACGTATTATTAAAAATGTTGAAGTAACCCTAGAAGTACCCTGGGACCCTCTTAGGATGAACCTACACCTATCAAGCTTAACTAACCAATCCACACTCAGGTGCACCTAACTGAGTAACCCTAACTTATAAGACCCTATTCATATGCATCCTGACCATTGATCATTAATGTGACCATCAATGGTCATCCTTGAGAACCCTTAATCATCAACAATTAGGATCTACTTTCCCACCAAGAGATGCAAGCTCTACTGACCCTTTTCTAAGTATAAATTTGTCTAATTTATGTTGCAAGACTTTACATCCATAAATCATACTTAGATGATATATTTACACATTCACTTCTACCTATTTTTTATGTCTATAAGAGAAAGAGGCCTAAGAGGTCAAAACCATATAAAATAATTATTATGAGCTTAGGCATTCAAGAGTTATCTTTTATAGGTCAATTAGGTATATTAGCATCATCAACATTATCAAGTATTATCAGCCATCTTATTGAGAGCCAACTTTCCCATCTCTCAACCAAGATTTTAGGTACTATTACTCTAAAGGAATCAAGCTAGATTCCACCAATAGGTTAACTACATCAACCACCCACCCAATCAACTTCTAGTGAGATAAGTGATTATCTATTAACACTCACATGCTTTTATTCCATTTCATAATCAATATATCACTTACCTAATTTCTAAAATTCATCTATGAGATCCTATCATCTTTGGTTGATCAAACCCAAAATTCCACATTCAACCACTGATGGTTGTACCCAACTGCTGATGGTCAGGTCTAACCCTTAACGGTTACCCCAACCAATGTTGGTCACCTATGGTAGAAAAAACTAACAAGCTGATTTTACCCACCCACACCCAACCAAATCCACTTTTCTATGTTTATGACCACTTACATACCCCCTTATGATTTTTTGAAGCACACCCTAGCCTACTAGCACTATTATTAACTAGTTTATCACTGATTAGATCACTTCTAGTCTATTTTTCAAGCAATCTTTCTTGTATTTATTTTATTATCTTTTGATTATTGATGAAAGTACCTTATTTCTAATTTATGAACTTGATTTCTTAAAATGTGTGGATTGATAGCCCCTAATGAACCTTTCACTTTTAGGATCTAGCTATTGCTAGGCAATCTACCCAACTATCTATCTAAAAAATAAGTTTTCTTTAGTGCTTTCTTATCTACAGGTCTTCCTCCCAAGCCAAAGAGAATCTCTTCACAATCTATTGATTCGACATGTGCACAAACAAATAGGTTTTTCAACCATAACTATATCAGTTTTATTTTCTCTCTTTCTTTAGAACATAGGTGAAAATTTACATGAAACATTCAGGCACACTTAGTGGGACCTACAATCTTTACTCATGTTTTTATTTGAATTTGTATGCTCTTATCGTTATCTATGCTCATAAATGACACAAATTTCTTTTGGGTTTTAAAATTAGCTACATTTATTGTTTTCTTTTAACATTAGTTCACTTTGAATTAAATCATAATAATCTTATCATAGCATCACCTTTATTGTACACACTAGCCATACCACTTTCATCAATCAAACATAAAAATAATTTGAGACAAGGTCTGATTGGGATTTCATCACCTAGTGATCAACTTACCCATTGCTGATAATCTTACTTGAAGGTCATTACCAAGGGGAGAACCAACTTAGCTCTCTAGTTGAGTATAAACTCTACATGTCAATATATATTGGCTAAGCACCCAACACTCTTATTGCTATAGGATCATGATGTGAGGTGGTAGGCCCCAATACAAAGCCATGTATTGACTCTAATATAGATTATTTTGAGCATCTAAAAATCCCAAAACCAACCATAGACTACTTTTATAGTACTTTATCTACAAGCCAACTTCTATCACACATTCTCATAAACTAAGGCATAATCTAAAAGAGATTAAAACTAACCTCTAGGCTTAATGTACTTGATAGTGTGTGTCTATATTGCCTTGATAATTTTCATGTCTTCTTCTTGTTTGAGTAGTGAGTTTTTTCTTGTTTTCTCTCCCCCTTTTCTTGTATGGTTCTCACTCGTCAGTAGTGAAGAGACCTAGTAGAATAAAACCCATCACTTAAATCAACCTCTTCTACCTCCTCATATATAGAGTACGTATATAAGGCCAAAGATTCACCTCATCCATTAGGAATCACTACTTTTCCTTGGGTATTTACTCAAGGAGACATGGATTTTACCACCTTTTTAGACAAAAATCCAGTGGCCCTTCAATGATATCTTAACAGCTCTTCTCACAATATCCTAGTTTCAACTCCACCTCAGGATCATCCTTATGACATGCCATCCCAAATTATGAATGGTTTCCATATTTCCATGATCACCACCTAACCTTTGACCACATAAGCATATTCATATACTAACCCCTTTGATGCTATGACTGAGAACCAACCTATCCAACCAACCATTACCCTTACACCTTACACCAAAACTAATGACTCCTATACCTTGGGGATCACCCACCACTAGCATTACCAACCTCCCCTCTATCAAACCTAACCCATCAATTAATACCCATTTACTAAGATTAAGGGTATATATCCCTTTTATCTCACCAACCATTAGCACAAAATTCACTAGCTCACCTCTTGTCACCAACCCAACTACCACCCATACCTAATCTATAAGGACTTCTCAGTAGTTACCCATTGTATCCAATCTAGGATACATCACCAACCCCATAAGTGTATGTAAACACTACCCAACCACCATCTCCACCTACCCTACCCAACCTATAACATCCACATTTTAATATGTGGTAGCCTCTCTACTACCAAACAATCACCAATATATTGCAAAACCTCAAACACAATATTAGCCTTACAATCCTTTTGGTGCACCACCTCAAACTGACATAATGAAAATGCTCATGGAGAATATGACCAACCTTGAGTCATCCATTTTATGAGCTCATAACATCCTATCCTATGATCATATTTGTAATGAACCTATTCACCTTTATATCCCCATCAGACCTTACCCTCCTCAATGGGAGCTTCTAAAATTTACCAAAATTTAAATCAAAGAAGACCCCCAACAATACCTTAGGGATTTTAGGCATGAATGTTACATGATTGATTATGATGATGCCCTTCTCCTTCAAACCTTCCCCATGTCCTTATCTAGCCTAACACTCAACTGGTATAGTGCCCTCACCAAGCATTCCATCTTTTCTTTCACCTAACTAGTACAAGTAATCTTAGATCACTTTTCTATTAACATTTACAAAAATGTCTCTATCATAGACCTCTATTCTATCAATAAATTTTATGATGATTCCATTTCTAATTTTTTTTCCCATTAGAGAAGATTGATTAATTAGCTTTCATTTTCCCTGCCTCAGCCTGAACTTATAGAAATTTTTACTCAAGCATACACCAAACATATATCTTCTACACTACATTTCCAAAGCTTTAAAACCTTTGACGAGGATTTTACCATGACATGTAAGATAGAATATCAACCCATATATGAGAGTAAATTAAAGGTACAAAACAAGAACTCTACCTTCAATACCAATGAAACCTCTTCCTCCAAATTAGGTGACCAAGCCAATACCAAAACCAAGACCAAGGAAACTGTGAATGCCATCATCCTTAAAACCACCCCTCTACCCAATATAAATCAACAAAATTCTCCCATTACCTCCAACTAACATACAAGGAACCCAAATTGAGGCAACCAAAAATTATTCACTCCACTTGAAGAATCTTACACCTCAGTTATAGAGAAGCTACTAAAAGCTAACCTTATACAACTTCCACCCATCAAACCTCCCTATATGTTTGATTCTTCTTGTCCAACACCTACTTGGTACAATAAAAATGACCTTTATGATTTTCATTAGGTAATTAGACATGACATTATTTAATGTAATACTTTTAAAAATATTATTCAGAGTCTTATTGACAAAGGGAAACTCATGTTGGATAATCCGAATGCCCCTCAAAATCAAGCTCTTGAAATCTTTAAAAAATCTTTCCCCAACCATGCCCCTATCAAAAAAGAGGACAATCTGACCGAGTGTTCTCATGATTCCCACATGGTCAATATGGTTCATAATACACATACCCATGAGGACCCAATCATTTTATCTACTTACTCTTCCCCCACCCCACCTATTGAGTTGATGGGGTCACATTATCCTCCTTAGGAGATCCAAACCATGGAGGATCCTTTCTCCCTAGATATGCTCATAAAAGCATTGGATTCATCACATATTACCTTAACTAGCACATTTAAACAAATAAACATTCCTGATCTACCACCTCCATTAACTATCAAACAAACCACCACACCTATGGACATCATCTCCAGAGGAGAATCAGTTCCACCAGCACCTCAAATGGAGGATCTATCTTTCCCAACCCTACCTTACTCAACTTAAGAGATCAATTAGCCTATCAAGCATCCTCCCCAACCTAGAAGTCTATTTGTTGCATCCACTACCCATGGATCAAGACTAGTACACAAACCTTTTTCCACATTAGTAAAAAAATTAAAATTCATCTTAAAACTAGACATGGATCAAACCATATTCTGGACTTCCATCCATCAACAAACCTAAACCTTCAAGCATGCCTCTAACCAACCAATCCACTATCTCTCCACCACCTATTAAACCAATCCAAACCTTTAACAACCCCTCACCTTCTCATTCAACAAAAACAACCACCACCTCACTAACCAAACCTTTCAAAAGTCTTGGTGCCTTCCCTACTCAAATTTTGGTTCACCCATCCTTGAAAGTAGACTTAACTTCACCCAAGCCTATACCCAGGTTTTGACCCACACCAACCAAGAGGATGAAAACATTGAAAGGACACATGAATAAGCCTCTACCTCCCTCTACCTTGTCCTCTATATTAGGGCCTCACCCTTCTAATTCTCTTAAAAGGCAACCCCCTTTCAACATATTTCACCCACTACCATTGATTACACCAACACATTTATTTTCAAATGTGTTAGTCCTTCCTAGATTATAACTAGTCATACCACCAAACTCAGCCACCATAACTACCAACATACCTAGGCCAAAACCATCTACCAGAACCACCTTACCCAATACATCTCTCACCCAACCTATTGCCATCCACACACCCATCTTATCAATTACAACCATGAGCCCAAAACCTTCCTTACTTCTAGCAAAATCCTATATAACCATTATTCAAATATTATTATAGACCTCCTACCTCACATTATCTCCCATCAGACCTTTTGATCCTCTTAGTTAGAAGCCAATATATTAAAATGACCAACAAATATTCTCCTATCATAAGATGTTTGAGCATGACATGGAGAATTTCAAAGCTCTCTATGCCACTATCCAACAACTCTATGATGAGGATGATCTTTTGGTCAACAACCTTCTATCCCATTACACCCAACAACTAACCACTAACACATTCTTAATCCCATACTCTCACCTCAAAGTAATAGAGAATCTACCTAATCCCCATCACACCTTCCCCCTCTATCCATATCATTAATGTGGTCACATGATCATAATAAAAGGATAAAGGGAAGGCCAAAATATCCATTCCATGGACATACCCACTAACTAACCCTTAACCAAACTAGATCTAAATGTCCAAATCTATAGCTAAGCCCAAAGCCACCATCTTAGGCACTTTAGAGGCTAAATCCTCTAAATCCATGAAGAGATTCATCATTTAAAAACTTCACCAAACCCTAGCTAAAATGAGCCTCTATAAGCTCATTCCCACCTCACCTCACCATCATTAAGCCATGATCAAGGCTATGCAAGCCATTATGGTTAGACCAAGAGACTCCCAACCTATAGAGGCATTCATTGATGCTCTCTAACTCTCCACCCTTTTCACCTTCAAGGACTCAGAGATAACTTCTATCCAACTAAAAGACCTAGATCCCCCTCTTTTTATTATAGCCCACATCAACCAAACCCACATAAAATGGGTTATGTTCAATGGGGGATCTAGTATCAACATCATCTCTTCCTATGCCTATGATCAACTCAAGATACCGACAATGTCATGTTCAAAACTTTAGCCATCCTTAGATCCTTTAAGGACACTATGACCACTACCTTGGGCACCATCATCCTTCATATTTGGCTAGGACCTCGCATACTCTTTGAACTCTTTTATGCGGTCAAAGGTGAATTATAGTACAATTTTTTACTAAGGAGACCTTAGATCTGGACCATGGGTTATGTACCTTCCACCCTCCACTATTGTGTCAAGTTTGAACATGAAGGTCAAGTTATTACCATATAAGCTAACCCTAGCCCTTTTATAGCATGTGATATGAATTATCAACCTAATGAAGTTCTCATGCATCCATCCAAAGCACTATAAATAACCACCATCAAGCCCTCACCCATAAAAGTTGAAGTCATTAATTTATCCCTTTCTACTAAGGCATCCACCTGCTCATCTATCCCCATAGATCAAATACCCATCACTAACCCTTTAGAACCTACCTTATAAACCTTAACCTTGGAGAATACTATCTCCCCACCCTTGATGCCCTCCTTACTCCCCAGGAATACAAGAAACTCAACCACTAACCAATTTATGACCCAACATTAGAGCCATTATGAACTTGGGACCTTTGAGATGTCAAACCCACTTTATCTATGGGGGAATTGACAAGCCAATTAATACCACCACCACTCCATCTCCATCTCATTCACCTTAACCTTCTCTTATTTATATAATCTAGACTTCACCAAACTATACCTTCATAGATGTGCTTAGAAGGGATTTGGTTTGGGATGATATGAGCATGGACCACACATGCTGACCTTGATTGAGACCCAAAATCCTTATAAGAAGCATGGCCTCAACTTTGTTCTACTCAATAAGAAAAAATCCAAACAAACTATCCCTACTATTATTTAAGAAGATACCCCATCTTCATTAACACCCTCTCCACATGTGGGTGAGGATGAGGACATCATCCCACCTAGTTTTTTTTTTATCAACATGATTAAACTCAAACCCCTAACTTATCAAAAGGAAGGGGTACCCATATCCATCCCTTTGACCCATCTTGAACTCATGGTAGAAGACTCTCCTACCATTAACATGGTTTAATGTTAGGATGATGATGTTATTCTCACCTACCTTGGTGCACCAGATTCCTCCATCCACAAATATTTACCTCTAGAAACCTCAACCATGTTAAATGAATCTACCATGGATATTGACTTGGGTAATGAAGACAAACCCCATGTCATTAAACTTGGCCAAACCCTCACACCTAAAGAAATGTAGGACTTTTCTACCTTCCTCCAAGACTACAGTATTGTATTCTCTTGGTCATATGTCAATATGCCTGGTATTGACCTAGCCATTGCTACTCACAACATCATAACTAATCATGATGTCAAACCTGTTAGACATAAACTTCATTGAATGGATCCTTTCATAGCCCTCCTTGTCAAAGAAGATCTTTAATGCCTCCTTTCTGTCAACTTTATTCACTCCATTAATTATCCCCAATGGGTTTCAAACATCATGTCTATCACAAAATCCATAAGGGGAATACGTATCTATGTGGACTTTCATGACCTCAACCACACCTACCCAAAGGATAACTTTCCTCTTTCTAGGATTGACCAACTTATTGATCTTATAGTGGGACATGAGATGTCTCTCATGGCCATAATTAGATTTTTATTACCCCTAAAGATCAGCATAAAACTACCTTTATCGCCTGATGGGGAAATTTATATTATAGAGTTATGCCCTTCATTCTTAAAAATGCTATTTCAACCTACCAACATGCCACAACCTATATTATCCTTGACCTTATCCATACAATTGTTGAAGACTATGTAGATGACCTTCTTGAGAAGTCCAAGCTTCACAAAGACCATTTATTCATTCTCAAGATTATATTTAAGTGACTTATCCACTATCATGTCCACCTCAATCCCAAGAAATGTATTTTTAGAGTATTTTCAAGCAATCATCTTGGCTTCATCATTTCCCTTTGAGGAATAGAGGTTGATCCATCCAAAATCAAATCCATCCTTGAGATGTAACCTCCAACCAATATTAAACAACTCTATAAATTTTAGGGGAATCTTCAATCCATTCATCGCTTCATCTCCCATCTCTCTAATTGGTGTCAACCCTTCTACCACCTCTTGAAAATGGATGTCTCTTTCAAGTGGAATGTCAATAATCAAAAGGCCTTTGACTCCTAAGGATGACCAACATTTCCACCTCTATATCTCTACCATAGACCATTCCCTAAGAGTGTTGCTTGCCCATCAAGATGAATAATACAAGGAGCAAGCCACCTATCACATTATCCACACACTTGTCCAATAGGAGACTTGATACACACATACCAAGAAACTATGTTTGGCCCTAATTTTTATGGCCACCAAACTTCACCACTACCTTCTTAGCCATAAAACATTTGTCATAACTAATACTGATCCCCTCAATTACATGCACTCCAAAACTTACCAAAAGTAGCATATGGCTAAGTGGCTCATGCTTTTATCTGAGTTTAACCTTGAGTTCCTCTAATAAAAATCAATCAAGGGCAAGTCATTATTGACTAATTGGCCAATGTACCCCTAACAGACACCCAACCTCCCCCTCTTGAATTTATAGATGAGTCAATCACAAGTCTATCTCAAGTAGATTTTACCAATCAGGTAACCATGTTTTCCAATTGTTTTAAATGTTAGCATGGTGGAGGAGCTAGTATCATCCTTGTCCACCTCATTGGTGAACCACTTCCTTTGTCATTTAAACTCAAATTTTAATGCACTAATGTGGTCGAGTATGAAGCCTTAATAATAAGTCTCCAAACTAACTTAACATTGAGAGTTAGAAAAATAAATATCTTTGGTGACTCCTAACTTGTGTTCAACTAATTCAATGACATTTACCAGTGTAAGAATGAAATGATTCAACTCTATAGACAACTAGTCATATAACTCCTAGCCTCATTTGAATAGTACCATATTCAAACCACCCCATGATCGACAATAAAGTTTGTTGAAACCATGGTTTTTCTTACCTCTCAGATCCTATCAACACATTTAGACTCCAAACTATTAGTCATTGTCCATTACCTCACCAAACCTTCCTACACCAAATCAGACATGCAAACCATCTTTAGTGTGGAAGAGATTTTGTTCGACCTTTGGTATCAAGAAACTTTCAACTACCTTCACCTTGGCATAATTTCCTTTGGCCTCTATAGGAATACCCATCAAGTATTTATCTAGAGTACCTCTTTTTATGTCATTTTGGGTGAAATTCTCTACAAATGTGGTTTTTATGGCCTCTTATTATGTTACCTTCATAGTCTAGAATCCTCTCATGCTATCAAAGAGACACATGAGAGTATCTATGGGGGCCACTTTGGTAGACTTATTGTAGCTAAATTAATCCTCCACTTGGGTTATTATTGGCCCACCCTTAACCAATACTAATGTGATTATGTGAAAAGGTTTGTCAAATGTCAACAACATGCTAATTTACATCATGTGCTTAGCAATAGTCTTCATGTTTTGGTAGACTTTTGGCCATTCTCATAATGGGGTCTAGACTTTATGGGTGAAATCAATGCCCATTCTTCATAATGACATCATTCTATCATTACCGCAATCAATTATTTCACCAAATGGGTAAAATTTATTCCCCTTTTTCTTGACAAAAGCTAAAACGATTATCGAATTTATTACCGATAACATCATATGCCATTTTAGTGTTATCTATAAGATCATCACTGACAATGATAAATATTTAAAAAAAATTCAAGGCCTTTGTGATGTATTTGGTATTAAACTTAGCTTCTCATCACCTTATTTCCCATAAGCAAATAGACAAGCCAAAACCTTTAACAAAACCCTTAATAACATGCTTAGCAAAATGGTTAATGCCTTAGTTTGATATTGACACTTGAACATCCCTTTTTCTTTATGGGCATATTGCACTAGCATCCAAAATCTTATAGGTGCTACACCTTTTTATTTTGTGTTTGGGTCAGAGGCTATATTGCCTTTTGAGGTCCAAATACCTTCTCTTCACATATCTTTGCATGAGATTGTTTCAAAATATAATTATCATCAAGAATGTTTAGCTCAACTTGAGATACTTGATGAGTGTCATTTAGTTGCTTGTTCCCATCTTTGTGTCTATCAAGAATGAATCAAACATGCCTATAACAAACACCTAAAAGTCTAAGAATTCAACATTAGAGATCTTATCCTCAAAGAAAATCAACATGTAACCAATATGGAGAAAAGCAAAAGGGGAAAATTTGCTTTCAATTGGCTTGGACCCTACATAATTACCCATAAGTATAGATCAAGAGCTTATCATTTGTCCTCTCTTGAAGGGAAACCAGAACCTAAACCTCTCAATGATTCACACTTGCATCCATTTTATTATTAGGTAGGGATCATAATCATCATTTGTCTAACTTAAA
Source organism: Torreya grandis (assembly GCA_037957365.1). Lineage (NCBI taxonomy): Eukaryota > Viridiplantae > Streptophyta > Pinopsida > Cupressales > Taxaceae > Torreya > Torreya grandis. The sequence continues at coordinate 1,163,054 of JARHVA010002795.1, forward strand.
CTTATCCCTTACAACCACATTCATTTCCCCTTTTTTTAGGGGTAACCAACTAAAACTAAATCATGTGATAATCTATCATAATTATCACCTAATATTAAACTATGGATACCATAGAATTTGTGGCATGATTCTCATAGTACTTCCCATCTACTTGAGATTGATTCCTATGGTCATTGTCACCTATACCTCTTTTTCACCTATTGAACCATCATATAAGCTCAATTTTGCCTTTATAAAGGTAATCCATTGAGCATGTATGAACAAGTCTATACCAAAACAAATAAAATCAATAAAAATATCAAATAGTAAAAGTGAATCATGGGTCATTCTTAGCATTCACAGAGTACTCCATTGAAGGACAACCATTGAAAACTTATTCAAGATTACAAGATGTAAGGTGGATTGCTCCCTTGAATGACAACTATCAAAATAATTTGTACTAAGCACATAGACTTAGACCATTCCCTTGAAGGATGGATGAGTAAATCATTTAGCAAAGCTAATTTTTTTTTGGAAACTTCCCACATCGATCAACTTCCCCAACCCTCAAGAAAACAACAAAATTAAAAGAAAAAGAAAGAGCAAAAGAATTTTGAAATCCATAATCAACTTTCATAAAAATTGTAATATTGGAAAGCCACAATTGGCTTTCCTTGGTAGACTTGTTTATAATACCTCTTTGGTCACCTATGTAACAAGCATACTAGTCTCCCTAATGGTTCCAATTTCACCCATTATCCTTCCACTTATCATATGCACGTGACTATGAGCTTACTCAACATAATGTAATATAGATCCCTATATATCAACAAGCATGCTAATGTGAAGCATTGGAAAGACTTGTTTTCACTAATCCAATCTAACTTTGGGTTTCATGTTGATATTTACTAATGAAAAGGCATCATATTCATTTTCTTATCTTTCAATAGTTTATGTAGGCCTATCACTATGAGAATGAACAACAAACATCACATCAAAAGCATGAACATAATGAAATCTACCAACAAGCAATTTCCTTTATCTATGAATGAGTCAAACACAAATGTAAACATATCATAGAAAACCATGAACATTAATCTCTAAGCATGTCATTACACAATCATAAGTATAAACCAAATAGCTGAGCCAAATATCAAGGTATATACCATTTTCCATTTCACCCATATAACCATAAATAATCCATAACATGTATCTATCCATAACATACCCTATCATAACTATGAGTATAATAAGATCATCATAGATAAATTTTTAGCATCACATGCCTAAGATACTAAGTGAAACACCATAAATAAGAACTGAAACCATAATCCATAATCATAAACCATAAGCATGCATCATACATAAACATCAAAAAACATACATCATATACATTGAATCATTAAAAAATAATACATGTCATGATATTTCAAGCTCTCTCAAAAACATATACATCTCACTACATTAGCACATAGGCTGATATCAAAATAATACATCAAAATAAAATATCTTAACCTATCTAATTATGGAACCCATTGACCTAGAGTAGCTATCAATGGCCCACCAACTAAGCTTGTTATATAATTTACATACCTCATAGCCTAGGTAGTTGGTCTAATACCATTGCCTCATAATATATGAGCTCCATAATAGTAGTTAGATAGTGTGATCGAGGCATTGTGTCTAGTGGCCTTCATGTTGCTGCACCTACCCCAATCCTCTATCTAAGTAGATCTCTCTCACTTATAATAGTGGAAATATACCCCTATAATTCCTAAATCTAGCCCTATAATATGTCCATCTATCCCTATAAAACCTATACCAGGGCCTAGGTCATAGCCAATACTACCCATACTTGTCCACCCTAGTTGACTAGATCTATATCTATCAATGCCACCCCTCTATCATCTATACCCATGTCTACCACTACATAAATGGGCTATTACCAAGATATATCCATTTCTATACCTTGAATCATCTATGGGAACCTTAATAAGAAGCTCCTCAAACCCACCATCCAAAACTATCTAAATAGGCCAAAGCACTACTAACTAAAACTCTATGTCTTGCCTCATATATCATGGATGTGGATCCAGTATACCCTATAACAAGCTAAAATGGTGCCATACTTGGTCAAAGTAAATCAACTCAACCTCACCCTCTCGATGACCCACAATCCACCTATAGCTCTATGTAGCGAGGGTCTCCCTCCTATAGCCTGGATAGATGGGAAACTATAGGTACAATCTCCATATGATGTCCATATATACTAATCCACCTAGGGTATCCCTAAACCACTCAATTTAATGTGTTCCACCTATGGCCCCTAATGAAATAGAGTCATTCCTCTACCTCATAAATCCCACAAGGAACTCAAACTATGTGTACACCATCTAAGACAATCCCATAGGCTTCAAAACCTAGATGTTCTTGTAATCCCAGTAGTGTAGAACCATGCCCATGTGGATGTCATACCTATTTTTGTGTCTAAATACCCATAGCTCTTTGTAAATTTGGACTAGTAATATTAGGACCTACCCAAATATTTCCCTCCCAAGTAATAGCTCAACCAAAACTGTTAGTTATACATAGGGGAATCTCCCACTACTAGAATTTAAAACCCCAGAACAAGTAACCATGATCATTAGAATCATCATAAGTCTTCTCTCCTCAATAACCCTCTCATATATTATTATATAACTAAAACCTCTTGAGTGCTAGTGCACCTAGTAATTGTCATCTCCATATAAGTACTCAACATACTCATCCCACTCCTACTACTCCATCTAGTATATCACCTCACCACATAGTGGGAGTTGATTGATCCTATAAACATCCTTTGGGAGAATAGTCATCTCCATAATCAATAGTAAGAAGGTATTAGTAGCAATATCCCATTTCTCGATGAGTGCTACTATCATGGATATGTTCCTAGGCATGTGATGGTAGTGCTTCATCCCTAATAGCCCTACTACCTTCATATGTGACCAATCATTAATAGTCATCCCCTCGATCAACACAAGGAATATCCATAACACATGGTCACACATCTAGATCTACTCTTGAGCCTACACCAAATCAATAAGCTTGGCTTAGACCCTAACTAGTCTCATCTACCCTATAACACTAACATCTTTGGCCTAACCATAACCATGACCCATTTACCCTTTGCACCTAATCTAGTTGACCAATATTTAGGACGAATCACTTATTTTAACCTTAACCATTAAAATTTAAACCTAAATACCATACCTAAGACCTAAACACTTTTAAAAAATCCTACCCTATCTTAGCTAACCATCAGTGGTTATGATGATTACTAATGATTGGGAACCCCTTGTTCTTAGGGTGTCGACCATCGATAGTCAGACCTGACCATTGATGGTCACCTATGGGAGCTCCATGGCTAAACACCAAAATGCTTAAGGCCCAAAACCATAAACAAACTTGAAATACACTAACCTAAGCACCCTACCCAACTAACATTCTACCCAATTACCCTACCCACCCTATCTATCAATTTGACACTCTACCCACCATTTTGACCAAAACCTCCAAAACACCCTACCTAGGGTACACAAACCACAACAACAATTTTCACACCTACCCAACCTAAGTAAATTCCAAATAGCAAAATCAAACTACACTACCAATTTAAATGCACCCCTAACTCATTTCATGACCTCCCCCTGGTCTGAGCCCATGATGAAGTGGATGACCACATCCTCATGCTCCCTATATATTGAACACATGCAATCACAGACATGCCTCTAGCTAATGAGTAACATGTAGATCAGTAAATACCTTCCTCACAAAATGCCAAAATCACTCAAAACTTGGTCAATTGAACAATGCCCAACAATTAAAATGAAAAATTAACATTTGTTTTTTACTTTTACCCCTTAGATTTTTAGGGTTTCCCCTAACTATCGATGGTTAGGGTGACTATCGATGATCACCTTCTAAGGACCCTAACCATCAATGATCAAGAAACCCTTTAAAACCATAATTCCACTATTTACATGTAACATCCCAAATCATAAAATAACTACACCAAGTTCTTGCCTACTTTGGACATGCCTTTTTCCTACCAACCTGACCACCTCATCACCTCATTTTTGGTCTATTTTGGCCCATCTAGTGTGTAATTTAGTGACACTTATTGCTTGGTCCTTTGGCCATGATGACAACATTGCCATATTGACCCTTTTGTATTTTGTGCCACCTCACACATCTTGACCCAATTGTGTCTCACTAGGAGCACTTCCTACCTCAGATACCCATGACACTTGACCCATTTGGGTTTTCCCTAAAACCACTTCCTACCTTGGATACCCACCAAAAACACATAAATCACTTTAGATACTTGTGTTTATAAGTGTTACCAGTCACCATGCCTATACATGGTCATACAATTCACTCATCCCTTGTCTTTCTTAGCATTAACCCTTATTTTAACCAACATTGACAACTTTAACTATGCATGATCTTGGCTATCACACCTTTTATTTCATTTTGTGTGTCAAATACCCATCCTCATCTCATCACCTAATGACTCACCATATACCACTTATTAAACCCATACCTAATTTAGCTTCAACTCACTGACTCTCAATTTGAGGGGGAACACCTCTGTCCACTCTTAGGGCACCTAGACTTGTGAGTTTTACTCCATTTTGTTTTTATATCTCAATCATGCAAGTTGCATAACAAAAAGGGGAAAAATGTAGACACATAAAATATGCACGCACACCTATGATTCTAAATGTTGAAGTAACCTTGGAAGTATCCTGAGACCCTCTTAGGACCGACCTACACCTATCAATTTTAAACCAACCAATTTGCACTTAGTTGTACCTAACCGAGTGATAACTTGTAGGACCCTATTCCTATGGACCTTGACCATCGATGATCAAGGTGACCATAAATGGTCAACCTTGAGAACCCATAACTGTCAATGGTTAGGATCCACTTTCTCATGAAGATCATTAATCTCTACAGACCCTATTCTAAATATAAACTTGTCTAATTTGTGGTGCAAAAATTTGCATACACAAATTATATTTAGATGACCTAGTTATACCTTCACTTCCACATCTTGTTTATGCCTATAAAAGAGATAACCCTGGGAGGTCAAATCCATTTGCAATAATTATTATGAGCTTAGACATTTAATAATTTTAATTTGTAGGTCAATTAGGTCAATTAACATTATTAATATTATCAAGCATTATCAGCCATCTTATTGAGAGTCCATATGTGATCATCTCTCAACCAAGATTTCAAGTACTATTACTCTATTAGAATCTATCCAGATTCCACCAATAGGTTAAATGCATCAACCACCCACCCAATCAACTTCTAGTTAGACAAGTGATTTTTTGATAACACTCATGTGATTTAATTTTAAAATCAATCTAGGCCTTGCCCAATTCCTAAAATTCATCTATGAAATCCCATCATCTTTTTTTGATCAAACCCAAAAGTCCATAATCAACCCTCGATGGTTACATCTAAATGCCAATGGTCAGGCCTAACCTCTAATGGTTACCCCAATCGTTGATGATCACCTATGGTAAAAAATCTATCAAGTTGATTTCACCCACCCATACCCAACCAAATCCACTTTTCTATGTTTTTGACCAATCACAGACCCCCTTATGATTTTTTGAAGCATATCTTGACCTGTTAGCACTAGTATTAATTAATTTATCACTTATTATATCACTTCTAGTCTATTTTTATAGTAAAATTTCTTGTATTCATTTTAATACCTTTTGATTATTGATGCAAGTACCTTCTTTATAGTTTATCAACTTGATTATTTAAAACATGTGGATTGATAGCCCCTAAGGAAGCTCTCCCTTTTAGGTTCTACCTATGTCTAGGCAATCCACCCAACTATCTATCTAATAAACAATTTTTCTTTAGTGCTTTTTTATCTACAAGTTTTCCTCCCAAGCCAAAGAGGAGCACTTCACAATATTTTGATTCAACGCATGCACAAACAAACAAGTTTTTTAACCATACCCATATCAAGTTTCTTTTCTCTCTTTCTTTAGAACATAGGTGAAAATTTACATGAAACACGTGCATAATAAAATAAGAAATTAGCATTAAATTTAAAAAAAAAATTAATAATTTTAAAATAATTTTATTTCAAACCCTAGTTACCCATACTAGTTCCCAACAATTTTCCAATCATTTTCTAAGTTTTTACTAACATATTTAAATCAAAAAATCCATTCGAAATTCAAAAACCAATAGTAGTTAAAATTATTTTATTTTTCAAAAACCTAGTTTTATTTACTAGATCCCATTAAATCACTAAATTTACAATAAATTTCTTATTTTTTACTTGGATATTCAACTCAAAAATCCACTTTCAATTTCAAATTTTCATAGTAATTATTCAAATAATTATCTATTAAAACCCTTGTTACCCATACTAGGTCCCAGTGCTTCTTGAGGTATCACCTTACATGTTTTTGAGATTTGTATCATTTTTATGCAATTTCTAGTTAACTATTTTTGGGAGTTTAGATTTCCTATATTCAATATTTTATTTATATCACATTTTGCCTGTTACATTTTTTTACAAAAAATTCATTCATATTTCAACTTTCTTTCCTACTTTACCAATGACCCAATATATCAGTTTCGATGAAACTAATAAAAGGGAACTTTAAGAACTCTTAACTAAACACTTTGACATGTAAGATAACATGCTTAAAATACTAAAAGAAGAAAGACAAAGAGTAAACAATGGTAAATATCCCTAAACCATAGAGCAACCAATTAAAAATGACATTATGGGGGCAATTATATCTCAACAACCCCCTATAGTAACCTAGCCTACCTCTATGCCATCATCTACAACTAGTATACCTTTTTCTCCTGATGTGGTAACCTTTGTACAAGAGATAAAATCTCTTCAATCCAAGGTGATACATCTTGATCAAGGAACCTCTAGACCTATGTAGGCTTTGGATTCTTTTTCTCTATTATATACACCATTGACACATCACATTGCTTCTACACCCTTGACACAAGGTTTTATTCAACCCAAGCTTACTCGATATGATCGAAAGGGTGATCTAGAGACACATTTGAGACCCTTTCATGCAACATGCTTGGAATACGCACCCAATGACTAGCTTATTACCAAGCTATTTCCATGAATCTTAAAGGATTATGTTTTACATTGGTTTTATAGTCTAATGAATTAGTCAGTCAATGCATTCAATCCTTTAGCTGACATGTTCTTAGCTCATTTTAGTGTTAACATTGGTGATAAGGTTTCATATTCTCAAGTTTAAAAACAAAAACAAAGGTTAAATTAGCATCTCATAGATTATTTTGTTTGATATAAGACTATCTTGGCTAAGATGACTAGCACCATGGATGATCAAGAGTTATAGGATCTCTTCAAACAAAGTCTTCTACCAGATTTGCATGAATCAATTATGTTTAAAAAATTCTCTTCCTTCACTGAATTATGTCACACACTAAAAGAAAAAGAAGTCAAGTTAATTTCAATGGGAAAAATCAAGTATGCAAGTATCTCAGATACAATAAACAAGAGTAACAACAAATTCCCATACAATGTAAAGGTTAATGATAACAAGAGTCATAATCAACCTATAGTTAATGCAACTTTAGATCCCCTTTAGTGAGTGGTTTTATTAGCACCTCCTTAGTGAAACTTCACCAATCTACCAATTTCTCTAGCCAAAGTTTTATAGTAGCTATTGGAATGTAGCATCATATCTCTCCCTCTTATTCAAAAAGTTTACCCAACAAAGCCTCTTCCATGGGGATATGATCAACATGCATTTTGAGAGTTTCATAAGGCACCAAGCCATACAACAAATAGATGCATCAGTTTGAGACACAAGATATAGGATATGATAGATGGTAATCATATTGATCTTGGCACTTCAATTTAGCCTCCTTAGGCAAATAAAATACAAGATAAAGCTTTGAAAATATTTTTAGATCCTTTTCCACCCATTCCAAACAAGATACAATGGATACATCAAGTGTTCATCATGCATATATCATGCACATCCACCACAAGATACATTTAGGGTACCTTCAATTGAGACACATCCTTTGAGCAACATGATTAGTGTATTTAATTCTAGAGTTATAGCTAGACCTTCTATCTCCTTTTAAGAATAGGATATCCTTGAGGATGATATAGATTATCATGCACTTTTTATCAAAGCTTACATTCATAATCATCGTATTGATAGTGTTCTCATATATAATGGATCTAGTGTGAACATGTTCACTATAACATTATTGAAGTATTTAGGATATTTAGAGCTAGATGTTACCTTGATAGACATAGTTATCATTAGATTTAGTGTGCACATATAGATTTCATGGGTGAGATCATACTTGCTTTACAAGTTGGCCTAACACACGTGACCACATCATTCACTATAGTTCCCAATCCAAGAGTTTTTGATATGTTACTTGATCGATAATAGATCTAGAAACTAAAAGTATTACCTTCTATAGTTCATAGATGCATGAAATTCATTCATGCTAATCAGGTTTTCATAGTTTCTAGAGTTTCATATGAGTTACTACTCCCCACTTTAGATCCATCTTCTACTTTTTAGTCACTAGTTTTCATTTTTCCACTAGTTTTAGTTTTGCTACTAGTTATGGTTCCTCCTTTAGTTTTGATTCAAACTTATTTGAGGTATCTATTTCCAGCATAAAGATTTCATACACCTCCATAACTTTAGGATTATAGATAGTTTCCAACTACAATGTTCACAGCTAGGGTAGTATCATTGAGATCTCATGCATCTACTCACATAACACTTGTTCATAGAACCTATCCTACTATCAGATGGGTCCCTATGAGACCTATATTTGCATTCACTTCTCAGAGTTACAAGAGGACCCCATACTTGGTTTCTACTTTAAATATTTTTGAGCATTTACAACATATATAGATTTCAGAGCCAAAGTCTCAACATTTACAACATATATAGCTTTCAGAGCCAAAGTCTCAACATTTCCATCATGCTTCATGATCACACATGATTCCTCTCCTTGATATAGGATACCATGATAGGGATTCTATAGTGACACTCATCCATTAGTATCATCTTTTCCACACTTACCTATACATATTTTATTTTGCTTGATTGTACATATCTCAAAATTTCAAAACTACTAAAAAAATACAAAATAAAAAAATACCAAAAACATTCACATATTTCAAAATTCAAAAACATCAAATAATTCAAAAACACCAAAAACATTTCAGTTGTATGTATTATATATGATTTACATTTCTACTACAATGTTAGACTTACATTTTCCATTCTAAGCTATTATTTGTGAATTTATCTACATTACCATTATTCACTTGATCTATTTTGAGTGTGTACAATGACATCTAGCTCTTTGATTGCTTCACTCTACCCATTGATGGGGCATCCTAATTTTACATCGAGACACACATCAATATATATAACCACTAGGGGCATCTTCTATATGACTACACCATCCAGGTTATGTCATTCATACACCACACACTCTAGTTATCATGTTGATGTACATTACTTACTAGCTTACATAGATTACTCTATTGACACTCAGTAGTATATAACACTTATGTATTTCTTAGCATATACCTAGTCCTATACTAACATGTCTTGCATACTTTCTCTCTTGATTTTATTAGTTATATGCAATTGTATTCCCAATTATTACATGCTTTCCTTTCTTGCTTTACATAGCTAGATTGTTTGCATTTATTAGTTCCTAGTTGTCTCCCATATGTGCCTTAAGACATTTTCCAATGTCCTTTTCTTCTATCCATGTGTGTGCCTTAGGACATTTTCCAATGTCCTTTACCTATACTCCTCTATGTGATTGTGGCTTCCACCCTAATTTTTCTTATTTCAATTGTATGTGTATGTGGCATTTAAACATGCCTTATATGCTTTATTTCTAGTTTGATTGACATGTGCCCATGTCCCTTATTTATATGGCCCCTAGGCCACCATTGTATGCTTCTTGATTTTTGCCTTATGTTCTTGTTTCTTGTTTGCTTCTCATTGTTTGCAATTCCATGATATACATCATGTATTATCTTACTTTCTTGGATGCCCTGATGGACATCATGCTCTATCCCTCCAACTAAAAAATAGCTAGACTTTCATTTACAATTCATTAAATTGTATATTTTATTACATTTTTATATCCATCTAGGCATACCCTTCTTGATCTAATAATCTCTCAATATAAATTATGTTATATCTTAAGACATCTTATCGATTATCATTTTTATATCATGTATCTTTATATCATAACACACTTGCAGGGCTCTTTCTTTTGAGGGTAGAAATTGTAGGGTATTCATTCCTACCCTCAAAAGAGGGGACAATAAACAAGGCTTTTGTCTCAGACATCAGAATTCCTAATAGTTGAAAAATAATTTTGTAGAACACCTAGAAATACAACTAAACATCAAACCAATCAAAATAGACCAGGTAGACAGTCAAGAATCTAGAATAGTTATCAAATTTGGCCTCAAACAACAATGCCCAACTTGGAAAATAGAACCAGTGTCATTAGTGTCTAATTTTGGTGCTCTTGTCTAAATAAAAAAATGAGACTATTTAGAATTAGGCAAAAAAGTAGGTTTAATTATAGTTTTACACAACCAAACCAATTTAGAATTAACAATTTTTAATACACTTTCACTCAAAGAATCTAGATATAAGGGGCATTATGCATGGCATGATAAATCTCACTTCTAGTTTTAGATATATAGTTGATATGACTTCCAAATCAGAATCCATCATTTAGACACTAGTGATTGGGGGCATTATGCATGATGCATTTATTTTCTTTTCTTTCCAAGTTCAATATTACCCAAGCATTATCAATAGTTGTGTGTCTTATTCCATCTATAGATGGTTATCATCATTTTGTAATGGATTTCATACAATCCTAACTTCCACATTTTTGAGTTCTCAAGTTGTTTCCATATAAGCCTAGTTTCTAATTCTAGAGTGGATTTAATACAAGCCTAATCTCCATATTTCAGAGTGGCTAAGAGTGGCCTAGTTTTTAGCATGCATTTGTATATCCATGCCAACATTATTAGATTATAGATAATCAATAACCATCTCATTCGACACACATTTCATACTGGGATTAGTTTATAACTTCACTTCATGAGGCAACAATGAATCCAAAGGATTATCTAGCCTTTATATTCTTAATCCACCTATTCAGAGGCATTAGACACATAGTCCAAACATTGATTAACATATGTATGACCACCTAGCTTAAATTACTAGGTGAAGATGAAGCTAAAGGGTCAACCTTTGCATTATTTATCCACTTTTAGGGAATTAAGCACTCAGCTCCATTCATGATATTACTCTTGGTACAACATCATCCATCATTACTCAACATCACAACATGTTTTGTATTGGTCTGTGCACTTGGTGAGGTGTATTCATTCCTTTTTCTTCCTCTCTCTTTTACCCAACTTTGTATGTTCTAATTTTAGATATAACATATTCAGTAAGAATTGATCTACTCTTTGTTTTTCTTGTAGACGCACACTTCATAGAATGTTCTTTCTATGCAAATTTAGTATCACATAGCTTCATGAGCTTCAACCTTATAGGTAAGTACATGTATGCTTTCTATTTTTCCTTTATCCTAGTATTTCACTTTGTTACATCACTAGAATAAAGAGGGGCCAATATAGTCATACAAAATATGAAAATTGGTAACTTGAGAATGGATAATGAAACCCAACCCATAGGTCCTTGATTATTCTCGTAACCCTAATAAGTTTATTTTAACTGATTCCTAATCATTTTTAACCTTGTAAACTTGATCCCAACTGAGTTAGACCCCTCTTTCCAAGACAAATCAATCCCCTTAGGTCTTGTCTACTTAGGATAGTAGTGCCACACTTGAACTATGGTACTAGTGCCACTCTTAGCCACTTTTGACACTCCTATCTAAATGTAATTTTAGCCCCAATAGTCAATTTATTTTGGTTCCCCATCCTTTTCATTATTAGCCTAACATGATTACATATAAGCCATGACCAATAGACCCTTATGGAAGCCCATTCAAAGATCATTTGGAAAGAGTTGGCAATTATCACTAAGCAAGCTAGAATACAAGTAAGACTAATCAATAAATCTTACATATTATTTACATACAACCAATAGACACACTTACATGCTTATTTAAATCCTTACACCAATTGTTAGACACTTCAAGCACATCTAGTTTAGCATTTTAGATTTTCATATACATAATTGCATAAAGCACATTAAGTGGGAGAACTACATATGGCTTGATACCTCTTTAGAGTATTGGTATGTATCTAGCATGTCTATGTAGAGGGTATAGATCCATGTTTAATGAATATTACACACACTAACACCCCATTTTTACTCAAAATTGGTTAAATGACAAAGGAAGATAGGGTTTGAATAAATAATCTACTCTATAGGGAGCTCTATAGACTTCCAACTATTGAAACTTTGTAGACATAAACATAGTAAACAAAACCTAAAAAGTTTATGTCCTCAAGATAATAGTGGTAGAGGTGTAATATAGCACTAGTGTCATTACTATCTATTCCTAGAGCTCTTATCCAATCATAAAATGAACTCCATATCATAGTTTGTGATAGTGTCTTAATCTTGCATAGTGAATTCTAGCCTCTATCTCAGTCAGATCAATCAATTAATAATGAAATTTGATTTTCTCCCTCTCATTAATATTTTTATAAAAATTTAAATTGCAATTAATTTACACAAATCATTATCTTAATTATTATCTATTTATTTACTTATTTTAATACTTAGACCCTTTAACTATATTAGAAATAATACCACAATATTCTCAAAATTGTTAAATCAAAATTAGTGGATCTTAAACATTTCAAAACTACTTAAAATTTAGTATTTCATATCATTCAAGATTCAAAGTTGCAATGCATCATTATAAATATACATAAAATTCAAATCTTTGGATCTTAAACATGTCCAAAACCACTTAAACTTCAGTATTACTTATCATTCAAATTTCAAAGTTGTTATGTATCATGATAAATTCACATAAATTTAAAATATTTGGATCTTAAACACATTAAATTTTTCATAAACTTTGGTATTACATATAATTAAAATTTTAAAGTTGTGATTCATCATGAGAAACATGCATAAAGTTCAAATATTTGGATCTTAAACACGTTCAAAACTAATTAAGCTTCAACATTACGTATCATTCAAATTTCAAAGTGTGATACATCATGAGAAACATGTATAAAATTCAAATCTTTGGATCTTAAATTTATTAAAAATTATTTAATCTTCAATATTACATATCATTCAAATTTCAAAGTTGTAATACATCATGAGAAACATGCATAAAATTTAAATATTTGAATTTTAAACACATTTGAAACCACTTAAGATTTTGTTTTACATATCATTCAAATTTCAAAGTTATGATACATCATGAGAAATGATTTTAAATTTTAAATATTTGGATATTAAAAATATTAAAAACCACCTAAGCTATGGTATTACATATAATTTAGATTTTAAAGTTGTGATGCATCATGAGAACGTGCATAAAGTTCAAATTTTTGGCTATTAAATACATTTAATATCACTTAAACTTTGGTATTGCATATAATTCAAAGTTAAATGTTGAAATTCATCATTATAAATGATCATAAATTTTAAAACTTTAGATTTTAAACATATTCAAATCTATTTAAGCTTCGGTATTACATATAATTCAAATTTCAAAGTTATGGTGCATCACGAGAAATGTGCATAAGGATAAAATATTTGGATCTTAAAAACTTTAAAAAATTATTAAAATTTAGTATTATATATCATTAGAATATGAAAATTGAGATTCATAATAAGAAACACCCATAAAATTCAAAATTTATTATCTTAAACACCTTCAAAATGACTTAAACTTTTAGTATTACATATCATTAAAATTTCAAAGTTGCATAAAGTTTGAATATTTAGATATTAAATACATTAAAAATTACATAACCTTATATATTAAATATCATTCAAATTTTATATCTATTATAGATAATGAGAAATGCACATAAAGTTCAAATCTTTGGATTTTAAACATGTTGAAAACTGCTTAAGCTTAGGTATCAAAAATCATTCAAATTTAAAATTTGTGATGCATCATGATAAATGCACATAAAATTTAAATATTTGGATATTAACATGTTAAAAATATCAATATTAAGCTTTGTTATTAGAAATAAATCACTCAAATTTAAAATTTGTGATGCATTATGAGAAATACATAAAGTTTGAATCTTTAGATTTTAAACATGATCAAAAATGCTTAAGCTTTGATATTACATATAAATAAAATTTCAAAATTGTGATGCCTCTTGATAAATATTCATAAAGACTGAATATTTAGATCTTAAACATGTTCAAATCTATTTAAGCTTTAGTATCAAATATCATTTATATTTCAAATATGTCATACATTATGACAAATGTGCATAGAGTTCAAATCTTTCAATCTTAAATAAACTCAAAATTTTTTAAGTTTAAATATTACATATCATTCAAATTTAAAAGTTGTGATGCATCATGAGAAATTCCTGTAAATTTCAAATATTTAGATCTTAAACACATTCAAAAATGCTTAAGCTTCGATATTACATATCATTCAAATTTTAAAGTTATGATTCATCATGATAAACACACATAAATTTCAAATATTTGGATCTTAAACACATTTGAAATCACTTAAGCTTTGATATTAGATATCATTCAAAATTTTAATTTGTGATGCATTATGAGAAATGTACATAAACATTGAATCTTTGGATATTAAACACCTTCAAAATCGCTTAAGCTTTGTTATTACATATCATTCAAATTTCAAAATTATGATGCATTAAAACTTCATAAAGTTTGAATATTTAGATCTTAAACATGTTAAAAATTACTTAAGCTTTGATATTACATATCATTCAATTTTAAAAATGATGATGCATCATGATAAATATGTATAAATTTTGAATCTATGGATCTTAAACACATTCAAAACTACTTAAGTTTCGGTGATACATATCATTTAAATTTCAAAATTTTGATGTATCATGATGAATTCACATAAATTTTAAATCTTTTGATTTTAAAGACGTTAAAAACTATTCAAAATTCAATATTATAAATCATTCAAATTTAAAAGGTGTGATGCATCATGAGAAATGTGCATGAAGTTAAAATCTTTGGATCTTAAACACATTCAAAATCACTTAAGAATTGATATTACATATTATTCAAATTTAAAAGTTGCATTACATAATGAGAAATGAGGATAAAGTTTAAATATTTGGATCTTAAACACCTTCAAAACCACTTAAGCTTTAATTTTATATATCATTCAAATTTCAAAGTTGGGATGCATCATGAGTAACATGCATAAAGTTATAATTTTTAGAATTTAAACATGTTCAAAATTACTTAAGAGGTATGACATATCAATAAAATTTTAAATTTGAGAATTATCATGAGAAATGTGGATAAAGTTTGAATATTTAGATCTTAAACACATTTAAAACTTCTTAAACTTTAGTATTATATATATTCAAATTTCAAAGTTGCGATGTATAATGAGAAACATACATAAAGTTCAAATCTTTAGATTTTAAACACATTTAAAACAACTTAAGCTTCAATATTATATATCATTCAAATTTAAAATTTGTAATATATCATGAAAAACATGCTTAAAGTTTTAATCTTTGTATATTAAACTTATTTAAAATCACTTAATCTTTGGTTTTACATATCATTAAAATTTAAAATTTGTAATACATCATAAAAAATGCATATAAAGTTTGAATAATTATATCTTAAACATGATCAAAACCACTTAAGTTTCATTATTACATATCATTCAAATTTCAAATTTGTGATGTATCATGAGAAACGTGCATAAAGTTTTAATTTTTGGATTTTAAATACATTCAAAACTACTTAAGATTTGATATTACATATCATTTAAATTTCAAAATTGTGATGTGAGAAACATGGACAAAATTTGAATCTTTAGATCTTAAACACATTCAAAACTACTTAAACATTGGTAGTACATATCATTCAATTTTAAAAGTTGTGAAGCATCATGAGAAATGTGCATAAAGTTTGAATCTTTATATTTTAAACACATGCAAAACAAATTATGCTTAGGTATTACTAGGTATTATATTTTAAACACATGCAAAACTACTTAAGCTTTAATATTACATATCATTTAAATTTCAAAGTTATGAAGCATTAAGAGAAACGTGCATAAAATTTGAATATTTTGATCTTAAAAAAATTCAAAAACACCTAAGCTTAGGTATTACATATTATTCTAATTTCATATTTGTGATGCATCATGAGAAATGTGCATAAATTTCAAATCTTTAGTTATTAAATACATTCAAAACTACTTAAGATTCAGTATTACATATCATTCAAATTTTAAAGTTGTGATTCATCATAACAAATAGACATAAGTTTAGAATATTTAGGTTATAAAATCTTCAAAACGACTTAATATTTGGTATTACATATCTTTCAAATTTCATAGTTGTGATGCGTCATGAGAATCACATGTAAATCTTGAATTTTTGGGTCTTAAACATGTTCAAAACCTCTTAAGCTTTGGTATTACATATAATTAAAATTTAAAAGTTAGGATGCATCATCAAAAACACATATAAAGTTTAAATATTTGGATCTTAAACATGTTTAAATTTTTTTAAGCACATGTATTATACATCATTAAAATTTCAAAGTTATGATGCATCATGATAAATGCACATAAAATTCAAATCTTTGAATTTTAAACATGTTTAAAATCATTTAAGCTTCTATATTACATATCATTCAAATTTAAAAAGAGTGATGCATCATGAAAAATGCACATAAAATTCAAATATCTGGATTTAATATACCTTCAAAATCACTTAAGCTTCGGTATTACATATCATTCAAATTTGTGTTCTGTTACATCATGAGAAATGAGTATAAATTTCAAATATTTGGATCTTAAACACCTTTAAAACTACTTAAGATTTGATATTATACATCACTCAATTTTCAATGTTATGATGCATCATGATAAATGTACATAAAGTTAGAATCTTTGGATCTTAAACATGTTCAAAACTGCTTGAACTTTGGTATTACATATCATTGAAATTTCAAATTTGTGATGCATCATGAGAAAGATGGATAAAGATTAAATCATTAAATCCTAAACATGTTCAAAAACTCTTATGCTTCAATATTACATATCATTTAAATTTCAAAGTTATGATGCATCATGAGAAACATGCATAAAGTTAAAATTTTTGAATTTTAAACATGTTCAAAACTACTTAAGCTTCGGTATTATATATCATTCAAATTTCAAAGTTGCAATGCATCATGATAAATATGCATAAAGTTCAAATATTTATATTTTAAACACATTTGAAATCACATAAACTTTGATATTACATATCATTAAAATTTTAAAATTGCAATGCATCATGAGAAACATGCATAAATTTCAAATATTTAGATCTTAAACACGTTCAAAACCGCTTAAGCTTTGATATTACATATCATTCAAATTTCACATTTATGATGGATCATGAGAAATGTGCTTAAAGTTCAAATTTTTAAATCTTAAACACCCTCAAAACCTCTTAAGATTTAGTATTACATATCATTCAAATTTCAAAGATGTGATGCATCATGACAAATGCACATAAAGTTCAAATGTTTGGATCTTAACCACATTCAAAACCATATATTTAATCTTTGGTATTATATATCATTCAAATTTTAAAGTTGTGATGCATAATAATAAATGAGAATAAAGTTAAAATATTTAGATCTTAAACACATTCAAAACTACTTAAGATTTGGTATTACATATCAATCAAATTTCAAAGTTGTGATGCATTATGAAAAATGCACATAAATTTTGAATCATTAGATCTTAAATAAATTTAAAACTGATTAAGCTTCATATTACATATCATTAAAATTTCAAAATAATGACGCATCATGTGAAATATATATAAAGTATGAATATTTAGATCTTAAACACCTTCAAACACACTTAAGATTTGGTATTACATATCATTAAATTTTCAAAGTTATGATGCATCATTATAAACACACATAAAGTTATAATATTTGGATCTTAAACACTTTCAAAATTACTTAAGCTTTGATATTACATATCATTCAAATTTCAATGTTTTGATGCATCTTTAAAAATTACAAATGAAAAGGCTATTACTACTCCAATTTAGTGAGCTTCCTCTCCACTATTAAATGCAATAATCTTATATAAGAGGAAGTCAAGGGCTCCTCCCCTCATAGAGAACTCACTTATTTTTAAACCACAAATAGACATGTGTTTAGCTCAATAAAAAACAATGGTACAATAATAAATAGATGAAGAAGATTAATTATAAAGAGCAACGAAATTAGACTTACAGCTGACAAAGGGAATTCACCAATCAAATATGACTAATTAGGTAAGAAGGCTCATCCTTGAGTCCCTTCTTCCCAAAGTCTTGTTTTTTTTCCCATATTTGGTTTAGTTTCCCTCAATGTTGTCTTATAAACACCTTTGCTCACTTCTAAAATATAGGTTTTTACCTTTACCACTATTATTTCAATTTGCCCCACAATGCTATCATTGTCTTTTGTTTCCACCATGTTGACACTCCCTTTGAGACTACCCTAATCCCACCTAAGAAGGTTGAAATAGAATTGGATATCTCTCAACTCCATCTCTTCGACTCAAATCAATATGCCAATGACTTCCAATATTTCTTCCCAAGATACTACTATGATATCCTCAGGGAAAGCTAAGAGGGGAAAAAAAGTATATACAATCCACCTAGTCCCTCAATATCGAGGTGTGGATTGGTATAAAATCATATGGTCCTTCCTCCCTAACTTAGTACTCAAAGGAGCTTTAGAATAATTAGTAAAAGATAAATCAGTTGAGAGTACAACTACTGAGGATAAATAACCAAAAAACCCAACCCATCTAGTCATCCCTCTATGGGTAGTTGATCTTAGATCAAAGGCTTATGAAAAGCCTAATTTCAAAATCACAAAATTAACAACAATAACCTCCTTATTTGATAAATTCTTAGAAAACATCCAAAAGATGGAATTTGATGATGAAGAAAAGAGGGAGATCATTATATAAGAAAGATAATAAGTATTTTCCTTGTCTAAAAGGAAGAACAAATAGTTGGGGTAGTCACCATATAAAGAGGACTTCAAATCCCTTGGTGAAACTCATAAGTATGTTATAATAGCATTACATGAAGGGAATGAAATGGCTAGACAAGAAATTGAACAAGAGATAGATCAAATCAAATAGAAGTAACAAACAATCCATATCCCTTAAGGGATTGAGACTAAAGTTCAATAGGATGCATCAAAGTGTTATAATGTTCTTAAGGCCATTTAGGCAATGAGGCTAGAATTGGCTCCCCATATTATAGAGACTTAAATTATTTAATTCTTTGAAACATGATGAATATAAAATTAAATTGTTTATTATTTATATTACTAATAAGGTATATAGCCATCTTGACTTAATGACACCATTCAAGACTTCAAACACCATCAATTTAATGGTGATCATGACTCAAGAGGCTAGAGAGTGGATTATAACAGTCAGGGTAGTAATGCTCAAATATCAAGAACATGAAACTCTCATTTTTCAAATCTTATAAGAATTAAAATTATCCAAATCAAGGGATAGTACAACCAAGCTTATTAGTAAAATCAATTTTGATCAACTCCTTTAGGAAACATTTGAGAATTTCAAGAAAAGTATTCAAAGATTAGCACTCAAAGACATTGAAGCTAAGTTGAGTTTTTCTAGAAATAAGGTGATAGAAGTTGATATATTCAAGATAAACTTCTATAATATAAAGGTGGAGCATGTAAAACTCCTCGAGCAAGTTAACAAGGTACACAGACCCTCATTACTCAACTTGGATATATTTAGGTAACAACATGATGTAGGATACAAGTGTTATCTAGAGTTAGAGATGAATAAGAAGACTAACACTATAGCTTCCACTTTAGCACAAGTATCTACAATGACAACTCTAACAGTCAACACATTCATGAAAATGCTTGCCCAACCTTAGTTCAAAGGTTAATTTTGTACATATCAATATAGTGGCATTAATATTTTACTCATAGTATACTTAAGTTAGATCTTAACATGAAAGTTTCCTAAAATTTTTGTAAGCATGCACACATTCCATCATATTGTAAAGGCCAACTTTATTTTTGATAATTATAAGTTAACTATGAGTATACATATACATAGTTTTGGAGCTAGAATTAGAATTGAAGTTATAATTATTCCATGTAATTATAAGTTTAAATGTACTTTGAGGATAAAGTGACCCCTCCCCAAGTCTATATGTACATCTAGAATTCTCATTTTTAATTGTTGGAAAAATTAATATAAGAGAAAATTAATTTATGATTATCACAAAGGTGTTGGTGTATTTTCTTTCCATATCCTATGTCATAAGGTTTTTATCATTCTATTTGTTTTATTTAGTAATTTTAAGTGTGTAGTAGCTATGAAGAGTTCCTCTTGTTATGATTAATATGTTGATATTAGATATGTAGTATCTATTGAAAAATTAGCTATGATTATTGATTATTTACAAGTAGGTTGGTTGTCTCATCATTCTAAGTATGTAGAGGTGTTTATTCTATGTTTGTGTCATATCTACATTAAATACTTCCCTAATATGAGCCATAATATCCTAAGTATGGGTGTGTCATAGCTACTCCAAAAGGAGCATCCTTTGGCATAGATCTCTGAGTCTCTTATATAAATTTATCTCAGATTCCTTGAATATGTTTTTTTGTGTGTAACAAATTATATTAGAAAACATTGGTTTTGAAAACACTTGTCCATGAAAAAACCAACCTAAAAGCTAATCAATGAAATCATAGAGCCCCTTTCTTTTCTACTCTACCCTTCCATCACTTTTTGAAGTTCATTTTTGAGACCTGCCCACTTAAAATTAGTATCCACCCATCTTCCAACTCACCTAGTTTTAACTTCCATTTAGATATCATCCATCCATGCATAATCCTAGTTGAAAACTTTGATGCTCTACCCACTATTCCATCACCTGGTTGTTTAATCGCATACCTACAATTCATGCTTTGGAGTAGAGTTTACCTTCATTATGATCTTGAGATGTTATAGGTTACCTCAATAGGAATTGGTGTGCATAAAAATCACATCAACATGAATTTTATGTAAATTTCTCATGATGAGTTACAACATTAAAATTTAGATGATATTTAATTCAAAAGTTTAAATAATTTTGAACTAAAGATTTGAAATTTATGTGCATTTCTTGTAATAATTCACAACTTTAAAATTTGAATGATATATAATACTAAAACTTAAGTAATTTTGAATGTGATTAAGATCCAAATATTCTAAATTTATGCATATTTATCGTGATGTATCACAACTTATAAATTTGAATGATATGTAATATTGAAGCTTAAGTGGTTTTGAATGTGTTTAAAATATAAAGACTTGAAATTTATATGCATTTCTCATAATTCATCACAACTTTCAAATTTGATTGATATGTAATACCAAAACTTAAGCAGTTTTGAATGTGTTTAAGATATAAAGTGTTGAACCTTATGTATGTTTCTCATGATGTATGACAATTTTGAAATTTGAATGATATATAATACCAAATTTTTAGTTATTTTAAATGTCTCTAAGATCTAAATAATCAAATTTGATGCACATTTATCATGGTGCATCTCAAAATTGATATTTTAATGATACGTAATACCAAATCTTAAGTAGTTCTAAACATGTTTAAAATCTCAAGATTCAAATTTTATGTGCATCTCTCATGATGCATAATAACTTTTAAATTTGAATGATGTAATAACAAAGCTTAAGTGGTTTTCAACGTGTTTAAGATACAAAGATTCAAAATCTAAGCATGTTTTTCATGATGCATTACAACTATAATACTTAAGTAGCTTCGAACATATTTTTAGATCATAATTATGAAATTTAAATGATATGTAATACTGAAGAGTAAGTGGTTTTTAACATGATTACGATTAAAAGTTTTGAACTTTATATGCATTTTTCATGATGCATCATAACTTCAAAATTTGAAAGATATGTAATACCCAAGCTTAAGTGGTTTTGAATGTGTTAAAGATCTAAATATTCAAATTTTATGCACATTTCTCATGATGCATCATAAATTAAATTTTTTAATGATATGTGATATTGAATCTTAAGTGGGATTGAACCTATTTAAGATCTATATATTTGAACATTATTCACATTTAATATGTAATACCAAAATTTGAATGATATGTAATACTAAATCTTATGCAATTTTGAAGGTGTTTATAATTAAAAGATTTGAATTTTATGCATATTTTTCATAATGTGTCACAACTTTGAAATTAGAATGATATGTAATACTTAAACATAATGGTTTTGAATATGTTTGAGATCCAAATATTATAAATTGATTCATATTTCTCATAATACATTATAACTTTGAAATTTTAATGATATGTAATACCAAAGATTAAGTAGTTTTGAACGTGTTTAAGATCTAAAGATTTAAATTTTATGCACATTTATTATTCAATATCACAACTTTGAAATTTGAATGATATGTAATACTAAAGATTAAATGGTTTTAAATATGTTTAATATCTAAATATTTGAACTTTATGCATGTTTCTCATAATGCATTACAACTTTGAAGTTTGAATGACATGTAATACCGAAGCTTAAGTAGTATCTAACTTGTTTAAGATCCAAATATTTAAAATTTATGTTTATTTATCATGATGCATCACAAATTTAATATTTAAATGATATTTAATGAAAAATCTTAAGCAATTTTAATCATGTTTAAGATCTAAAGATTCAATCTTTATATGCATTTCTCATAATAAATCACAACTTTAAAATTTGAATGTTATGTAATAGTGATGTTTGAACAACTTTGAATTTGTTTAAAATCCAGATATTCAAAATTTATGCATATTTTTCATGATGCATCATAACTTTGAAATTATAATGATATGTAATACTAAAAATTAAGTGGATTTAAAAGTTTTTAAGATCTAAAGATTCAAACTTTGTGCATGTTTTTCATGATGCATCACATCTTTTAAGTTTAAATGATATGTAATATTAAAGCTTAAGTGGTTCTAAATATGTTTAATAACAAAATATTCAAACTTTAAGCATGTTTCTCATGATGCATCATAACTTCAAAATTTGAATGATATTTAATATAAAAGCTTAAGTGGTTTTGAACATGTGTAAGATCTAAAGATTTGAACTTTGTGTGAATTTATCACAATGCATCACAACTTTAAAATTTGAATTATATGTAATATAAAATCTTAAGTGGTTTTGAATATATTTAAGATGCAAATATTTAATCTTTATGCACGTTTCTCATGATGCATCACAACTTTAACATTTGAATGATATGTAATACTGAAGCTTAAGCAATTTTGAAGGTGTTTAAGATCCATAGATTTAAAATTTATGTAAATTTGTTATGATGATTTACAACTTCGACTTCTGAATGATATGTAATACCAAATTTTAAGATATTTTTAATGTGTTTAAGATATAAAGATTTGAACTTAGTGCACCTTTATCATGATGCATCACAATTTTAAAAATTAAATGATATGTAATACTAAAGTTTAAATAGTTTTGAATATGTTTAAGAAATAAAGATTCAAACATTATGCACATCTTTCATGATGCATCATAAATTTGAAATTTGAATGATATATAATATTAAAGACTAAGGGGTTTTGAACATGTTTAAGATCTAAATATTAAAATTTTATATGCATTTTTATGATGCTTTGCAACTTTAAAATTTGAATGATATTTAATATTGAAATTTAACTAATTTTAAATGTGATTAAAATTTAAAGATTTAAAATTTATTTGCACTTTGTATGATGCATTACAGCATTGAAATTTGAATGATATGTAATACCGAATCTTAAATAAGTTTAAACTTATTTAAGATCTAAAAATTCAAACTTTGAGTGCATTTCTCATGATGCGTCATAACCTTGAAGTTTGAATGATATGTAACATCAAAGCTTAAGTGGTTTTGAACATTTTTAAGATACAAATAATTAAAATTTATGTTCATTTCTCATGATGCATTAGAACATTGAAATTTGAATGATATGTAATAATAAAGCTAAAGCCATTTTGAATGTATTTAAGATCTGAGTATTTAAACTTTGTGTATTTCTCATGATGTATTGCATTTTTTAAGTTTGAATTATATGTAATATCGAAGATTAATTAGTTTTGAACATGTTTCAGATTCAAAGGTTTTAATTTTATTTACATTTATCATGATGCATCCCAACTTTAAAATTTGAATGATATGTAATGATGAATGAAGCTTAAGTAGTTTTGAATGTATTTAAGATCCAAATATTTGAAGTTTATGTGTTTATCATGATGCATCATAACTTTAAATTTTTAATGATATATAATATTGAAGCTTATGTGGTTTTGAATATATTAAAGATCTAAATATTTAAAATTTAACATGAATTTTGTATGATGTATCAAATATTTTAAATTTAAATAATATGTAATACAAAAGCTTTAGTAGTTTTCAACATGTTTAAGATTCAAAATTTATGAGCACTTTTCATGATGTATCACAAATTTGAAATTTGAATGATTTGTAATACTTAAGATTAAGGGGTTTTTAACGTATTTAAGATCCAAAGATTCAAACTTTATGTCATTCTCTTATGATGCATTACAACTTTATAATTTGAATGATATGTAATACTAAATCTTAAGAGGTTTTGAACATGTTTAAGATCTAAAAGATTCAAACTTTATGCATATTTCTCATGTTCATCTCTCATGATGCACTACAAATTTGAAATTTGAATGATGTAATATTGAAGTTTAAGATATTTTAAACATATTTAAGATATAAAGAATCAAATTTTCTACATGTTTTTCATGATGCTTCTCAATTTTAAAATTTGAATGATCTGTAATACTAAAACTTAATCTATTTTGAACATATTTAAGATCCAAATATTTAAATTTTGTGCATATTTATCATGATGTATCATAACTTTGAAATTTGAATGATATATAATATCGAATCTTATGTGGTTTTGAACATATCTAAGATCCAAAGATTAGAATTTTATGTGTATTTTTTATGATCTATTACAAATTTAAAATATTAATTATATGTAATATCAAAGCTTAAGCAGTTTTGAATATGTTTAAGATTCAAAAATTGTAACTTTATGCATCTTGCTCATGATCCATCATAAGTTTAAAAATTGAATGATATGTAATACTAAAGCTTAAGAAGTTTTGAACGCACTTCAGATCCAAAGATTTAAAATTTATGAACTTTTTTAATTATACGTTGTTACTTTGAAATTTGAATGATATGTAATTTTTAAGCTTAAGTTATTTTAAACGTGTTTAAGATCTAAAGATTCAAACTTTATTTATATTTCTCAAGATGCATCCTAACTTTGAAAATTGAATGATATGTAATATTGAAGCTAAAGTAATTTTAAACATGTTTAAGATCTAAAGATTTAAAATTTATGCATATTTCTTATGATGTATCACAATTTTAAAATTTGAATGATATAATATCAAATTTTAAGCTCCTTTGAACATGTTTAAGATCCAAAGATTCAAATGTTATGAAAATTTTGTATGATGCATCATAATTTTGAAATTTTAATGATATGTAATAACTGAAGCTTAAGTAGTTTTAAAGTTATTTAATATGCGAAGATTCAAATTTTATGCATGTTTCTCATTATCTATCACAACTTTAAAATTTGAATTATATATAATACCAAAGCATAAGTGGTTTTGAACATGTTTAAGATCCAAAGATTCTAACTTTATGCATATTTCTCATAATGGATCACAACTTTGAAATTTAATGATATATAATACTGAAGCTAATGTGGTTTTGAACATATTTAGGATCAAAAAATTTGAAATTTATACACTTTTCTCTTAATGCTTCACAAAATTAAAATTTAAATGATATGTATTAATAAAACTTAAATGGTTTTAAACATGTTTAAGATCTAAATATTAAAATTTTATGAATATTTCTCATAATGTATCATAACATTAAAATTTAAATGATATGTAATATTGAAGCTTAAGTAGTTTTGAAGGTGTTTAATATTCAAAGATTCAAAATTTATGTGTATTTCTCATGATGTATTACAACTTTAAAATTTGAATTATATGTAATATTGAAGCTTAAGCAATTTTGAATGTGTTTAAGATTCAAATATTTGAATTTTATGCATGTTTGTCATGATGAATTACAATATCAAATTTGAATGATATGTAATATTGAAGCTTATACAGTTTTGAAGGTGTTTAAGATCTAAAGTTTTAAATTTTATAGGCATTTCTCATGATGCTTAACCACTTTCAAATATTAATGATATGTAATATTGAATCTTAAGTAGTTTTTAAGGTGTTTAAAATCAAAATATTTAAATATTATGCATATTTCTCATGATGCATCACAACTTTAAAATTTGAATGAATATAATACCAAGAATTAAGTAGTTTTCAATATGTTTAAGATCTAAAGATTTGAAATTTTTACACATTTCTCATAATGCATCATAATTTTGAAATTTAAATGATATGTAATAAAATTTTTTTAATAATTTTAAGCATATTTAAAATCCAAAGATTTAAATATTATGCATGTTTTTCATGATGCATCGCAACTTTAAAATTATAATGATATATAATACATATTAAGGCATAAGTAGTTTTGAATGTGTTTAAGTTCCAAATATTTAAATTTAATCCATGTTTCTTATAATGCATTATAAATTTTAAACTTGAATTATAAGTAATATCAAATCATAAGTGGTTTTAAATGTGTTTAAGTTCTAAATTTTTTGACTTTATGGCTAATTATCATGATGCATTAAATATTTAAAATTTGAATGATATGTAATACCGATGCTTATGCATGTTTTTTAAATATGTTTAAGATCCAAATATTCAATCTTTGAAGGTATTTAAGATTTAAATTTTTAAACTTTATGTATTGAATTTTTAATGATATGTTTCAACTTTGAACTTTGAATGATATGTAATACCAAATTTTAATATATTTTGAACATGTTTAAGATCCAAATATTTAAATTTTATGTAGGTCTATTATGATGCATTACAACTTTAAAATTTGATTATTATATAGTACTAAAGCTTAAGTGGTTGTGAATATGTTTAAGATCTAAATATTCAAAATTTATGCATGATTATCATGATACATTATAACTTTAGAATTTGAATGATATGTAATACTAAATTTCAAGTAATTTTAAATATTTTTAAAATATAAATATATGAAATTTATACACAATTATCATGATGAATCACAACTTTGAAAATTAAATGATGTGTAATTTTGAAGCTTAAGTGGTTTTAAACATTTTTAAGATCTAAAGATTTGATCTTTATTTGCACTTATCATGATGCATCACAACTTTAAAATTTGAAGGATATGAAATACTAAAGCTTAAATGGTTTTGAAGGTATTTAAGATATAAAAATTATAACTTTATGTGTGTTTTTCATGGTGTATCGTAACATTGAAATTTGAATGATATGTAATACCAAAGATTAAGTGGTTTTGAACGTGTTTAAGATATAAATATTTGAAATTTAAACACATTTTTTGTTATGCATCATATCTTTCAAATTTGAATTATATGTAATAATGAAGCTTTAGTGATTTTGAACATGTTTTAGATACAAAGATTTAAACTTTATGCAATTTTATTATTATGCTTCACGAATATAAAATTTTAACGATATATAAAATTATGTCATTTTGAACATGTTTAAGATCTAAAGATTTTAAATTTAAGAATATTTATCATGATTCATCACAACTTTTAAAATTAAACGATATGTAATACTGAAGCTTAAGTAATTTTGAATATGTTTAAAACATAAAAATTTGAATTTTATGCATATTTTTTATGATGCATCACAATTTTCAAAATTTAATGATATGTAATACTGAAGCTTAAGTAGTTTTGAATGTGTTTAAGATCTAAATTTCAAATTTTATGAGTATTTCTCATGATGCATTATAACTTTTAAATTTGAATGATATATAATATTGAATCTTAAGTGGTTTTAATTATGTTTAAGATTCAATTATTTAAATTTTATTTGCATTTCTCAAGATGCATTGAAACTTTAAAATTTGAATAATATGTAATACCAAAGCTTAAGTGGTTTTTAACATGTTTAAGATCCAAATATTTTAACTTTATGAGCATTTATCATGATGCATCATAAATTTAAAATTTGAATGATATGTAATACCCAAACTTCCAAGGGTTGGTTTGAATATGTTTAAGATGAAAGATTCACTCTTTGAATGTGTTTAAGTTTTAAAGTTTTAAAATTTATGTATTTTTGGTGATGCAATACAACTTTGAAATTTGAATGATATGTAATTCTAAAGCTTAATTTATTTTGAATGTATTTAAGATCCAAAGATTTAAACTTTATATGTGCTTCTCATGATACATGACAAGTTTGAGATTTGAATGCTATGTAATAACAAAGATTATGTGGTTTTAAAAGTTTTTAAGATCTAAAGGCTCAAATTTTATGTATATTTCTCATGATGCATCACAACTTTAAAATTTGAAAGATATGTAATACTAAATCTAAATAATTTTGAATTTGTTTAAGATCGAAAGATTTAAACTTTATGTGTGTTTCCCATAATTGATCACAATATTGAAATTTGAATGATATGTAATATATAAGATTAAAAAAAATTTAACATGTTGAGGATCTAAAGATTCAAACTTTTTACATGTTTATCATAATGTATCACAACATTAAAATTTGATTCATATGTAATATCAAAGCTTAAGTATTTTTGAATATGTTTAAAATTCAAAGATTTAAATTTTATGCATATTGACTATGATTCATCGTAACTTTGAAATTTGAATGATATGTAATACTAAAACTTAAATTATTTTAAACATGTTTAAGATCCAAAGATTCAAAATTTATCCACTTTTATCATGATGCATCGTAACATTGAAATTTAAAAGATATGTAATATTAACATTTAAGTGGTTTGAAAGGTGTTTAAAATCTAAAGAATTGAACTTTATGCATGTTTTTTATGATGCATAGTAACTTAAAAAATTTAATGATATGTAATATTGAATCTTAAGAGGTTTTAAATGTATTAACTATCCAAAGATTTGAACTTTATGCATGTTTCTCATGATGTATCATAACTTTGAAATTTGAATGATATGTAATACTGAAACTTAAGTAGTTTTGAAATGTGTGTAGGATCCAAAATTTGAACATTATACACATTTTTCCTTATGCATCTCAACTTTAAAATTTGAATGCTAGTTATGTAATACCAAAGCTTAAGTGGTTTTGAACAAGTTTAATATACAAAGATTCTAACTTTATATGCATTTTTTATGATGCATTACAACTTTAAAATTTTAATGATATGTAGTGACAAAGATTAAGTAATTTTGAATGTGTATAAGATCTAAAGATTTGAAATTTATTTATTTTTTTAAAGATGCATCACAACTTTGAAAGTTGAATGATATGTAATACTAAAACTTAAGCCTACTATTTTGCATGTGTTTAAGATTCAAAAATTCAAACTTTATGCATGTTTCTCATTATGCACAATACCTTTGAAATTTAAAATATATGTAATATCGAAGCTTAAGAAATTTTAAAAGTGTTTAAGATCCAAATATTTAAAATTTATTTATATTTATCATGATGCATCAGAACTTTAAAATTTAAATTATATGTAATGGTAAAGAGTAAATAGTCTATAAGGTGTTTAAGTATTGAATATGTTTAAGGTCTAAATATTTAAAATTTAAATGCATTTCTCATGATGCATCACAAATTTTAAATTAAAATGCTATGTAATACCAAAGCTTAAACATTTTTAAAACATGTTTATAATCAAAATATTTGAATAATATCTAATGTCCAAGCATAAGTGATTTTGAACATCTCTAAGATCCAAAAAATTGAAATCTATGCATGATTATCATGATACATTGCAACTTTGAAATCTGAATGTTATGAATAGTAAATTTTAAGTAGTTTTGAAGGTGTTTAATATTGAATGATTTAAACTTTATGCATATTTTTTATAATGCATCGTAATTTTTAAATTTGAATGATATGTAATACTAAAGATTAAGCAGTTTGAAATGTGTTTAAGATCTAAATATTCAAACTTAATGTGCATTTGTCATGATGTATCACAACTTAGAAATTTGAATGATATGCAATACTAAATATTAAGTGGTTTTGAAGTTGTTTAAGAACTAAAGATTCAAACATTATGCATGTTTCTCATGATGCATCACAACTTTAAAATTTGAATGATTTGTAATATCTAAGCTTAAGTAGTTTTGAAGGTGTTTAAGATCTAAATATTTCAAATTTATACATATTTCTCATGATGCATCAAAAATTTAAAATTTGAATGATATGTAATACTAAATATTTTGTAGTTTCAAATGAGTTAAAAAATTAAAGATTCAAACTCTATGTGCATTTTTTAATGATGCATCACAACTTTAAAAATTGAATGATATGTAATACAAAAGTTTAATTAGTTTTGAACATGTTTAAAATATAAAAATATAAAATTTATAAGCATTTTTCATGATGCATCACAACTTTGAAATTTGAATAATATGTAATACCAAAGCTTAAGCCCACTATCTTGAAAGTGTTCAAGATCTAAGTTTTTTAAACTTATGCACATTTCTCATGATGCATACAACTTTAAAATTTGAATGATATGTAATAATGAAGCTTAAATAATTTTAAACATGTTTAAGATACACATTCAAATTTTAGGTACAATTTTTATTTGCATTCATAACTTTAAAATTTTAATGATATGTAATACCAAAGCTTAAGCAGTTTTGAATGTGTTTAAGATCTAAATATTTAAATTTTATGCATATTTTTCATGATGCATCACAAATTTAAAATTTTTAATGATATGTAATACTGAAGCTTAAGTGGTTTTGAACATGTTTAAGATGTAATACTAAAGTTGAAGCAGTTTTTAAAATATTTAAAATCTAAAGATTCAAATTTTATGTGTAATTTCTCATAATGCATCATAATTTTAAAATTTAAATCATATGTATTACAAAAACTTAAATAATTTAAACATGTTTAAGATATAAAAGGTTTTGAGCTTGTTGAAGATCCAAAAATTCAAAGTTTATATATGTTTCTCATGATGCATCATATCTTTAAAATTTGAATGATATGTAATACCAAAGTTAAAGCATTTTTGAACATGTTTAAGATCTAAAGATTCAAAATTGATGCACATTTCTCATGATTCATCACAACTTTAAAATTTTAATAATATGTAATAAAAAAGATTAAGTGGTTTTGAATATGTTTAAAATTCAAAGATTTGAATTTCATGCATGTTTTTTATGATGCATCACAACTTTGAAATTTAAATTATATGAAATATCAAAGTTTAACTAATTTTGAACATGTTTAAGATATAAATATTTGAATTTTATTTACATTTCTCATAATATATTGCAACTTCAAAATTTGAATGATATATAATACCAAATCTTAAGCGGTCTTAAATGTGTTAAAGATCTAAATATTTTAACTATATACACAATTTTTATGATGTATCATAGCTTTGAAATTTGAATGATATGTAATACCAAATCTAAAATATTTTTGAATGTGTTTAAGATCCAAAGATTCAAAATTTATATGTGTTTATCATCATGCATTGCATCTTTGAAATTTGAATGATATGTAATATCGAACTTTAAGTATTTTTAAATGTGTTTAAGATCTAAAAAGTAGAACTTTATGCATACTTCTCATAATGCATCATAACTTTAAAATTTAAATGATATGTAATACTGAATCTTAAGCGATTTTGAATATGTTTAAAATTTAAAGATTTAAATTTTATGAATATTTATCATAATGCATACAAACTTTGAAATTTGAATTATATGTAATACCAAAGCTTAAGAGGTTTTGAATGTATTTAAAATATAAATGTTTGAATTTAATTAACTTTTATCATGATGCATCATAACTTTAAAATTTTAATGAAATATAATAATGGAGCTTAAATAGTTTTGAATGTATTTAAGATATAAAGATTTGAACTTTATGCATGTTTCTCATAATTTATTACAACTCTAAAATTTGAGTGATATGTAATATCAATGCCTAAGAGGTTTTGAATGTGTTTAAGATCTAAAGATTTGAATTTTATGTGAATTTTTCATGATGCATTACAAATTTAAAATTTGTATGATATGTAATACCAAAGCTTATGTAGTTTTGAACATATAAGATTGAAAGGTTTAAATTTTATGTGCATTTTTCATGATGCATCATAACTTTAAAATTTTAATGATATATAATACCAAAGATTAAGCATTTTAAACATATTTAAGATCTAAAAATTTAAAATTTATGTACTTTATCATGATTCATCACAACTTTGAAATTTAAATTATATCTAATACTAAATCTTAAGAAATTTTGAATATTTTTAAGATCTAAAGATTTAAACTTTATGCATATTTCTTATAATTGATTGCAACTTTGAAATTTGAATTATGTGTAATATAAAAGCTTAAGTAATATTGAATGTATTTAAGATTCAAAGATTTGAAATTTTTACATATTTTTTATTATATATTATATTTTTTAAATTTGAATGATATGTAATACCAAATCTTAAAGAGTTTTGAATATGTTTAAGATCTAAAAATTTAAATTTTATGCACATTTATCATGATGAATCACATCTTTGAAGTTTAAATAATATGGAATACCCAAGCTTAATTAGTTTTAAATATGATTAAGATCTAAAGATTTGAATTTTATGCATATATTTCATGATGTATCACAATTTTTAAATTTGAATGATATGTAATACTAAAATTAAAGTGAATTTGAATGTGTTTAAGATTCAAAGATTCAAACTTTATGCATATTTATCATGATGTGTCATAATTTTGAAATTTGAATAGTAAGTAATACTAAATATTAAGTGATCTTGAATGTGTTTAAAATTCAAAGATTCAAACTTTATGCATATTTGTCATGATATATTATTACTTTAAAATTTCAATCATATGT
Source organism: Torreya grandis (assembly GCA_037957365.1). Lineage (NCBI taxonomy): Eukaryota > Viridiplantae > Streptophyta > Pinopsida > Cupressales > Taxaceae > Torreya > Torreya grandis. The sequence goes on from JARHVA010002795.1 coordinate 1,196,459, forward strand.
AATATTGATACTGAAGTGGTTTTGAATGTATTTAAGATCAAAAAATTCACACTTTATGCGTGTTTGTCATGATATCACAACTTTGAAATTTTAATGAAATGCACTACTAAAACTTAAGTGGTTTTGAATGTGTTTAATATCTAAATATTTTAATACTATATGCATTTCTCATGATGCATCTTAACTTTAAAATTTGAATGATATGTAAAATTAAAACTTAAGTAGTTTTAAAGGAGTTTAAGATCAAAAGATTCAAAATTTATGCATATTTCTCATGATGCACTAGAATTTAAATGATATGTATTAATTACGCTTAAGTGGTTTGAAATGTTTTAAAGATCTAAATAATTAAAATTTATACATTTTTCTCATGATGCATCACAACTTTGAAATTTGAATCGTATGTAAGATCAAAGCTTAAGTGGTTTTTAATGTGATTAAGATACAAATATTAAAATTATATGCATGTTTCTAATGATACATCACAACTTTAAAATATTTTTGAATGTGTTTAAGCTCTAAAAATTCAAAATTTATGTGCATTTCTCATTATGCATCACAACTTTCAAATATTAATGATATGTAATACTAAAGCTTAAATGGTTTAGAAGGTTTTTAAAATTTAAATATATGAACTTTATTCACGTTTCTCATAATGCATCACAATTTTAAAATTTGAATGATATGCAATATGAAAACTTAAGTGGTTTTGAGAACTTTATGTGCATTTTTCATGATCCAGTGCATCTTTAAAATTTGAATGATGTGTAATACCAAAGATTAAGTGGTTTTGAATGTATTTAAGATCAAAATATTTGAACATTATGTGCATTTCTCATGATGCATCACAACTTTGAAATTTGAATGATATGTATTACCGACTTAAACATAGTATTTAAAAATTTATAAGAATCAAATATTTGAATTTTATGTACTTTTATTATGATGCATGACATTTTTGAAATTTAAGGATATGTAATACTAGATAAAAGTGTTTAAGATCCAAAGATTAAAATTTTATACGTATTTTTCATGATGAATCACAAATTTAAAATTTAAATTATATGTAATACCAAACCATATGTTGTTTTTAAAATTTTTAAGATCCAAAGATTCAAACTTTATATATATTTTTGCAAGATGTATAACAAATTTTAAATTTGAATGATATATAATAACAAAAATAAATCAGTATTGAACATGTTTAAGGTCTAAATATTTAAACTTTATATGTAATTCTCATGATGCATCACAAGTTTTAAATTTGAATGATATGTAATATAAAAGCTTTAAAAAAATACATGCTTAAAATCAAAATATTTGAACTTTATACATATTTTTTATGATTTATCACAACTTTGAAACTTGAATAATATGTAATATTAAAGCTTAAGTAGTTTTGAATATGTTTAAGATCTAAATATTTAAACTTTATGTGTATTTCACATAATGCATCACAACTTTAAAATTTTAATTATATGTAATACAAAATATTAAGTAGTGTTGAAATGCTTAAGATCCAAAGATTTGAACATTATGGATGTTTCTCATGATGTATTAAAATTTTTAAATTTGAATGATATGTAATGCTAAAGCTAAAGCCATCTTAAAAAGTTTTGAATATATTTAAGTTCTAAAGATTTGAACTTTATGTGCATTTATCATGATGCATCACGACTTTTAAATTTGAATGATAGATAATACCAAAGCTAAAATGTTTTTAAATGTGTATAACATCCAAATATTCAAACTTTATGTGCATTTATCATGATGCATTAAAACATTTAAATTTGAATGGTATATAATACAAAAGCTTAAATAGTTTCAAACGTGTTTGAGAATGAAAGATTTGAATTTTATGTGTGTTTCTCATTATTCATCCTAACTTTAAAATTTGAATGATATGTAATACTAAAACTTAACTAGTATTTGAATGATATGTAATACCAAAGCTTAAGTAGTTTTCAATGTGTTTATGATCTAAAAATTGAAAACTTATGATCATTTCTCATAATGCATCACAACTGTGAAATTTAAATGATATATAATATGAACATTTAAATGGTTTTCAATATGTTTAAGGTCTAAAGATTCAAACTTTATGCATGTTTATAATGATGCATAACAACTTTGAAATTTTAAATGATATGTAATACCGAAGGTTAATAATTTTTTAAGGTGTTTAAGATCTAAATATTTAAAATTTATATGCACATTTCGCATGATGCATTACAACTTTGAAATTTGAATGATATGTAATATTGAAAATTAAGCAATTTTGAATATGTTTAAGATCAAATGATTTAAAATATATGCATGTTTCGCATGATGCATCATAACTTTAAAATTTAAATAATATGTAATATATAATCTTAATTAGTTTTGAACATGCTTAGGATTCAAACATTTAATATTTATGTGAGTTTATCATGATGCATCATAACATTAAAATTTGAATGATATGTAATAATAAATATTAAGTGGCTTTGAATATATTTATATCTAAAAATTCAAATTTTATGTAAATTTATTATGATGCATTTTAATTTTAAAATTTGAATGATATGTAATAACATATTTTAAATAGTTTTAAACATGTTTAAAATTTAAAGAGTCAAACTTTATTAGCATTTCTCATGATGCATCACAATTTTGAAATTAAAAATGATATGCAATACTAAATTTTATATGCATTTATTATAATGCATCACAACTTTAAAATTTTATTGATATGTAATACCAAAGCTTAAGAGGTTTTGAATGTGTTTAAGATGCAAATATTTAAATTTTATGTGCATTTCTTGTAATGCATTGTAACTTTAAAATTTGAATAATATGTAATACCAAAGTTTAAGTGGTTTTAAATGTATTTAAAATCTAAACATTCAAGATTTATGCACATTTTTTATAATGTATCACAACTTAAAAATTTGAATGATATGTAATACTGAAGCTTAAGTGGTTTTGAACATGTTTAAGATTTAAGGATTTTAACTTTAATCATATTTTTCATGATCCATCACAATTTTTAAATTTAAATAGTATGTATTATACAAGCTTATGTGGTTTTGAACATGTTTAATATTTAAAGATTTAAATTTTATGTGCATTTTTTATGATGCATTGTAACTTTGAAATTTGAATGATATGTAATGTTGAAGCTTAAAAAGTATTTAATGTATTTAAAATTCAAATATTTGAAATTTATATATGCTTATCATAATGCATCACAACTTTAAAATTTGAATGATATGTAATAATAAATTTTAAATGGTTTTGAATGTGTTTAAGATATAAATATTTAAAGTTTATGAATGTTTCTGATGATGCATCACAACTTTAAAATTTGAATGATATGTAATATCAAAATGTAAGTGAATTTAAAGATGTTTAAGATCCAAAGATTTCAATTTTATTCATTTTTCTCATGATGCATCACAATGTGGATTGATATATAATGTGGACGATTAAGTAGTTTTAAATATGTTTAAGATTCAAATATTTAAACTTTATGCACATTTTTTGTGATGCATCATAATTTTGAAATTTGAATGATATCTAATATCGAAGCTTAAGTGGTTTTAAATGTATTTAAGATTCAAAAATTGTAACTTCATGCACATTTATCATGATGAATCACAACTTTGAAATTTGAATGATATATAATACTGAAGCTTAATTGGTTTTGAATATGTTTAAGATCAAAATATTTAAATTTTATTTACATTTCTCATGATGCATCATAAATTTTATTTTATTTAAAGCTTAATTGGTTTTGAATATGTAATACCAAAGCATAATCAATTTTGAACATGTTTAAGATTTAAAGATTGAAAATTAATGTGTATTTCTTGTAATGCATTGTAGATTTAAAATTTTAATGATATGTAATACCGAGGTTTAAGCGGTTTTGAATGTGTTTAAGATTCAAGATTTAAAATTTACGTATTTTTCTCAGGATGTATTATAGATTTTAAATATGAATGATATGTAATACCAAATTTTAAGTGGCTTTCAATGTTTTTAAGATCTAAAGACTCAAACTTTATGTGCATTTTTCATTATGCATAAAAAATTTAAAATTTGAATGATATATAATACCAAAGCTTAAATAATTTTAATAAATTTAAGATCCAAATATTTGAACTTTATACATCTTTTCAATAATGTATTATAACTTTAAAATTTGAATGATATGTAATACTAAATATTAACTAGTTTTTAACATATTTATGATCCAAATATTTGAACTTTATACGCATTTGTCATGAGTTATTATAACTTTGAAATTTAAATGATATGAAATACCAAAGCATAATCAGTTTTAAACATATTTAAGATCTAGTGATTCAAATTTTATACATATTTTTCATGATGCATCACAACTTTCAAATTTTAATGATATGTAATACCAAAGCTTAAGTGATATTGAATGTGTTTAAGAACCAAAAATTTGAACTTGATGCATGTTTCTCATGATGCATCAAAACATTGAAATTTGAATGATATGTAATACTAAAACTTAAGTGGTTTTGAATTTGTTTAGAATATAAATATTCTAACATTATACTTATTTCTTATGAAACGTTACAACTTTAAGATCTAAATGATATGTAATACCGAAGCTTATGTAATTTTGAACATGTTGAAGATCCAAATATTTGAACATTATGCATATTTTTATGATACATCACAAATTTAAAATTTGAATGATATGTAATATTAAAGCTTAAGTGATTTTAAACATGTTTATGATCCAAATATTCAAACTTTATTTGTGTTTCTCGTGATGCATCACAAGTTTGAAAATTGAAGGATATGTAATACCAAAAGTTAAGCAGTTTAAATGGTGTTTAAGATCCAAAGATTTGAACTTTATGCCATTTTTTTGTGATACATCACAACTTTTAAATTTGAAAGATATGTAATACTGAAATATATGTAATACTGAAGCTTAAATAGTTTTCAAAGTATTTAATATTCAAACATTCAAACTTTATAAAAATTTATTATGATGCATCACATCTTTAAAATTTGAATTATATGAAGTACCAAAGCTTAAGTAGTTTCAAATGTGTTTAGGGTACAAAAATTTAAAATTTAAATGTATTTCTTATGATCTGTCACAACTTTCAAATTTGAATGACATGTAACACTGAAGCTATAGTAATATTTATGGTGCTTAAGATGATGTCACAACTTTTAAATTTAAATGATATGTAACATCGAATTTGAAGCAGTTTTGAATGTGTTTAAAATTCAAAATTTTTTACCTTATGTATATTTATCATGATGCATCATAAATTTAAAATTTAAATGATATGTAATACTAAAATTGAAACAATTTTGAATGTGTTTAAGATATAAATATTTGAACTTTATGTGCATTTCTCATAATGCATCATGACTTTGAAATTTGAATGATGTGTAATAATAAATCTTAAACAATTTTAAACGTAATTAAGATACAAAGATTCAATATTTATGCATGTTTATCATTATGAATCACAACTTTAAAATTTGAATGATATGTAATATTTAAGCTTAAATAATTTTTAACATATTTAAGATCTAAAAATTTGAATTTTATGCAACTTTCTCATCTTGCATTACAACTTCAAATTTTGAATGATGTGTATTAAAAAATATTAAATAGTTTTGAATGCGTTTAAGATTTAAATATATGAACTTTATATTCATTTTCAATGATATATCACACCTTTGAAATTTCAATGATATTTAATATCAAAACTTAAGTGGTTTTGAACGTGTTGAAGATATAAAGATTGAAACTTATGCACATTTCTTATGATGCATCATAACTTTAAAATTTGAATGATATTTAATACAAAAGCTTAAGTGGTTTTGAACATGTTTAAGATCTAAATATTTGAAATTTATACATGTTTATTATGATGAATTAAAACTTTTAAATTTGAAAGATATATTATATTGAAGCTTAAGAGATATTGAGCATATTTAAAATCTAAATACTCAAATTTTATGCACTTTTCTCATGATGCATCACAACTTGAAAATTTAAATGATATGTAATACCAAAGTTTAAGAGGTTTTGAACATGTTTAAGATCTAAAGATTCAAACTTTATACATATTTATCATGATGTATCATAATTTTAAAATTTAAATGATATGTAATATCAAAGCTTAAATAGTTTTGAATGTGTTTAATATCCAAAAATTTGAAATTTAGGCACATTTTTTGTGATGCATCAAAAATTTGAATGATATATAATATTGAAGCTTAAGCAGTTTTGAACTAGTTTACTTTGTGTGCATTTCTCATGATACATCACAACATTAAAATTTTTATGATATGTAATACCAAAGCTTAAGTGGTTTTCAAAGTATATAATATCCAAATATTCAAACTTTTTATACGTTAGTCATGATATATCATAAATTTAAAATTTGAATGATATGTAATACCAAAGCTAAATCAATTTTGAACATGTTTAACATCGAAAGATTCAAAATTTATGTGTATTTTTCATGATGTATTACAACTTTGAAATTTGAATGATATGTAATACTAAAGCTTAAGCCATTTTAAAAATGTTTAAGATCCAAATATTTAAACTTTATGTAAATTTATCATAATGTACCACAACTTTGAAATTTGAATGATATGTAATGCTAAAAATTAAGTAATTTTAAACATGTTTAAGATCTAAATATCTGAAGTCAATGCATGTTTTTCATGATGCATCATAACTTTTAAATTTGAATGATATTTAATAACAAAGATTAAATAGATTATAAGATATTTAAGATCCAAATATTAAAATTTTGTGTGCATTTCTCATGATGCATCACAACTTTAAAATTTGAAGAATATGGCATACCAATGTTTAAGTGGTTTTGAAGGTGTTTAAGATCCAAATATTCAAATTTTATATGAATTTCTCATGATGATTTACAATAATAAAATTTGAATGATATGTAGTATCAAAGCTTAATCCAGTTTTGAGCGTATTTAATATTTAAAGATTCAAACTTTATGTCAATTTATCATGATAAATCATAACTATAAAATTTGAATTATATGTAATACTGAAGCTTAAGCGATTTTGAACATGTTTAAGATACAAAGATTCAAAATTTAAATGTGTTTCTCATGATGCATACTTAAAAATTTTAATGGTATGTAATATCAAAGCTATATTGCTTTTTAAGGATTTTAAGAACCAAAGATTCAAACTTTATTTATATTTCTCATGATGCATTACAACTTTGAAATTTGAATGATATATAATAGTGAAGTTGAATCGATTTTGAAAATTTTATCATCTAAATATTTTAAATTTTTATGAATTTATCATGATGCATTATAACTTTTAAATTTGAGTGATATGTAATATCGAAGCTGAAGTAGTTTTGAAAATGATTAAGATTCAAAGATTCAAATTTTTTACATATTTCTTATGATGCATCATAATTTTAAAATTTAGATGATATGTAATACCAAAGTTTAAATGGTTTTGAATGTGTTTAAGATTGAAATATGTAAACATTATGTATATTTATCATGATTCATCATAAATTTTAAATTTGAATGATATGTAATACCATAATTTAAGTATTTTTGAATATGTTTAAGATATAAAGATTCAAGCTTTATGTGCATTTATCATGATGCATCACAACTTTAAAATTTAACTAATATATAATATCAAAGCTTAATTGGTTTTAAGTATTTTTATGATCTAAATATTCATACTTTACGTGCATTTCTCATGACGCATTACAACTTTGAAAATTTAATGATATGTAATATTGAAGCTTATGTAATTTTGAACGTATTTAAGATCTAAATATTTAAAATTTATGCACATTTTAAAAGATGAATCATACCTTTAAAATTTGAATGATATATAAGACCAAATCTTAAGTGGTTTTGAACATGTTTAAGATCCAAAGTTTATAAATTTATGCACATTTCTCATAATACATCACAACTTTTAAATTTGAATGATATATAATGCCAAAGTTTAATAGGATTTGAATGTGTTTAAAATCCAAAGATTGAAATTTTAGGCACATTTTTCATAATATATCAGAACTCTAAAATTTGAATTGTATGTAATAATAAATATTAAATGGTTTTGATTGTGTTTAAAATCCAAATATTCAAACTTTATGTATATTTTTCATAATACATCGCAACACTAAAATATGAATGATATGAAGTACAAAAATTAAAATAGTTTTAAATGTTTTTAAAATCTAAATATTTAAACTTTATGCACATTTATCATAATACATCACAACTCTAAAATTTAAATGATATGTATTACCAAAGCTTATGTGGTTTTGAACATGTTTAACATTCATAGTTTCAAACTTTATGCGTAGTTATCATGATGCATCACAACTTTAAAATTTGAAATTTAATACCAAAGCTTATATGATTTTGAATGTGTTTAATATCCAAAGATTTACACTTCATGCAAATTTATCATGATGCATCATAATTTTTAAATTTGAATGATATAATACTGAAGCTTAAGTAGTTTTGAATGTGTTTGAGATTCAAAGATTCAAAATTTATGCATATTTTTCATGATGCATCACAACTTTTAGATTTTAATTATACTAAATAATGGAGCTTAAGTGATTTTAAATGTGTACCTAAGATTTGAACCTTATGTTAATTTCTCGTGATGCATCATAACCTTAAATTTTGAATGATATACCATACTAAAAACATAAGTAGTTTTGAATGTGTTTAAGATCCAAAGACTCAAAATTTATGCATGTTTTTCATGATGTATCAGAATTTTTAAACTTGAATGATATGTAATACTGAAGATTAAGCAATTTTGAATGTATTTAAGATTTAAACATTCAAACTTTATGCTTATTTTTTTGAGATCCATCACATTTTTAAAATTTCAATGATATGTAATATTGAAGGTTTAGAAGTTTTGAAAGTGTTTAAGATACAAAGATTTGAATATTATGTGCATTTACTATAATGCATCATAGATTTGAAATTTAAATGATATGTAATACTAAAAATCAAGTATTTTTTAATGTTTTGAAGATTCAAAGATTCAAAATTTATGCACATTTATCATAATACATCACATCTTTGAAACATGAATGTATTGTAATATTTGAACATATTTAAGATCTAAATATTTGAATTTTATGCAATTTCTCATAATGCATCACAATATTCAAACTTAAATGATATGTAATACGAAAGCTTAGGCAATTTTAAACATGATTAAGATCTAAAGATTTAAACTTTATGCATATTTTTTATGATGCATTGCAACATTAAAATTCAAATGATATATAATAATGAAGCTTAATAAGTTTTAAACATGTTTAAGATCTAAAGATTCAAACTTTATGCATATTTCTTATAATACAGCACAACTTTGAAATTTGAATGATATCTAATATTAAAGATTAAGTAGTTTTACACATCTTTAAGATCTTAAGATTTGAATTTTATGCACATTTATTATAATACATCTTAACTTCAAAATTTGAATGTATTTTAATACTGAATCATAAGCGGTTTTGAAATTGTTTAAAATCAAAAAAATCAAATTTTATGCACATTTCTCATAATGTATCACAACTTGAAAATTATATGATATGAAATATCAAAGCTTAAGTGGTTTTAGACATGTTTAAGATCTAGATATTCAATATTTATGCACATATCTCATGATGCATTGTAACTATAAAATTTGAAAGATATGTAATACTAAAACTTAAGCAATTTTGAATGTGTTTAAGATCTAAAGATTCAAACTTTATGTATATTTATAATGATGCATCAAAATTATTAAATTTAAATGATATGTAATAATGAATCTTATGTTTTTTAATGTGTTTAAGATAGAAAGATTCAAACTTTATGCACATTTCTCATTATACATCACAAAATTTTAAATTTGAATGATATATAATACAAAGCCTAGGTAGTTTTGAATATTTTTAAGATCCAAATGTTTAAAATTTATACACATGTCTCATAATGCATCATAAATTTGATATTTGAATGATATGTAATATTGAAGCTTAAATAATTTTGAACGTGTTTAATATCTAAAGTTTCAAATTTTATGAATATTTCTCATAATAAATCACAACTTTAAAACTTGAATGTATTGTAATATTGAAGCTTAAGCAATTTTAAATGTGTTTAAGATATAAATATTTAAACTTTATGTGCATTTTACATGATTCATCACAACATTAAAATTTTAATGATATGTAATACTGAAACTTAAATAGTTTTGAACATGCTTAAGATCTAAAGATTCGATCATCATGTGTATTTCTCATGATGCATCATAATTTTAAAATTTTAATGATATGTAATACTAAAGCTTAATATTTTTCGTGTTTAAAATTCAGAGATTCAAAATTTACTTGCATTTATTATAATGCATCGTAACTTTGAAATTTGACTGATATCTAATACCGAAGCTTAAGTAGTTTTAAATGTGTTTAAAATATCAAGATTCAAACTTTGTGTTTTTTTCATAATGCATCACATATTTGAAACATGAATATATTCTAATAAAAAAATTTAAGTAGTTTTGAATATGTTTTAGATCCAAAGATTTAAACTCTATGAATGTTTCTCAAATGTATCACAACTTTGAAATTTTAATGAGATGTAATTTTGAAGCTTAAGTAATTTTGAATGTGTTTAAGATCAAAAAATTCAAATTTTATGTGCATTTATCATAATGTATCACAAAATATTTACGATCCAAAGATTTAAAATTTTTACACATTTATCATGTTTCATCACAACTTTAAAAATTAAATGATATGTAATACTAAAGGTTAAGTAGTTTGGAATGTGTTGAAGATCTAAATATTCAAACTTTATGCATGTTTTTCATGATGTATCATAATTTTTAAACTTTAATGACATGTAATACTGAATCATAAGTGGTTTAAAATGTGTTTAGGATCCAAAGATTCAAAATTTATGTGTATTTGTCATGATGCATCACAATTTTGAAATTTGAATTATATGTAATACTGAAGCTTAAGTAATTTATAACATGTTTAAAATTGATTCAAACTTTATTCCCATTTCTCATGATGTATCATAAATTTTAAATTTGAATAATATGTAATACTTAGCTAAGATTAAGTGGTTTAGAACTTGTTAAAGATCCAAAGATTCAAACTTTATGCACATTTCTCATGATGCATCACAACTATAAAATTTCAATGATATGTAATATAGAAGATTAAGTGGTTTTAATAATGTTTAAGATCTAAATAATAAAAAATTATGTGAATTTATCATGATGCATCATAAATTTTAAATTTAAATGTATTTTAATACCAAATATTATGTGGTTTTGAACACATTGAAGATCTAAAGATTCAAAATTTATGCACATTTCTCATAATGCATTACAACTTTGACACTTAAATAATATTTTATACCAAAGATTATGAAGTTTTAAATGTATTTAAGATATAAATATTTGAAATTTATACGCATTTCTTATGATGCATCAAAAATTTGAGATTTGAATGATATATAATATCAAAACTTAAGCAATTTTTAAAGTGTTTAAGATCCAAAGATTTTAACTTTATGTGCATTTTTAATGTTGCATTACAACTTTTTATTTTCAATTATATATGATGTTAAGAATATTAATTGATTTTATGTTGTCATTTATGTTAAAAAGAGCATTATTCATAGTGTATTAATGACAAAGTGATCAAATTAATGGTTTAGAGAGTGTTTACCTAGTTAAGTAATTAATAAATGTTATTGATAGTATGGCCATGTTGTAGAGACCCTATGGGATGTTATGAGTGATTAAAATGATTATGTAAGTAAACATAATTTATCAAAATAATCATATAAATGTCTAAACTCAAGTAGACATCTTGATATATAAATCTGAGTGAGTAGATTGTTGACATCATATTTCACATGTGTGAAAGTTTGAGGAGCATTTTTATACATGAATGGATTTCCCTATAAAAGGTGATCATGTGGTCTAAATTTAGGTCATGAAGTTGAATGTAAAAAAAATATTAAGCTTAAATTTGGCCTTCCAGGTATATTGTAATGGTTCTCATACTTAGCCAAATTTATATTATCAAATATCTACATTGAGCATTTAATCTGACTAGATAATAATTTTATAGGGCACATGATCTTGTCAGTAGTGATAAAATGGTGCATATTTAGTAAATATTTCAAAGGATTCTTAGAATTCATGTGGAGATACCAAGTGGAAAAAGATCATTTAGAGACTAACTGCATGGTGCACAAAAGGCATGTGACGCTACCAAGTGGCATGATCTTTGAAGTAAGGATCAAATATCAATGGCAAGCAATGAGAGTTAAATCAAGGAAGATCATAAGGATATATATGAATTTAATTTAATCAATTTTTTATATCACACATGATGAAGACACGTATCTACAATATTTACATTACATAGTGACCACTGGCATTTAAATTAATAAAAGAAAAACTAGTTTGCAATATGTTTCTAATATAGTTTGATTTAAGAAAAAATTAATATTAGTGTATAGTTAAAAATTTTAAAGGACTCAAAATCACATACAAATATGTTATTTATAAGTTTTGAGTGTTTATACAGTCAAATATACTGAGCTCTAAAGTTAACTGTGTGTTTGACCATGTTCTGTAAGTGACCTGAGAAGGATAATTAAGTTGTTCTTGATAGTGTATTGATGTTTCCATATGAAATAATTATTAAATATTGATTTAGGTTACATGAATAATATATTTATGTATTTTGGAGGTTTGAAAAATACATATTCAATGTGAACAAAATCTTAGAAGTTGATTATGTTTGATGAATGCACTATCAAATTGAGTGACCACTTTGTAGAAGTGTGTTGGAAGAGTTATGAGTAAAATTAAAGAAGAGAATGATCATGGAGATGTTATATAAATATATAAGTGTTATTATAAGGAATTTTTTGTCATATTTTTCCTTTGAATATTTATTAAGAGTCAAAATAGTTTGACTATATTTTGATTGTATATGACTAGTCTGAGTGGTCATTCTAAGAGAGTTGATTTGAGTGCGTAGAGCCTATGTTGAAGTTTATAGATCACATGGATGTATTTAATATGTACTTAAGGGTTAATCTATATGATATAATCATATATCTATGTGAAATATTTAATTATTTGCTTCAAAAGTTTAAGACCATGTTTTTTTGTGTATGAAAATCTGAAGAGGAAGGAGGCCTAATTGGTAGGTTCAAGTGTTGAGTTGGTGTTATAGGTGGAATATAACCATATGATAGTAATAAAGGGTATATTGGAAATATTTTTTGTGTTATAACCATTGTTAAAGGATGAAGGTGGTCCAAGTAGTCTCATATTTAATGTGTGAGTATCAAGGCCTAATTTTTTTAGGTCTCACCAAGACCTAATGGTTGTTTGGGGATAATGAGGTAATGAATGACCTATGAAGAATGTGTTTCTCACATATAAGATGTGTATATACCTATGTTAATTTTGGTTCTAATGTTTAAAGCATTTTAGCTAATCAATATGGTTTAAAGGAAGAGAGTGGTATAAGTACAAGGTCTAATTAGACAAATTATGCTTGTTGTGGTGGTATGGATTCAAGTGAAGAAGATAAAATTTTAAAGAGAATGTATAGATTAATTAGTAAAATTAGAGTATGAAAAATATAATACATGTTTATCTGATCATGTTGATGTAGGAGGACACATATGTCATTTGACCTAATGAGCCTAGAAGAGGTAGTTTGAGCAAGTTAGCCTTAGAGGTAGCTTGAGAGAGATTGGAGGTCAATAGTGCAGATAAAGGTGATCATCATTAGTTTAAGAGTAGATAAAAGTGTTTAAGGTGATATATTTAGGTAATTGAATGGGTACTTGGTTTCCTAAGGTGTTGGTTCCTCTTTGTAAGGTAAACTTGCTAAAGGTCTAGTTATTTTGGGTGCTCAACTAGACTAAGGAAATAGTTCCTTATGGGATTGACATCCCACTAAACTAAGGGATTAGTGTTCCTTAATAATTTAGTGTTGGTCTAAATTTTGTTTCTTTTTTTATATGACTATAGTCTATCATATAGGGTTTAGTGGGTTTTATACTCCAAGAGGGTTTCCCACACATATGATGTGTCCATGTGGTGTATGCCAATATATATGCTTTGGATATATGTAATTTTGTGTTTATTTTGTTTGATCAATTTGATTAATGATAAATTTTTTAAGAGTTGGGAATTTAATTGGATTACCTTACATCACTAATTCACCCCCCTAAGTGATTTTACTTCTAACAATTGGTATTAGAGAATGACCTTATTTGAAAGTTTAACCACTTGAAGGTGATCTAAGGTAAAATATGGATAAGCAATTGAAGAAATAGAATAAACAATTGAAGGATCAAGTGGAATTTACTTATACATGTCTAAAATCAAGTGCAAAAAAGTGCAATCAGCTCAAGGTACTTTTTGATAAGTACAGAGATAAGATGAGAAAGTATGATCAAGAAGAATCTCAAAATAAGATCATGGCCTCAAGATTTAAGGATATTAAGGATGAGTGCATCGAGATCAATAAGGATCTAAAATACTTGAAATTAATCTGAAGATCAAAATATGATAAAGAAAAAATCAACATTATTGAAGATTAATTAAGGGTTACAAAGATAAATTTGAGTGCTACAAAGGAAGAATGCAAAAATCTCAAGACTTAATTAGAAGAGACAAATGTCAAGTTGAGATAAAATCAAGGTGAGCATGATGAGTTGAAATCCAATCTTGATTCTATAAAGATTATTAAAGAGAAATAATGTAGATTGAAGGATGACATGGCTAAAGAAGTTAAGAGGGATAAAAATACTATCCAAGTTATTAGAATTCAATTAGAGGATGAAAGTTCAAGTACGAGAGCTAAAAAGGATGAGAGCATTCAATTGAATACCAAGTTAGATTCATTAAAGGATGAGCATGAGAAATTTTTTATCAAGGTAAATAAGATTGAGAAAGAGCAAGAGAGGTTAGCTCAAGACAAGAGGGATGCAAGCACTAAGTGCAACATGAGAAAACCTATCAGGCAACCAAACACTATAAAGTATGAAATTTCATTTCATGGTCACTACTTTGCATGTAAGCTCTTTGGTTATAATGCAAGAAAATATAGAAGGAAGATCAGCTAGTTAGCTAAAGGTATGGATAATGTAGTCTACTATAATTATCTTGGCATGGGACATATTTCTAGTTTCTAACCTAGAATGCATTTAAAAATACTAAGCCATGAATGAAGACCTAAGACAATCAAGCTTGAAAATAATGAACCTAATAGACAAGATGTTGTTTATTTTAGCTATCATCAAGTTGGTCTTATTTCAAGATATTATATAAACAAGCTCTCAAGTCATAAGAAGGTGCATGGAAATCCTCAAGTGATCAAGAAAGGTCAATCATTAATATGTTATCCTAAATATGTGAAGACCAAGAAGACTAATTCAATTGAGTTGAAAGATCAAGGTGGACTACCTGCTAAAGCAAAAGAAGAATCAAATATGAAGAAGGTTCAAGAATGCCAAGAGAATGTGTCATTTAGCTAGATAAAAATGAGAATCAAAATTACGTCTAAGTCAAGCTCAAGGAAAAGAGCAAAGTTTTAATTGAGGCTAGTTCTGAGGTATGTATGGATCCAATAGAACATCCTGTTGTTGTTGAGCAAGTTTCATGCAAAGAACATTAGTTGTCAATGCCCATTTATGAGGTTCTTTCTTAATTTTAAAAGGTGTGTCATGAATACTTATTGTCTCCATATGTTGTTAATCCAATCTTAAAGGAAAAGGAGAATATTGTAGTAGATGAGCAAGATATTTCTCTTAAGCCTAAGAATAAGAAGAAGAACTATCAATATCAGATGACTAAGGAGGAGAATTAATATGAGGATTTCTAAGACATTATGGGTAAATTTCTCTATCTAAGCTTCAAGGAGACACTTGACAAGCAAGAGGAAGCATGGTAGATATCGGTTGATATTTGTTTAATGTTGTAGGATAAGAAATATCTTTTAAAAAAGTGCTTGGCTAAGGGGGAGTAATGAGTTTTATGAATCTACTCCAAAGTGTTGTGATGGAATGATTCAAAAGATATATTCAGGGATAGTGATCATAAAGTCAAAGTTTTGATCAAATCTGAAGGATGGTCTAGTTGGTCAAATGGTGAAGAATGAATATTTTGGTTCAGAAGGTTTGTAGATAGATAATGGAGGTTTCTAAGTATTTGATAAATGATGGTGTATTATCAAGATATTCTATTTCATAGAAGTTGTTCTAAAGATGAGATATTTCTGTAAGAGTTCTTTGAAAAGGTTCAAAACCATGATGACTTGTAGAGGATAAAAGGAAAATTGTTTTGAGATCCATATGAGAGTTATTCATGTCTACTTTAGTTTTTTAAGTTGAACTAATGAAGATATGAGATTTATTTATGTTTATATAAAAGATTTGACTGAAGCATGGACAATATTGAAGAGTTGCTAGCAGACCTAACTCATTGAGAAGATTGTTGAAGATGTCATTATCCAAGTGAATCTTGATGTTAGGGGGAGATAATTTAGATATATTGTGTGTCTTGAAGAATGTGTACATGATGTGAGGGGGATGATATGCAAATATGTCTACTATAGTTGTGAATTCAATAAAATATATATGATGACTTGATCAAACCAAGTCATATATTTTGATAAGGTATTGAATATTCATGCATGCGCAAAGAGAGCATGTGAGTTATATAGATATATAGGTCTAAGGATCAGATAATCCTAAGTTTAAATTGGTATATGTCACATAAATAATGATATGAGATGGAGCTTGATGTTAGGGGGAGATTTCTAAGCTCTGTGAGTAGTTTGTCAGGTTTAAGGATTAGAGAAGTTCAAGTTCATATCGGTCCATGTCAAAGGGGGAGAAATTGATTCATATGATTGAAAGTATGTAAGTATCTTGAGCATATTAAATAGTATATGAATTCACACATGATGTTGTGGAATGATTCTTGGCATGTTGAGGAAGAGACCCTTTATCATTAATATCAAAAGGGGAGAATGATCAAAATGAAGGAGTTTAAATGAAGTCATTATTGAAATCAAGTCATTCTAATGGTGTTTTTACATAAATAATAGAGGGGGAGATTTTTAAACATGTTCATTGATGTTAGGTTTTCATTTATCTCAAAGAGAGCTTTATTCATAGTGCATTAATGACAAAGTGATTAGATATATGGTTTGGAGAGTGTTTGCCTAGTTAAGTAATTAATGGATGATATTGAAAGAATGGTCATGTTACAAAGTCCCTATGGGATGTTATGAGTACTTAGAATGCTTATGGAATTTAATGGAATCCATCATAAAAATTAGATGAATTTCTAAGCTCAATTAGTCATCTTGATATATCTTTAAGTTAAGTGAGTAGATTGTTGATGTCATATTTCACACATTAGAAAGTTATAGAAACAATTTGATACATGAATGGATTCCCTTATAAGATCATATGGTTAAAATTTAACATCATGAAGTTAAATGTAGAAAATTTTATTAAGGTGAAAATTTCGTCTTCTAGGTAGATAGAAATGGTTCCCATACTTAGCCAAATTTGTATTATCAAAGATTTATAGTGAGCATTTAATTAGATCACAAATCTAATGATGAGCATTTAATATGACCATATAATGATCTAATAGAGAACATGATCTTATCAGTAATGATCTAATGGTGTTTATTTATTCAATATGTCAAAGGATGATTATAAGGAATGCAAGGATGCCAAGTGGCATAAGATTAGTTTAACACTGATTGTAGGGTGTGTAGAAGGCATGTGAGGTTACCAACTGGCACGATCTTGGAATCAAGGATCAAAGATCAATGATGAGTGATGATATTTAAATATAAAAATATAATGAGTATATTGATAGATAATGTTTGATCAATTTGTGAAATGACTTGAGATGAAGACACATATCTATAATATTTTCATTACACAGTGACCGTTGGCATTTAAATTAACAAAAGAAAAAATAGTCTACAACATTTTGATAATATATTTTGATCTAGGATGAATTTATTATTGGTGTAATAATAAAAAATATAAAGGAATCCAATTTTCATCTAGATACATTATTTATAGTTTTGAATGTTTTTACAGTCAAAGATATTAAGCTCCAAAATTGACTGTGTGTTTGATCATGTTTTGCAAGTGACCTTGGAAGGATAATTGAGTTGTTCTTGATAGTGTCTTGATATTTCAGGATGAAATAACTATTAGAGAGTTTTTAATAATCCATTAATAATATCTATATGATTTTTTTAGGTTTAACCAATCTATCTTCAGTGTGAACAAAGGCTTAGAAGTTGATTCTATTTTTTGAATGCAATGGTAAATTGAGTGACCACTTTGCAAAAGTGTGTTAGAAGAGTTATGAGCATAATTTAAGAATAAAATGAGCATGGAGATGTTATATAAATATTTAATGCTTATGATAAGACATTTTTTAAATTTTTTTTCCATTAATTAGTTATGGAGAGTCAAAATAGCTTGATCATATTTTGTTTGTATATGATGAGTCTAAGTGGTCATTCTGAGAGAGTTGATTTGAGTGCTTAGAGCTTTTGTTAAAGTGTTTAAATAACATGGAGGTTTTTTTGAGGTATTTATGGGTTAATCCATGTGATCTAATAATTGGATATGTGAAATATTTGAGTATTTGCTTAAGAAGTTTGAGACTATATTTTTTGTGTATGAAGACCTAAAGAGCGAAGAGACCTAATTGGTATGTTCAAGTGTTAAGTTGTTTTGCAAGTGGCATGGAACCATGTGGGAGTCATTAAGGGTATAGTAAAAATGTTTTTTATGTGTTTAAAGAATTGGTAAAGGATGAAGGTGGTCCAAGTAGTTTCACATGTAATGTGTGAGTATGAAGGCCTAATTGTTTTAGTTCTCACCAAGACCTAATGGTGGTTTAGGGTTAATGAGGTAATGTCCAACCTATGAAGAGTGTGGTTCTCAAATGTAAAATGTGTATGGAGATATGATAAGTATGTTTTAAATATTTAAATAATCTTCTTTGACAAATATGGGTTAAAGGAAGAGAGTGGTATAAGTACAATGTCTAAATTGACTAATTGTGCTTGTTGTGGTGGTGTGGATTCAGGAAAAGAAGAGAACCTTTGAAAGAGAAATTACATGTCATTTAGGATCATCATAGTATGATGGACATGTTTATTTGATGAATTTGATAGGGTAAAAATAGGTTGTTGGACATAATGAGCCTAGAAGAGGTACTTTGAGCAAGTTAGCCCTAGAGGTAGCTTGAGAGAGATTAGAGGTGAAGAGTGCAAAAAAAGATGATCATCATCAATTGAAGAGTAAAAATAGGTGTTCAAGGTGATCTATTTAAGTATCTAAGTGTCTGATTTGTTTCTTATGGGGTTGGTTCATCCTTACAAGGTAATTTTTCTAAAGATTTAGTTGTTATGGGTGCTCAACTAGACAGGGGTAGTAGCTTCATATGGGATTAGTGTCTCATTAAACTAAGGAATTGATGTTCCTTGATTAGTTGGTGTTGGTATAAATGTTGAATTTTTTTATTTTAATATAATCCATCTTATAGGGTTTAGTGGTTTTTATCTCTAAGAGGTTTTCTTGCATATATGATGTGTTCATCTGATGTATGCCGTTATGTATGCTTTGAATGTATGTACTTTAATGTTTATGTTTCTTGATCAAGTTTATGTATGATTAATGTTTAAGAGTTAGAAATTGAATTGGATTAACTTCCATAACTAATTCAACCCTCCTCTTAGTGATTATACCAATAACATCTAATACCAAATCTTAAGTAGCTTTGAACATATTTAAGATATAATAATTAAAACTTTATGCACCTTTCTCATGATGCATTAAAAAATTTAAATTTGAATGATATGTAATACCAAAGCTTAAGTAATTTGAAATGTATTTAATATCTAAAGGTTTTAACTTTATACATATTTCTTATAATGCATCACATATTTGAAATTTGAATGATATGTAATATTGAAGTTTATATAGTTTTGAACATGTTTAAGATCCAAAGATTCAAACTTTATGCATATTTTTCTTAATGCATCACAACTTTGAAACTTGAATTTATTGTAAATACCAAAGTTTAATCACTTTTTAATGTGTTTAAGATGAAAATATTTTAACTTCATGCATGTCTCTCATTATGCATTACAACATTGAAATTTGAATGATATGTAATAACAAAGCTTACTAAGTTTTGAATGTATTTAAGATCCAAGGATTCAAACTTTATGAGAATTTCTCATGGTGCATCACAACTTTGAAATTTGAATGATATGTAATATTAAAGCTTAAAATTTTTTAAAAATGTTTTATATCTAAATATTAAAAATTTATGTGCATTTATTATAATACATCACATTTTTAAAATATGAACTATATCTAATAATGAAGCTTAGGCAATTTTAAATGTGTTAAAGATTCAAATATTCAAAATTTATGTTCATTTGTCATAATGAATTACAACTTTAAAACTTGAATATATTGTAATATCAAATCTTAATCTATGTTGAACATGTTTAAGATCAAAAAAATTAAACTTTATAGAAGTTTATCATAATGCATGGCAACATTAAAACATAAATGATATGTAATATCAAAGTTTAAATGATTTTTAATATTTTTAAGATCTAAAGATTGAAAATTTATGCAAGTTTTTCATGATGCATTGAAAATTTTAAATTTGAATGATATGTAATATTAAAGATTAAGTAGTTTTGAATGTGTTTAAGATCTAAATATTCAAATTTTATGTGCATGTTTTAGATCTAAAAATTTAAACTATATTCATATTTCTCATAATGGATCACAAATTTGAAATTTGAATGATATGTACTACCAAAGCTTAAGAGGTTTTGAATGTATTTAAGATCTAAAATTTGAACTTTATACATATTTTTCATGATGTATCGCAACTTTAAAAATTTAATGTTGTGTAATACTGAAGCTTAATCAATTTTAAACATGTTTAAGATCCAAAAATTCAAACTTTTTGCATGTTTATCATTATGCATCACAAATTTGAAATCTAAATTATATGTAATATAATAAAGCTTAAGATATTTTGAACATGTTTAAGTTTTAAAGATTTAAAATTTATAAGCATTTCTCATTATGCATTACAACTTTAACATTTGAATAATATGTAATACCCAAGCTTAAATGGTTTTGAAGGTGTTTAAGATCCAAAGATTTAAACTCTATTCATATTTTTCATAATGCATCGTCACTTTGATATTTAAATGATAGGTAATATCAAATTTTATGAATTTTTTAAAGTGTTTAAGATTCAAAGAATAAAACTTTATGTGTATTTCTCATGAAGCATCATAAATTTGAAATTTTAATGATATGTAATACCAAAGTTTAAGAAGGTTTGAAAGTGCTTAATATCTAAAGATTTAAACTTTATGTACATTTTTCATGATACATCACAACTTTGAAATTTAAATGATATGTAATACCAAAGCTTATGCATGTTGTTTTAAACTTATTTAAGATCTAAATTTTCAAACTATATGTGTGTTTATCATGATGTATTGCAACTTTGAAATTTTAATGATATGTAATACCAAAGTTTAAATAATTTTGAACCTGTTTAAGATTTAAATATTCAAACTTTATTCATGTTTTTCATGTTCCCTCATAACTTTGAAATTTCAATGATATGTAATATCCAAGTTTAATCAATTTTTAAGATGTTTAAGATCCAAAGATTCAAACTTTATGCATATTTCATATTATGCATCACAACATTCAAATATGAATGATTTGTAATACCCAAGCTTGAGTGGTTTTAAAGGTGTTTAAGATCCAAAAATTTAAACTTTATGTATGTTTTCAGGATGCATCATATCTTTAAAATTTGAATTATATGTAATACCAAATCTTAAGCTATTTTAAACATGTTTAAGATAAAAATATTTTAACTTTATGTGGGTTTCTCATCATCAATCTCAACTTAAAAGTTTAAATGATATGTAATATTAAAGCTTAAGTAGATTTGAAATATTTAATATTTAAAAATTTAAACTTTATCTATATTTATCGTGATGCATCACAATTTTAAAATTTGAATGATATGTAATACCAAATTTTAAGAAGTTTTGAAGTTATTTAAGTTCTAAAGATTCAAAATTTATACACATTTCACATGATGCATTACAAATTTAAAATTTAAATGATACGTAATATCGAAGCATATGTTGTTTTGAACATGTTTAAGATCAAAAACTTTAAACTTTATATGCACTTCTCATGTTGCATCATAAACTTAAAATTTGAATGATATCTAATACTTAAACTTAAACAGTTTTGAATGTGTTTAAGATCCAAAGATTCAAATTATATGCATCACAAGTTGTAAATTTGAATGATATGAAATACAAAAATTTGACCAGTCTTGAATGTAGTTAAATCTAAAGATTCAAAGTTAATGTGCATTTTTTATAATGAATTACCACTTTGAAATTTAAATGATATATAATACTAAATCTTAATAAATTTTTATCATATTTAAGATTGAAAGATTTAAACTTTATGCATATTTATGATGATGTATCACAATTTTAAAATTTGAATGATATGTAATACTGAAATTTAAGTATTTTTGAACATGTTTAAGATTAAAGATTTGAACTTTATGTATGTTTATTATGATGTATTACAACATTGAAATTTTAATGATATGTAATACCAAAGCTTGAGTGGTTTTAAACATGTTTAAGATCTAAAGATTCAAAATTTATGCACATTTCTCATGATGCATAGGAACTTTAAAATTTGAATTATATGTAATACTAAAGTTTAACGAGTTTTGAATGTGTTCCTAAATTTTAAATTTTATGTTCATTTTTGATGATGAATCACAACTTTTAAATTTTAATGATATGTAATACCAAATCTTAAGCAATTTTGAATGTGTTTAAGATCTAAAGATTTAAATTTTATACAGTTTTGAATGTATTTAAGATTTACAAATTCAAACTTTATAATTATTTTTTCATGATGCATCACATTTCTAAAATTTAAATGATATGTAATGCTAAATCTTAAGGCTTAAGATCTTTTGAACATGTTTAAGATATAAATATTTGAACTGTATGCATGTTTATTATATTACATCACAAATATAAAATTTAAGTAATTTGTAATATGAAAACTTAAGTAGTTTTAAACATATTTAAGATCTAATGAATTAAACTTTATGCACATTTATGATAATGCATCATAGCTTTGAAACTTGAATGTATTATAATATTGAAGCTTAAGATGTTTTAAATATGTTTAGGATCTAAAGATTTAAATTTTATGCAGATTTTTCATGATGTTTCATAACTTTAAAATTTTAATGATATATAATAACAAAGTTTAAGCTATATTAAACATGTTTAAGATCCAAATATTTGAACTTTATATACATTTATCATGATGCATCTCAACTCTAAAATTTGAATGATATTTAATACTAGAATTTAAAATATTTTTTAGATCAAAAGATTTGAACTTTATGTACATTTTTTTTAATGCATCACAATTTTGAAATTTAAATGATATCTACTACAAAAGATTAAGTAGTTCTAAATGTGTTTAAGATGTAAATATTCAAACTTTATGTGCATTTCTAATATGCATCACAACTTGAGACT
Source organism: Torreya grandis (assembly GCA_037957365.1). NCBI lineage: Eukaryota > Viridiplantae > Streptophyta > Pinopsida > Cupressales > Taxaceae > Torreya > Torreya grandis. Next base: position 1,220,233 of record JARHVA010002795.1, read on the forward strand.
AGAATGTATTATAATTTAGAAGCTTAAGTAATTTTGAATGTGTTTAAGATTTAAACATTTAATCTTTATGCATATTTTTCATAATGCACCACAACTTTAAAACTTAAATGATATGTAATACCAAAGCTTAAGCAATTTTGAATGTATTTTAAATCCAAAGATTGAAAAATTATGCACGTTTCTTATGATGCATTGAATGTTTAAAATTTGAATGATATGTAATATCAAAAATTTATTAATTTTGAATATGTTTAACATCTAAATATTTGAATTTTATGCATATTTATTATGATGAATCACAACTTTTAATTTTAAAAAATAGTTTTGAATGTATTTAAGATCCAAACAATCAAAATTTATGCACCTTTCACATAATGCATCACAACATTTTAAATTTAAATGATATGTAATGATAGAGATTATGTAGTTTTAAACATGTTTAAGATTCAAAATTTCAAACTTTATGCATGTTTCTCATAATGCATCATAACTTTAAAATTTGAGTGATATGAAATATGAAGCTTAAGTGATTTTGAACATGTTTAAAATATAAATATTAAAACCTTATACATATTTTCTATGATGCACCACAACCTTGAAATTTGAATAATATATAATACCAATAATTAAGTGGTTTTGAAAGTGTTTAATATCTAAAGAATTGAACTTTATGCATATTTTTTTATGTTACATTTTACTTTTTAAATTTGAATGATTTGTAATACTAAATCTTAAATGATTTTGAACGTGTTTAAGATATAAAGATTATAAGTTTATGTGTGTTTCTCATGATGTATTGAAATATTAAAATTTTAATGATATGTAATGCTAGAATTCAAGTAGTTTTGATGTATTTAGTAATTAAAAATTCAAACTTTATGTGTATTTATAATAATGCATCACAACTTTAAAACTTGAATGTATTATAATACCAAAGGTTAAATAGTTTTGAATGTGTTTAAGATATAAAGATTCAAATTTTATGAGTGTTTCTCATGAAGAATTGCATCTTTTAAATTTGAATCATATGTCATATTGAAGCTTAAGTAGTTTTGAACATGTTCAAGATTTGAAGATTTAAACTTTATGCTTATTTTTTCATGATGCATCACAACTCTAAAATTTGAATGATATGTAATATCAAATCTTAAAAAGTTTTGAATATGTTTAATATCTAAATATTTGAATTTTAGATAAATTTCTCATGATGAATTTTAACTTTAGAACTTAAATGATATGTAATACTGAAGCTTAAGCTATTTTTAATGTCTTTAAGATCTAAAGATTTGAATTCTATGTGTATTTGACATTATGTATTGCAATTTTGAAATGTGAAATATATGTAATACTGAAACTTAAGTAGTTTTAAACATATTTAATATTCAAAAATTTAAACTTTATCCATGTTTATCATGATGCATTGTAATTTTAAAATTTGAATGATATATAATACCAAAGCTTAAATAGTTTTAAACGTGTATAAGATTCAAACATTATTCATATTTATAATAATGCATTACAACTTTAAAATTTGAATTATATGTAGTACTAAAACTTAAGTGGTATTTTACATGTACAAAATATTCACATTTTTTATGATGTATCACAACTTTGAAATTTGAATGTGTTTAATATCTAAATATTCAAACTTTATGTATATTTTTCATGATGCATCATAGATTTGAAATTTTAATATTATGAAATATCGAAGCTTAATTAATTTTGAATGTGTTTAAGATATAAAGATTTAAAAATTTTGCATGTTTCTCATAATGCATCGCAACATTAAAATTTTAATGATATGCAATACTAAATCTTAAGTGGTTTTTAATGTGTTTAAAATCTAAAGATTTAAACTTTATTCACATTTTTTATGACGAATCACAACTTTAAAATTTGAATGATATGTAATATCAAAGCTTAAGTAGTTTTCAATGTGTTTAAGATCCAAAGATTCAAACTTTACACATATTTTTCATGATTCATCACAACTTTAAAATTCAAATAATGTTTAATATCAAAGTTTAATTAGTTTTGAACATGTTTAAAAGCTAAATATTTAAACTTTATGCACTTTTCTTATGATGCAATATTTTTTTTAAAATTGAATGATATGAAATACTAAAGCCTAAATGGTTTTGAAAATATTTATGATCCATCAAAATATGAAACTTAAATAATATGAAATACCAAAACTTAATAAATTTGAATGTGTTTAAGATCCAAATATTTTAAAAATAAATGCACTTCTCATGATGCATCACAAATTAGAAATTTGAATGATATGTAATATCAAAAATTAAGTGGTTTTAAAAGTGTTTAAGATTCAAAGATTTGAATCTTATCCATGTTTTTTATGTTGTATCACAACTTTAAAATTTGAATGATATGTAATACTAAATCTTTAGTGTTTTTAAACATGTTTAAGATGCAAATATTATAACTTTATGCATGTTTCTCATGATGCATGGAAACTTAAAAAATTTAATGATATGTAATACCTATGTTTGAACAGTTTGAATATGTTTAAAATCCTAAAATCTAAACTTTATGTATGTTTCTCATAATACATCATAACTTAAAAAAATTAATGTATTGTAATACCAAAGGTTAAGCAATTTTGAATATTTTTAAGATTTAAATATTCAAATTTTATGAGTGTTTATCATGATGTATTACAAGCTTTAAATTTGAATGATATGTAATACTAAAACTTAAATTTTTTTGAACATATTTAAGATCCAAATATTTAAATTTTATGTGCATTTTTAATGATGTATCACAGCTTTGAAATTTAAATGATATGTAATACTAAAATTTTAACAATTTTGAATGTGTTTAAGATCTAAAGATTAGAACTTTATGCATATTTTTCATTATGCATTACAACTTTAAAATTTGAATTATATGTAATATAGAAGGTTAAGAAGCTTGGACCACGTACCAAAGATTTGAACATTATGCATGTATCTCATGATCCATTACAACCTTAAAAATTTGAATGATTTGTAATACTAAAGCTTAAATAATTTTAAACTTTTGTAAGATCTAAAAATTCAAATTTTATCTATATTTCTCATGATGCATCACAACTTTTAAAATTATATGATAAGTAATACCAAAGTTTAAGTAGTTTTGACCATGTTTAAGATACAAATATTTAAACTTTATACATGTTTCTCATAATCCATCATAACTTTAAAAATTAAATGTATTATAATATGGAAGTTAAAATAATTTTAAATATTATGCACATTTTTCATGATGCACTACTAATTTTAATTTGAATGATATGTAATACTAAAGATTAAAAGGTTTTGAATGTCTTTAAGATCCAAAGATTTGAACTTTATATGCATTTCTCATAATGAATTAAAACTTTGAAATTTGAATGGTAAGTAATACTAAAGTTTAAAAAATTTTGAACATATTTAAGATTCAAAGATTTAAATTTTATGCATATTTCTCATGATGTATCATAACTTTCAAATTTAAATGATATGTAATACTGAAATATAAGTAGTTTTACATGTGTTTACCATCCAAAGATTCAAGATTTATGCATATTTTTCATGATGCATCATAAATTTAAAATTTAAATGATATGTAATATCAAAATTTAAGCAGTTTTAAATGTGCTTAATATCCAAAAATTCTTACTTTATGCATATTTATCATGATATATCATAATTTTGAAATTTGAATTATATGTAATACTAAATCTTAAGTGATTTTGAACATGTATAAAAGATTTAAACATTATTCACATTTCTCATGCTTTGAAATTTGAATGATACGTAATACTGAAACTTAAGTGTTTTTAAACATGTTTAAGATCCAAAGATTTAAAACATAATGCTATTTCTCATGATTCGTCAAAACTTTGAAATTTGAATGATATGTAATATTGAAGCTTAAGTAATTTTAAACGTGTTTGAAATTTAAAAATTTGAAAGTTTTGCTTTTTTCTCATAATGCATCACGACTTTAGAATTTGAATGATATGTATTACTGAAGCTTAAGTGATTTTCAATATGTTTAAGATCTAAAGATTAAAATTTCATTCACATTTATCATAATGCATATAATTTTGAAATTTGAATGATATGTAATACTAAAAACTAAGTGGTTTTCAAAGTGTTGAAGGTCTAAAGATTCAAAAGTTATGCACATTTGTCATGATGCCTCATAAATTTTAAATTTGAGTAATATGTAATACCGAAGCGTAAGTGGTTTTGAATATGTTTAAGATCTAAGGATTCAAACTTTAAGCACCTTTATCATGATGCATCATAAAATTTTAAATTTAAATGATATGTAATACCGAATGTTATATAGTTTTGATTTAAGATCTAAAGGTTCAAATTTTATGTGCATTTTTTATGATGCATCACAAATTTTAAATTTGAATGAAACTTAATACCAAACTTTAAGAGATTTTGAAAGTGTTTAAAATCTAAATTTTCAAATTTTATGCATGTTTTTTAGGATGCATCAAAATTTTAAAATTTGAATATGTAATATTGAAACTTAATCAATTTTGAAGGTGTTTCAAATTCAAAAATTAGATATTTATGTGTGTTTCTTATAATACATCACAAATTTTAAATTTTAATGATATGTAATACCAAATATTAAGCACTTTTAAATGTGTTTAAGATCTAAAGATTTAAACTTTATTTATTTTTTTATGATGCATCATAACTTTAAAATTTGAATGATATCTAATATCAAAGCTTAAGTAATTTTTTACTTGTTTAAAATCCAAATATTTAAAATTTATGCATGTTTTTAATGATGAATTACAAATTTAAAATTTGAATGATCTGTAATACCAAAGATTAATCAATTTTAAATGTGTTTAATATCAAAAAAATTGAAATTTATGCACATTTATCTTGATGCATCACAACTTTGAAATCTAAATTATATGTAATATCAAAGCATATAAGGTTTTAAAGGTGTTTAAGATCTAAATATTTGAGACTTATGCACATTTATCATTATGAATCATAACTTAAAAAATTTAATGATATGTAATACCAAAGCTTAAATAATTTTCAAAGTATTTAAGATCTAAAGATTTAAACTTTATGCATGTTTATCATGATGCATCGTAACTTTAAAACATAAAAGATATGTTATGCTAAAGATTATGTTGTTTTGAATGTGTACCAAATATTTGAAATTTATACATATTTTTCATAATATATTGCAACTTTGAAAATTGAATGATTTTTAATATCAAATCTTAAGTAGTTTTTAATGTATTTAAGATTCAATGATTCAAATTTTATATGATTTTCTCATAATGCCTCACAATTTTGAAATTTGAATGATATGTAATATCGAATCTTAATCAATTTTAAAAATGTCTAAGATCCAAAGATTTGAATTTAATACATGTTTCTCATAATGTATCACAACTTTGATATATTAATGATGTGTAATAGTGAAGCTTAAGAGGTTTTGAATGTGTTTAAGATCTAAATATTCAAAATTTATGTACTTTTATAATAATGCATGACAACTTTAAAATTTAAATGACATGTAATACAAAAGCATAAATAATTTTGAACATGTTTAAGATCTAAAAATTTAAAATTTATTTATATTTCTTATGATTTATTATAAATTTAAATTTTGAATCATATGTAATACTAAAGTTCAAGTGGTCTTGAAAGTGTTTAAAATCTAAATATTCAAATTTTGTTTACATTTTTAATAATCCATCACAACTTTAAAATTTGAATGATATATATTACTCAATCTTAATAAGTTTTGAACATGTTTAAGATCTAGTGATTTAAATTTTATGCATGTTTCTCATAATGCATCATAACTCTAAAATTTGAATGATATGTAATACAGCTTAAGTGGTTTTGAACACGTTTAATACTTAAAAATTCAAACATTATGTGCATTTATGATGATGTATTATAATTTTTAAATTTGAATGATTTGTAATACCAAACATTAAGATGTTTTAAACATGTTTAAGATCTAAATATTCAAATTTTATATGCATTTCTCATAATGCATCACCACTTTAAAATTTTTGTGATATGTAATACCTAATATTAAGTAGTTTTGAACATGTTTAATATTTAAAGATTCAAAATTTATGCATATTTCTCATAATTAATTGACACTTTAAAATTTGAATGATATGTAATACTGAAGCTTAAGTAGTTTGGAATGCATTTAAAATCTAAAAATTTGAACATTATGTACATTTTTCATAATGTATCATAACTTTGAAATTTGAGGTGATATGTAATACTAAAATTTAAGTAGTTTTGAATGTGTTTAGTATCTAAAATTTTGAATTTTATATGTATTTTTAATAATTCATCAAAATGTTGAAGCTTTAATGATATGTAATATCAAAGCTTAAGTGGTTTTAAACATGTTGAAAAATCCAAAAATTTAAATTTTATGGATGTTTATCATAATACATCACAACTTTAAAATTTGAATGATATGTAATAAAAAAGTTTAATCACTTTTAAACATGTTTAAAATTTCAAAGATGTAAATTTTATGCATCCTTCTCATAATGCATCACAACTTGAAAGCTTTTGTAATATGCAATATTAAAGCTTAAGTGGTTTTAAACATGTTTAAAAATCAAAAGATTTAAATTTTATGCATGTTTATCATAATACATCATAACTTTAAAATTTAAATGATATGTAATACAAAAGTTCAAGTAATTTTAAATGTGTATAAGATTCTAAAGATGTGAATTTTATGCATCATTCTCATAATACATTGCAACTTTGAAATTTGAATAAAATATAATACCAAAGCTAGAATAACTTTGAATGTGTTTAAAACTAAAATACTATGAAAACAAATTAAGAAGGCTCATTAAAGAAAGTAGAATAAAGATGGAGGAGGTTACTTTTAGCATATGTGCAGCTGCTGCAAACATTGGAAAATGAGCTAATGAGGAAATAAAATCTTTGGAGGGGCTTAGTAAGAGGACTAGACAGAGCTCAAGGAAGAAAGCTATGCAAGAGGTTGTTACGTCGACTACAAAATCTATACAAGACACTGCTACGATTGGAAAGGAAGCGGTGAAGATGATCCTGGAATTAGAAGAATAAGATTTTTTTGCTCTTACTGTTTTGATCCTATTAGTTGGATGTTATAACTGGTTCTTTGTTTTCTTTACACATTTGAGTTTCTAGGTCTTTATAAAATCTGGGGTCTGTCTTTTGATGTTTTAGACTTGTGGTTTCAGGTCCCAGTTAACCCTATTTTTGATATTGCTCAGCAGTACGTGTTAGGTTTGTCTCACCTGAGGACGTTATTGTTATATCTTTTTTCCTTTGTTTTAGGGTTTTGGGGTCCCTTAAAAACCTGTTTTTACCTTAATCTAAAACTTTAAATGTGTTTAAGATCCAAAGATTCAAACTTTTTGCATATTTTTCATTATGCATCGCAACTTTGAAATTTAAATGATATGTAATAGAGAGGTTTAAGTAGTTTTGAACATGTTTAAGATCCAAAAAATCAAATTTTATGCATGTTTTTCATGATGCATCATAACTTTTAAATTTAAATGATTTATATTGAAATTTAAATGGGTTTGAACATATTTAAGATCTAAAAACTCATATTTTATGCACATTTTTTATCATACATCACAACTTTAAAATTTAAATGATAAGTAATTTTAAATCACAAAAAAAATTTGAATGTATTTAAGATTCAAATATTTGAACTTTATGCACATTTTTCATAATGCATTACATTTTTAAAATTTGAATAATATGTAATACCAAACTTTAAGTAGTTTTGAACATGTTTAAGATCTAAAGATTTGAATTTTATGTTTATTTCTCATGATGGATCATAACTTTAAAATTTAAATGATATGTAATAACAAACCTTAAATAGTTTTCAATGTGATTAAGATCCAAATATTTAAATTTTGTGATTATTTTTCATGATACATCACAATTTTAAAATTTGAATGATATATAATATTGAAAATTAAGTGATTTTAAACATGTTTAAGATTTAAATATTCAAACCATATACATATTTATCATGATGCATCACATATATTAAATTTTAATGATATATAATACTATATTTTAATCAATTTTTAACATGTTTAAGATCCAAATATTCAAATTTTATGCATATTTTTAATGATGCATCACAGGTTTTAAATTTAAATGATAGGTAATACCAAAACTTAATAGGTTTTGAACATGTTTAATATCCAAAGATTCAAATTTTATGTGCATTTTTCATGATGCATAACAATTTTTAAATTTGAATGATATGTAATACCTAAGCATAAGTGGTTTTTAACATGTTTTATATCTAAAGATTTAAATTTTATGGGCATTTATCTTGATTCATCATAAATTTAAAATTTGAATGACATATAATATTGAATCTTAAACTATTTTGAATGTATTTAAAATTTAAATATTAAGACTGTATTCATAGTTGTCATGATTCATCACAAATTTATAATTTGAATGATATGTTATACCAATGCTTAAGTGGTTTTAAACATGATTAAGATTCAAAGATTTAAACTTTATAAAAATTTAAAATAATGCATCGCACTTTAAAATTTGAATGATATGTAATACCAAAACTTAAGCATGTTGTTCTAGATATGTTTAAGATCCAAAGATTTAAACTTTATGCATGTTTCTCATAATGCATCACAAATTTTAAATTTGAACATGTTTAAGATCTAAATATTCAAATTATATACATATTTATCATGATGCATCGCATATATAAAATTTCAATGATATATAATACTATATCTTAATAAATTTTTAACATGTTTAAGATCCAAATATTCAAATTTTATGCACATTTTTCATGATGCATCACAAGTTTGAAATTTAAATGATAGGTAATACCAAAACTTAATAAGTTTTGAATATATTCAATATTTAAAGATTCAAACTTCATGTGTATTTCTCATGATGCATAACAATTTTTAAATTTGAATGATATGTAATACCTAAGCATAAGTGGTTTTTAACATGTTTTATATCTAAATATTTAAATTTTATGGGCATTTATCTTGATGCATCGTAACTTTGAAATTTGAATGACATATAATACTGAATCTTAAACAGTTTTGACTGTGTTTAAAATCTATATATTAAAATTTTATTAATGGTTGTCATGATTCATTACAAATTTATAATTTAAATGATATGTTATACCAATTCTTAAGTGGTTTTAAACATGATTAAGATCTAAAGATTTAAACTTTATAAGAATTTAACATAATGCATCACAACTTTAAAATTTGAATGATATGTAATATCAAAAATTAAGCATGTTGTTTTGAATATGTTTAAGATCCAAAGATCTGAATTTTTTGCATGTTTTTCATAATGCATCACAACTTTTAAATTTGAATGATATATAATATCAAATATTAAATAATTTTGTACATATTTAAGATATAAACATTTAAAATTTATGCATATTTTTCATAATACATCTCAAATTTGAAATTTAAATGATATGTAATATCTAAGTTTAAGTAATTTTAAACATGTTTAAGATAAAAATATTCAACCTTGATGAATATTTCTCATAATGCATCACAACTTTGAAATTTGAATGATATGTAATATTGAAGCTTAACTAGATTTAAATGTGTTTAAGATCAAAAGATTTGAATTTCATCTATATTTCTTAAGATGCATGACAACTTTGAAATTTATATAATTTTTAATACAAAAACTTAAGTAGATTTAAACATGTTTAAGATCAAAAGATTTGAATCTCATGCATGTTTCTCATGATACATCATAAATTTAAAATTTGAATGATATGTAATACTAAAATATAAGTAATTTTAAATATGTTTAAGATCTAAATATTTGAACTTTATGTGTCTTTATCATAATACATCTCCACTTTTAATTTTGAATAAAATGTAATACTAAAGTTTAAATTATTTTAAACGTGTTTGACATTAAAAAAATTGAACTTTTTGCACATTTATCATAATGCATCACAATATTAAAATTTGAGAGACATATAATACTAAAGCTTTATTAGTTTTAAACGTGTTTAATATCCAAAGATTTGACCTATTTGTGCATTTATCGTAATGCATCACAACCTTGAAACTTGAATGATAAGTAATACTGAAGCTTAAACATTTTAGAAGGTGTTTAAGATTAAAAGATTCAAATATTATGCTTATTTATCTTGATACATCACAAATTTGAAATTTGAATGATATGTAATACCAAATTTTAAGTGGATTTGATCTTATCCAAGATCCAAAGATTCAAACTTTATGCATGGTTCTCATGATGCATCACATTTTTAAAATTTAAATGATATGTAATATTGAAGCTTAAGAGGTTTGGGACATGTTTAAAACCCAAATATTCAAAATTTATGGATGTTTCTTATAATGCATCTTAACTTTAAAATTTTAATGATATTTAATATTGAAGCTTAAGTAGTTTTGAACATGTTTAAGATCTAAAGATTCAAACTTTATTCACATTTCTCATAATGCATCATAATTATTTAAGATCAAAATATTTGAAATATATTGATATTTATAATAAAGAATTTAAATTTTAAAATTTGAATGATATGTAATGCCTAAGTTTTATTAGTTTTGAACATGTTTAAGATACAAAGTTTTGAATTTTATACACCTTTCTCATAATGCATCACAAATATAAAATTTGAATGATATGTAATACTAAAGCTTAAGTGGCTTTGAACATGTTGAAAATCTAAATATTTGAACTTCATATGAATTTCTCATGATGCATTACAACATTAAAAGTTGAGTGATATACAAAAGCTTAAGCAATTTTGAATGTGTTTAAAATAAAAAGATTTGAATTTTTTGTGTGTTTCTCATAATGCATCACAGCTTTAGAGTTTCAATCATATGTAATGTAGAAGATTAAGTTTTTTTTAACATGTTTAAGATTAAAAGATTCAAATTTTATGTATTTTTTCATGATGCATCAAAATTTTAAAATTTGAATGATATGTAATACCAAAATTTATGTAATTTTAAATGTATTTAAGATCTAAAGATTCAAAGTTTATGTGCATTTATCATGATGCATTACAACTTTAAAATTTGAATGATATGTAATACTAAAATTTGAATGGTTTTGAACATATTTCAGATCCAAATATTTGAACTTTACTCATATTTATCATAATACTTTGTAACTTTTAAATTTAAATGATATGTAATATCAAAGATTAAGTAGTTTTAAATATGTTTAATATCAAAGATTCAAAATTTATATATATTTATCAAGTGCATTACAACTTTTAAATTTGAATGATATGTAATATCAAAGCTTAAGTAGTTTTGAACGTATTTAAGATCTCAAAAATTTAAAATTTATACATATTTTTCATAATGCATCATAATTTTAAAATTTAAATGATATGTAATATCAAAGATTGAGTTTTTTTAATGTGTTTAAGATCTAAGAGATTTGATTTTTATGTGCATTTCTCATGATGCATCACAACATTCAAATTTAAATGATATGTAATATCGAAGCTTAAATAATTTTAAATATGTTTAAGATCCAATGATTTGAACTTTATATGTGTTTCTCATGATTTATTATTATTTTCAAATTTGAATGATATGTAATACTGAAGCCTAAGTGGTTTTGAATATGTTTAAGATCCAAATATTCTAACATTATATGTATTTTTCATGATGCAATAATTTTTTTTAAGTTTGAGTGATGGAATATTGAATCTTAAGCAATTTTGATTGTGTTAAAGATCTAAAGATTCAAACTTTATGTATGTTTCTCATGATGCTTCTTAACTTAAAAATTTAAATGATATGTAATACCAAATATTAAGAAGTTTTGAATGTATTTAAGATCAAAATATTTGAAATTTATGAAACTTTGAAATTTCAATTATGTATAATACCAGAGCTTAAGTAGTTTTGTACATATTTAAGATCCAAGGATTCAAAATTTTTTAGCATTTTTCATTATGTATCACAAATTTAAAATTTGTAAATATTTTAATAATAAATCTTAAGTGGTTTTGAAGATGTTTAAGATCCAAATATTCAAATTTAATGTAATTTTTTCATGATGCATCACAACTTTTAAACTTGAATGATATGTAATATCAAATCTTAAGCAGTTTTGGATGTATTTAGGTTTAAAAGACTCAAAATTTATGCTTATTTTCATATGATGCGTCACCACTTTGAAATTTGAATGATATGTCATACTGAAGTTTAATCAATTTTTAATGTGTTTAAGATCCAAGGATTCAAACTTTATGCACATTTTTCATGATGCATTAGAACTTTAAAATTTGAATAATATGTAATATCAAAACTTAAGTAGTTTTGAATGTGTTGAAGATCTAAATATTTAAATTTATCCATATTTTTCATGATGTATCGCAAGTTTTAAATTTGAATGATATGTAATACTAAATATTAAGTAGTTTTGAACATGTTTAAGATCTAAATATTCAAATTTTATAGGTATTCTTCATAATGCATCACAAATTTAAAATTTAAATTATATGCAATATCAAAATTTAAGTGGTTTTGAACATGTAACAAAGATTCTACAATTATATGTATTTCTCATGATGCATCCTAACCTTGAAATTTAAATGATATGTAATATCAAAGCTTAAGTAATTTTTAACATGTTTAAGATCCAAATATTTGAATTTTATGCATGTTTATCATAATAAATCACAACTTTTTAACTTGAATGTATTGTAATATTGAAGCTTATGTGGTTCTAAACATTTTTAAGATCTTAATATTCAAACTTTATGCAAGTTTCTCATTATGCATCATAGCTTCAAAACATGAATGATATGTAATACTGAAACTAAATTAGTTTTAAACATGTTTAAGATTTAAATATTTAAACTTTATGCTTATTTTTTCTTAATACATTGCCACTTTGAAATTTGAATGATATGTAATAACAAAGCATAAGTGATTTTAAATGTGTTTAAGATCTACATATTTGAACATTATGCATATTTATTGTAATGCATTGTAACTTTGAAATTTGATTGATATGTAATACCAAATATTAAGAAGTTTTGAATGTGTAACAAAGATTCTAATTTTATGTGCATTTCTTGAGTGATACGTAATACCAAATTTTATGTATTTTTGAACATGTTTATGATCTAAAGATTTGAAATTATTGTATGTTTCTCATGATGCATCATAAGTTTTATATTTGAATGATATGTAATATCAAAGTTTAAGAGGTTTTAAATGTGTTTTAGATCTAAAAATTCAAAGTTTATGTGCTTTTCTCATGATGCATCAAACTTTTAAAATTTAAATAATACAAAATACCAAATCTTAATTTTTTTAAAATGTGTTTAAAATCTAAAAATTCACATTTTATGCACATCTCTCATAATGCATCACAAATTTTAAATTTTAATAATATGTAATACCAAATCTTAAGTGATTTTGAGTGTGTTTTTGATCCAAAGATTGAAACTTTATGTGTATTTCTAATTATGAATTACAACTTTCAAATTTGAATGCTACGTAATATCAAAACTTAAGAGGTTTTAAACCTGTTTAAGATCCAAATATTCAAATCTTATGAAAAATTTTCATGATGCATCATAAATTTTAAGTTTGAATGATATGTAATACTAAGGCTTAAGCAATTTTAAACATATTTAAGATTTAAATATTAAAAAATTATATGCATTTCTCATGATGCATCAAAAAAATTTTAATTTTAATGATATGTAATACAAAAGCTTAAATAGTTTAGAACATGATTAAAATCCAAAGATTCAAATTTTATGTGCATCTCCCATGATGCATCACAATTTTGAAATCTGAATTATATGTAATACCAAAATATAAGGGGTTTTGAAAGTGTTTAAGATTCAAATATTTGAATTGTATACATATTTTTCATGATGCATCACATATTTAAAAATTGAATAATATGTAATATTGAAGCTTAAGGGATTTTGATTATGTTTAGTATCCAATGATTAAAATTTTATGCACATTTCTTATGATGCATCATAACTTTTAAATTTGAATGATATGTAATACTAAAACTTAAGAAATTTTAAATATGTTTAAGATCCAAATATTTGAGTTTTATGCACCTTTTTCATGATGCATTTCAATTTTTAAATTTGAATTATATGTAATACTAAAACTTAAGTGGTTTTAAACGTATTAAAAATCTAAATATTCAAACTTTATGCATGTTTATTATGATGAATTACAACTTTGAAATTTCAATGACATGTAATACCGAAGCTTAAGTAGTCTTGAACATGTTTAAGATTTAAATATTTAAACTTTATACTCATTTGTCATGATGCATCATAAATTTGAAATTCTAATTAAAATCGAAAGATTCAAATTTTATGAAAAATTTTCATAATGCATTAGAATTTTGAAATTTGAATGATATGTAATACCCAACTTTAATCAGTTTTGAACATGGTTAAGACTTAAATATTTAAACTTTATGCACATTTATCATAATACATCACAACTTTGAAATTTGAATGATATTAATATTGAAGCTTAAGCAGTTATGAACATGTTGATGATCCAAATATTTGAACTTAATGCATGTTTCTTATAATGCATCACATATTTAAAATTTTAATGATATGTAATATCAAAATTTAGGTCATTTTGACCATGTTTAAGATCCTAAGATTTACACTTTGAAATTTGAATACTATGTAATATCAAAGCTTAAGTAGATTTAAATGTGTTTAATATCCAAAGAATCAAACTTTATATACTTTTTTCATAATGCATCACAATTTTAAAAATTGAATGATATAAAATATCAAAGATTAAGTGGTTTTTAACATATTTAAGATCTAAATATTCAAATTTTATTTATTTTTAATAATGCATCCCAACATTGAAATTTGAATGATATGTTATATCGAAACATAAACGGTATTGAACATGTTTAAGATTCAAAAATTCAAAATTTATTCATGTTTTTTATATTCATTGCAACTTTGAAATTTAAATGATATGTAATACCAAAGCTTAATTTTATTTTAACATGTTTAAGATCCAAAGTTTGAAATCTATTTTCATTTATCATAATGCATTTTAACTTTGAAATTTGAAAGATATGTAAAATTAGAGGTTAACTAGTTTTGAACGTGTTTAAGATTTAAATGTTTGAACTTTATGAATGTTTATCATAATGCATCACAACTTTTAAATTTAAATGATAAGTAATACAAAATTTTAAGAAATTTTTGACATATTTAAGATTTAAAGAATAAAACATTATGTACATTTCTCGTGATGCATCACAATTTTTAAATTTGAATGATATGTAATACTAAAACTTTACCAATTTTTAAAGTATTTAAGATCTAAAGATTCAAACTTTATACATATTTTTAATGATGCATCACAACTTCTAAATTAGAATGACATGTAATACCAAAGCTTAGACAATTTTGACAGTGTTTAAGATCCAAAGATTTGAATTTTATACATATTTCTCATGTTGAATCACAACTTTGAAATTTGAATAACATGTAATATCAAAGCTTAAGAAATTTTAAATTTATTTAAGATTAAAATATTTGAACTTTATGTAAATTTATGATAATGCATCACAAATTTAGAATTTGAATGATATGTGATACTCAAGCTTAAGTAATTTTAAATGTGTTTAAGATCCAAAGAATTGAACATTATACATATTTCTCATGATGTATCACAAATTTGAAATTTGAATGATATGTAACACCAAAACATAATCATTTTTTAATATGTTTAAGATCACAATGTTTGAAATTTATATACATGTCTCATAATGCATTACAACTTTAGAATTTTAGTGATGTGTAATGTTGAAGCTTAAGCAATTTTAAATGTGTTTAAGATCCAAAGATTAAAACTATATACATGTTTCTCATAATGCATCATAACTTTGAAATTTAAATGATGTGTAATACATAATTTGATGTATTTTTTAATGTATTTAAGATCTAAAGATTTGTACGTTATGCGTATTTATCATAATGCATAAAAACTTTGAAATTTGAATGATACATAATTGTTTTATTATTTTTTAGAATAATGGAGTTCTCTTCCTAATTAATAAATAGGTCTAGAGTAAAGTGAATCAATAACTAATTTGAAATAATTAATCCATTTATTTATGTAAATATATTTTATTTTTTCATTTTCTAAAAATAGTAATAAATGAGAGAAAATACGACTTAGCTTATTTTAAGCTATCTGGTCTCAGACAGGGTCTAAGAATTTAGGTATAAGACTGGGATAGTGTTAGAAATAGGTTCTTAAAATTCATTTTTTGATTGGATAGGAGCACCAAAAATGGCACACCATGTTGTTTGGCATTTTAGACCTTTTTTATTCTATTATCCAAGTGATCTAATTTTTTTAGGTTCTAATCGATAGGTCTATGTTACCTTATCAGTGAAATGTGAAAGCTTTGAAGTATACAAAGCTCATTATGCATATATTTTAATCTTAAAATCCCAAGGATCTATTTTTTCTTGAACTTAAATGGTTACTTGGGAAAGAGAGAGAAGGGGTTAGTGTGTGAAGGATATGATGGATGCACTTCATACCCTGTGTGTGGGCACACTGCCTACATACCAATACTCTGAGGAGGGATCAAGCTAATGTAGTTTTTCCATTAAAGTTCTTGGTGTAACTATATATGGAAATACAACTAGATGAAAATTTGGGTTTACTATATGGCTAGGGACTAATTTAAGTGTTTGAATAGGCTTGTAATAATATTGGAAGGCTATATGCATAGAATAAGGAAAAGTGCTTGAGTGTACCTAGTTGTATTCTTGCTTCTCTCTTGTAAATGAGTGCCAACCCTTTTAAATAGACTTTGAGTGGCATTTTATAGGGAAATTAATGATCATGTGTTAAATAAATTCACATTAGGCTGACATGAATTAAGATAAATATTTGAGAGAAAATGACCATTTGAGCCAACTTTGTGCTTGGACAACGATGCCAAAAACTGGACACCTTAGGTTTTATCTCTTCTATCCAAGTTGGGTGATGTTTTCCAAAGGGAATGAGACCTAAAAGGATGGATCTAGGCATAAAATAGATACCTAGGTCTGTAAGGGTTAAGTCTGAAAGGCTATGGATGACTAGGAATCAGTGAAATAAAAACCTATAAGGGTTGTGCAAGAAAGTAGGAGGACCTACTAATTGGGTATTATTAGCCACACTAAAGTAACCAAATTTTTTATTTTATATGACTAAATTCCACCCCCCCTTATTCTAGTGATGAAATAAAGTGAAATACTAGAATAAAGAAAAAAAATAGAAAGTGTACCTGAACTTACCTATAAAGGTGAAGCCCATGAAGCTTGTGTGATGCTAAGTAATGTTGGAGAGTTCATAAGGAACACATTATATAAGTGTGAATCTATGAAATGAAACAAAGAGTAGATGAGTTCTTATTATATGTGATATAAAACAAGAACATATAAAAGCTAAGTAAAATAAAAATGAAGAGAAATGAATGAATACACCTCACTAAGTATGCAAACTAATACAAAACCTATTGTTATCCTAATTAAGGTTTAGTAGTGTTGGATTGTGTTAGATAATGTTATACCAAAAGTTATATCATGAACGAAGATGAGTGATCAATTCTCTACAAAGTGGATCAAGAATATAAAGGCTAGCCCTTTGGCTCCATCATTTTCTACTAAGTGAAGTTAGAAAATCATGTGTGTGTCCATTTATGTTTGGATTGTGTGTCCAATCCCTTTGAATATGTGGCTCAAGAATATAAAGGATAACTAGACCTTTAGCTCCATCATTGCTCCATGACATGAAGCTATGAAGTGATATCGATATACAATAGATGTCATATGAGATGGCTTATGGAGCCCATGGATGTTCTAAAAATTTGACAATGTGGTGTGGATAGATGAATGTATATCAAAAACTAGGCCACTCTTGGCCATTCTAAAAGATAGAGATTAGCCCTGTATGAAAGTCACTCCAAAATTGATGCAATATGATTATGTGAAAGCAAATTCAGGAACTTGAGTAATCAAGAAGTTAAACCTATATGAAATTTAAATTTTAAAAAGATACCAACCACCTATAGATGTAATAAGGCACATAACTAATGAGAATGCCTATGTAATAAATTGAACTTAAAAATAAAATAAGTCCAATGTGCCATGCACATTGCCCCTAATCAATGGTGCTAGAACAAGGATTCTAATTTGAAAGTTATGTTAACTACCTAATTTGAAACTAAAAGTGAGAGTCATCATCCCATGCATGATACCCCCTATATCTAGATTCCTTGAGAAAACTATATTGAAACTATTGATTTTGGCTGCTCTAGTTATGTAAAAACTATAGTTGAGCTAAAAATTTTGCTTGTTACTAGAAAACCTAGGTGTTTTTTACTTAAAGAAGAGTTATAAAGTGAGGAAACCCTTGTGTTTGGTATTTATATCCATTTTTTATGCCATTTTCTTGTGTTCAACTAGTTATTGATCTAGAATTATCACTCATTTTTAATTTGATTTTGATTGCTTTGACCTCTAGATTCTAAATTGGGTGATCTGAGTGCTAATATTTTGAGTGCTAAGAGATTTTATCTATGTGAAAAAACCCCTATTTATTTCCACCTCTTTTTAAGGTAGAAATAAGTACCTTGTATTGGCTGCCCTCAAAAGAAGAAGCTTTACAAGTGTGTTAAGCTAGAAATATACATGATATAGCAATGATAATCAACAAGATCTCTTGAGATATATCAATGTTTATATTGAGATATTTTTATATCAACAAGGGTATGCCTAGATAGATATAACAATGTAAAATCATGTGTATTATACTGAACTAGAACTGGAAATGTTTGATGTTAGTTATTAATTTTTAGTTGTCAAGGAGGGATAGAGCATGATGTCTATTATGGCATCCAAGAAAGCAAAGAAGATGCATGATATGGATCATCGAATTGTAAAAATAAAAAAATCAATCAAGTAAACAAGCACATGGAGCAAAAATAAAGAAGCAATAAGCATACAAGGTTGGCCAAGGGGTCACACAAACAAGGGACATGGGAACATATCATTCAAACTAGAAAATAACCATACAAGGAATGTTCAAATGTCATATATACATACCATTTAAAATAAGTAAATATTGGCATGAGGGCCATGGGCACATAAAATATTAAAATCAAGGGATATTAAAAAATCTCCAAAGGTACACACCTACAAATAGAAGTGGAGGACATTAGCAAATGTCCTAAGGCACAAATAATAAACAAAACTAAAAATGGAAATGCAATCACATCTAGATATGCAAAGTGAGGAAAGGAAAGCACGTAAAAATTGGAAAGGGATAATCACATATAACTAATCAAAGTAAGAGTTAAATTATGCAAGACACGTTAGTCAAAGATTAGGTATATGCTAAGATAATATACAAGTACTAAATACTAGTGAGATGTCGATGTAGTAATCTGTATAAGCTAGTAAGTAATTGACATCATCATGATAACTAAGAGTGTGAAGTGTAAGAATGGCATAACCTAGATGGCATAGTCATGTAGAAGATGCCTCCAATGGGAAAGTGTATCAATGTTTGTTTTGAATGTAGAAGTAGGAATACCCCCTAAATGGGTAGAGTGAAGCAATTAAGTATCTAGATGTCATTTCACACACTCAAAAGAGATCAAGTGAAGCATGGTAATGTAGATAAATTGACATACAATATCATGAAACAATAAATGTAAGTCCTAACATGATAGTAGTAATGTAAAGGATGGATGATGCATACAATCAAAATGTTTTTGGCATTTTCTTATATTTTAATGTTTTTGTATTTTGAAATGTTATATTTAAACTATGTACAATCAAGTAGGATAGATTATGTAAAATCAATTCTAAGAAGAAAATATATACATGAATGTAGATAAATCAATATGTATATGATAATATAAAAGACTAGGTTGGTGGGGGGAAGGGATCTAAGGATGGAGCCTTCTAAAGATGGAAATGGATGAAAGGGTCACAACCATCATCAAATGCCTTGAGATCATCATCATAGGTACCATCATGTTATGTAAATTATTTATTTATAGTGTCATCATGCTAAAGGTGATCTGAGGGTTGTTTTGGTGGTGGAAATGTTGAATCTACTCTAGGACATTTATTCCTGCTATTGGATGACTTTAGTAGATGTGGTAGAGCTCGTGATGTTGGTGGTACTATAATAAAAATAATGCCACAATCCTATAATTTATCCAACATCTACTATAAATATTTACATTATTTTATATCATGGCTTATAATCTTATGAAAAGTATAAAATGGGTGACCATCTTGATGTGACAATCTATTGATAGATCTATGTTGTACTGTAGGTAATGTGATCAATCCACAATCAATTAATTCTATAGCATAGATTATGGGTGATGTTATGTGTTGCCTACCTGAATATGAATAACTAGCTCTATATTATAGAGGTACCCATGTGAACTATATGTGCCAAGTGGTTTTATTATGGTCATGAGTGTGGAGTATATTTTGAGAGTGTAGTACAAGATTCTAAAAGTGTTGTAGGATGTGTTATGAGATCTCTAGAGTCATTTTGGTATTCTCTTAGGCTAACTGGTGTAAATCTCAATCCACACAAATTGTCATCTATGAGTGTGGGTGTCATATCATCATTTGAAGAAGCCTATAAATCTATATCAACATCATGTACATATAGTAACTCAAAATTTACCACAAGGGGTAACTGTGACATAGGAGCCACATCATCTATAGTAGTAGAAGATGGCGCTTCTACAAAGGTATCTGTAACTAGTGGAGTAACTATGGAATTGATTGTAACTACTATCATTGATGATGGATGTGTAATAGTTGTCAAAATTGTGATTGATGAAGTAGTTAGAATGGCTGATATTGTTATGACTAGAAAAATAGTTGGTTATTTTGATGTAATTTTAAGTGGCATATGGTGTCCCATCTAGTGAAATAGTGAAAAATAAGTCTATAGTTTAACAATATCTAAATGGTTGGTTTTATATTACACATGTGTAATAATATCCCTCATGGAAAAACTTAATAAATCAATGGAGAGTGGAAGGAATATCCCCCATAGTATGTATTTAGGTTCGTTCGAGTAAAATATTAAAGTGGAAAGGACTTGGCATGACTTAGAATTGTGTAGGGAGGGTTTTTAGTCCCACCATGATATCTAAAGTAATAGTTCCCAATGTCTATCTTGGTATATAATCAAAATCTAAAATGTTCTTATATGATTTTTGCATTGATGCCAAATCTAAACCCATTGTTTGTAAGAATGTGATATTACATACATTTAGTGTAGAACCACTATCAACAAGAACTCTCTTAATTGTGTTGCTTTTGACTTCTATTTGTATGAATAGTGGAAAATTTTGATCAATAACTATCTGAGAAGGCATGTCATCATTATAAAAATAAATTATATCTTTTATAGTTTTTAAAGTGTTGACCATGGATGAAAAATAAGAAGGTTCTAGATCAATAGGCATAAAATTTTGAGTGAGTGTTTAATAAATAATGTCTTTGAATACATTATCTTTCTCAATCAGTTCTAACATGGAAATTTTAGTTGGAGTATTTCCCAACTGATCAACAATGCCATATGCCTTTGCAAATCTACCTATGTAGGTGGGATGGGCTTGGGATGGGTTGGGATAGTAGGGTGATGGGGTTCCTGAGTAGGTGGAGGCATAGTGGCATGTCAAGTAATAGCTCTAACCACACTATCTACTATTTATATATGAATAGTAATATTTATATAATAAGATCAAAGATAATTGATGGGTCGAGGTGGTTGAGAGACAAAGGGTGTCAACTAGGCTCTTTGGCGATGGGTAATGACCTAGGGAAGAGAAAAGTACAACATACAACATGACTCAGCATGGGGTAGAGGCTCTAGGGGAGGTTATGCAAAATATGTATTAATGTAGTTATATAAAATGAAAATTTGGATGACTTAAGCATGACTAATGACACCTAATCCATAAGTCTTCATACTTGTTTACCCAAACCTTCTAGGATATTACTTCATGGATTCTTAGTCATCCATAGCATTTAAAACATAACCCTTATAGACCCAATTATCTCTTTCAAGCCTAGATCTATCCCCCTAGGTCTCATTATCTCTAGACAATAATGCTCAACTTGGATAGGAGCATTGAAACCCAAGGTGTCCTAATTTTGGCACTATTATCCAAGTGTAAAATTGGTCTTAACAGTCAAATTCTTTTAGATCCTTATCCAATTTATTGTTGGCATAAGATGAATTCATTTAACCCATGATAATTAAATTTCCCTATAAAAGGCCATTCAAAGTCAATTTTTAAGGGTTGGCACTCATTTACTAGAAAGAAGCAATAATACAAGAAAGTACACTCAAGCAATCTTCCCTATTCTCTACATATAGCCTTCTAAGATCATTTCAAGCTTATT
The DNA here is from genome assembly GCA_037957365.1 of Torreya grandis. Lineage (NCBI taxonomy): Eukaryota > Viridiplantae > Streptophyta > Pinopsida > Cupressales > Taxaceae > Torreya > Torreya grandis. The sequence continues at coordinate 1,242,772 of JARHVA010002795.1, forward strand.
CAAACCTTTACACCAGTCCCTAGCCATCTGAAGTAAATCCTATTTTGCATCTATTTGAATTTATCATACACAATTATACCAACCACTTCAATGGGAGAACTACATTATCTTGATCCCTCTTTAGAGTATTGGTATGTAGGCAACATGCCCACATATACGATGTGAAGTGCGTCTAACATATCCTTTACACACTAACCCCTTATCTATATTTTCCAAGTTTCCATTCAAGTTCATGCACAAATATCTCTTAGGAATTTGAATATTAAAATTAGATGCAAAATAATCTCCATAGAAATTTAGTCTTTGATATTTCACTGATAAGGTAGCATAGGCCTACAAAACAAAATCCATAAATCTCAGACCACCTAGATAATAGAAATAAAAAGGACTACACCATCAAATAGTAGGGTGTCCCACTTTTAGTACTCATATCTTATCTAAAAATGAACCTAAGGATCTATTTTTTAATAGTTTCCTAGTCCTGTTCCTCTAGTATCAGATCCTATCTCAGTCTAGGTCATTCAGAGTAAGCTAAGTTAGATTTCTCTTATTTATTACTATATTTAGAAAAGTCAAAAATAAAAATATAGTTATATAAATTAGTATCTTAATTCTTGCATATTATTTACTAATTTACTTTGCTCAAACCTATTTATTTAATTAGGAACAAAAATCCAATATTTTTAAAACAATAAAACATTTGGTGATCTTGAGTTACTTTGAATTTTGTATAAAAACCCTAAAACCCTAGGGATAATTATTTTTGATTTTTTGTCATAATTTTTTAATTTTTACTAAATTTAAAAATCATAAATCTAAAAATTAATTGTAAAAATATCACATATTTTCTTAAAACCCTAGTTTGCATATACTAGGTCCTTCTTGCATACAAACACATTCTAAACACTAGGAAAATATATTGCTAATTTTAGAGATGTTTTATAACTTTTCCTAAATTTTCGAAGAAAAATTCTACAAATTTTATATAAATTCATATCAAAATTTTAAAATTATCATACTAATTTTTAAAATTCATTAAAAAAACCTTAGTTGAATCAACTAGTTCCCATTTATTTTACTTTTCCAATCATTTTCTACATTTTTAGTTGCATATAAAATTCAAAAAATCAATTTTAAATTAAAAAAATTCATAGTATTTTGCTAAATATTTTTGAAAAATCTTTAGTTGTATATACTAGCACCTACTTTCCTCTTTAAGTATTACCTTGAATGTTTGGGAGCTCTGTATCTTTTTTGTGCAAATTTAAATTAGCTATTTTTAGGACTTTACATTTATTATATTTGATAATTTCTTTTTCTAGAATATTTCCTATTAAAACTTATTACAAAACATTAAAACACATTATGAATTATTTTTCTACTTTCACAATGGTCCAATATACTAGTTTTGATGAAACTAATAAAAGAAAAATTCAATAAATGTTAAAAAAACATATAGATATGCAAGATACCATGCTTAGAACTCTACATGAGAAACAACAAAAAGTGAACAATGGTCAATATTTTCAAACCATAAATCATCTAGTTGAGAATGACACTATAAGGGTAACTATGTCTTAACAACACCCTATAGTAGCCTAACCTGCCTCTATGCCACCAGTTACAACTAGTCCATTTCTCTATCCTAATATGGCAACTCTTGTGCAAGAGATAAGATCTCTTCAATCCAAGGTGAAACATCTTGATCAAGGTACCACTAGACCTACACAGGCTTTAGATTCTTTTGCTCTTTTGCATACACCATTATCACATCATATTGATTTTACACCCTTGCCATTAAGTTTTTTTAAACCTAAGCTCACTAGATATTATGGAAAGGGTGATTTAAAGACAAATTTAAAATATTTTCACATAGCATGATTTGACTATGTACCCAATGACTGGCTACTTAACAAGCTATTTACAATGGTTTATAGTCTATCAAATTTATCGATCATGACATTCAATCCTTTAGCTGACATGTTCCTAGCACATTTTAATATCAACATTGGTGTTAAGGTTTCTTATGCAAAAATTAATCAGCAAAAGCAAAGGTCAAAGGAACCCCTCATGAATTATGTTCTTAGATATAAGACTATTCTAGCTAAGCTAACTAGCTCCATGGCTGATCAAGAGTTATGGGACATCTACTAGCATTGGATGAATCTATAATGTTTAAAAGATTATTTTACTTCAGTAAATTATGTCATACACTCAAGGAAATAGAAGTCAAGCTAATTTTAATGGGCAAACTTAAGTACTCAAGTATCTTAAACACAACAAACAAGAGTAATATCAAAGTCCCATACAAGGTCAAAATCAATGAAATAAAGAATCAAAATCAACCAATAGTCAATGCAACTTAAGACCCCCTTAGCATGTGGTTTTATCAGTACCTCCTTATCATGCACTCACCAATCTAGTAGTTTTTCCAGCCAAGGTTTTATAGTAGTTATTGGAATGTAACATCATCACTCTCCCTCTTATCTAAGAAGTTGACCTAGTAAAGCCTCTTCCATGGGGATATGATCAAAATGAATTTTGTGATTTTCATAGGACACCAAGCCACACAACAAATAGATGCATCAATTTGAGACATAAGATATAGGACTTGATAGATGATAATCTACTTGATTTGGGCACTTCAATTAATCCTCCAAAGGCAAAGCCAACACAAGATAAATCTTTGAAAATCTTTTTAGATATGTTTCCAAAACATTATAAACAAGATAAAGAGGACACCTTAGGTGTTCACCATACATACCATGCACATCCTCCACCAGCTATATAATAGGTATCTTCAATTGAGACACATCCTTTGGGAGGTATGATAAGTGTGTATAAGTCTTGTGTTCTAGCCAGACTTTTGATATATTTCTTATATCAAGCGATTGTGGAGGATAATGCAAGTTATAATGCACTTTTTATCAGAGAACATATTCATAATCAACCTATTCATAGTCTGCTTATTGACAATGGTTCCAACCTTAAGACATTCACCTTGAAACTATTACATCATTTAGGTTATTCTAAGCAAGATATCACTCCAACAAATGCAATTATCAATGGTTTTAGTAGGAATTTATAGAGTTCATTGGATGAGATAGTAATTCTACTATAGCTTGGTCCTACATATTTGGAAACACCATTCACTATAGTTTCTAGAGAATGATTTATTAACATATTACTTGCTTTACCATGGATTTTAAAACTTAGGGAAGTACCCTCTATAGTTCATAGATGTGTGAAATTAATTCACACTAATCAAGTTATTACAATTCATAGAGTTCCTTATGTGTCACCACTCCCCACTTCAGAGCCATCTACTAGCTTAAAAACACCAACTTTATTATTAAACCCATTTTAGTTTCTCTTCTAATTTAAGTTTTATTTCCACTTAAAATCTAGCCATAGTTGTGGAATCAATCACTAGAAAAGAGGGTTCACACACCTCCATAGTTTCAAGAATCTAGACAACTTCTATCTACAATGTTCACACCTCAAGTAGTAACATTAAGGTCCCATATAGCTACATAGAGAGCACCTATTCAAAGAGCTTCATATACTTTACTAGATGGGTTCCTAAGATCCCTATAGTTGCATCCACTTCTTAGAGTTATAAGGGGACCCCACATTTGGTTTCCACTTTAGAGATTTTAGAGAAATTACAATGTACATAGGTTTCAACTTCAAAATTTCAGACATTCAATCATTCCTCATGATCACACATGATTAATTTTTTTGATATAAGACAACATGACAGTGATTATCATCCAAGATTCATCGGTTAGTATCATTTCTTCTCATTTTTACATATATATAGCTTATATCAAAATACAAAAATAATACCAAAAATTCAAAATATACAAAAACATTTAAATATATCAAAATATTAAAAAGATTTCTATTATATGGATCATTCATGATTTTCATTACTATTATCATGATATGACTTACATTTATTGTTTCATGCTATTTTATGTTGATTTTTCTACATTACCATGCTTCACTTGGTCTTCTTTGAGTTTGTGTAGTGACATCCAACTACTTGATTACTTCACTCTACTTATTGAGGGGGCATTCCTATTTATATATTTGAGACACACATCAATATACCCACCCTATAGAGGCATATTCAACATGACTACACCATATAAGTTATGTCATTCCTACACTACACACTCTGAGTTATCATGTTAATGAACATTTCATTAGTATCTAACACTTATGTATTTCTTATCATATACCTAGTCTAGTACTACACATATTTTTTATAATTTCATATTTGATTTGATTAGTTAGATGTGATTCTACCTTTCCAGTTATTATATGCTTTTTCCCATGCTTAGTATAACTTGTGTGATTGCATTTCTAGTTCTTACTTGTGTCTTGTTTGTGCCCTAGGAAATTTACAAATGTCCTTTACTTCTATTCATGTGTGTCCCTTAGGACATCTTCCATTGTATTTTACTTGTACTCTTCCATGTACCTGTGGCCCCTATGCCAACTTTGCTTGTTTCACTTGTATGTGTATGTGGCATTTGAACATGCCTTCTATGATTATTTTCTAGCTTGAGTGACATGTGCCTATGTCCATTATTTTTATGACCCCTTGGTCATCCCTCTATGATTCTTTCTTATTTGTTTGATTGCTTGTTTGATTCTTAATGCATTCAATTCCATGATCCACATCATGCATTTCCATTTCTTTCTTGTTTTCCATGATGGACATCATGCTCTATCCCTCCAACTAACAACTAGTAACTAATAACTAACAACTAACATTTAACTTTTTCAGTTCTACTTTAGTACTTTAAACATGATGTTACATCATTATATCTATTTAGGCATACCCTTATTAATCTAAAAATATATCAATACAAACATTATTATATCTACAAATATCATTGTTATATTCTATATACAGCTTAGCACACTTGTAGGACTCTTTCTTCTAAGGGTAATCATTATAGGTTCATCATTCATACCCTCAAAATAGGGGTCAATAAATACTAGTTTTTTCATATATATCAACGCTTTTAAAAATCAAAACAATAAAATTCATATCACCCAATTCAAAATTTAGAGGTCCAAACCAGTCAAAACATATCAAAAAAATAATGACAATTCGATATCAGTAACCAATTTTAGCACATGAAAACAATGCTAGAAATAGATAGTAGTGTCAAGGTGTCCTCATTTTAGCACTCCTTTTTAGGTGTAAAAAAATCAAGTTTTCTAGAAATATGCCAAAATTTTAGTTTAGATGTAGTTTTTGCACATCCATATTAGTAAAATTAGTAGTTCAGTATAATTTCCTCAAAGAATTCAGATATAGGGGGTTATCATGTGTGGCATGATGATTTCCACTTTTAGTTTTAGATTAGGTAGATGACATAACTTATAGATCAAAATCCATGTTCTCTTCTTTTATTTCTAAGTTTAGTTTATTATCTAGGCATTCTTAGTAGTTATGTGCTCTTACTCCATCTATAAGTGGTTGGTATCACTTTCAAGTTGAACTTTCATATAAGTTTAACTTTTTGAGTACTTGATTTCCTAATTTGGCTTTCACATAAGCTTAGTACATCATTTTTAGAGTGGATTTCATACAATCCTAACCTCCATTTTTCAAAATAGATAAGAATGGCCTAGTTTCCAACATACATTCAGGATATCCATACCACATTATCAAATTTATAGAACATCCATGGGTTCCATGATCCATCTCATATGACATCTATTCTATACTAGTACCCCTTCATAGCTTTACTTCATGGGGCAATGATGGAGTGAAATAGCCAGCCTTTGTATTCTTGAGCCACTTACTTAGAAGGATTGGACGTAGGATCTAGACATCTATTAACACACACATGATTCATTAATTTCACTTAGCGACGATGGAGATAAAGGGCTAACCTTTCAATTTTTGAGCCACTTTTTGGAAAATTGAGCACTCAACTCTGTTCACAATACTACTCTTAATTCAACACATACCTAGCATCAACCAACATCATAATAAGTTTTTCATTAGTTCACTTACTTGGTGAGGTGTATTAATTCTTTTCTCTTATTCTGACTCAACTTTTGTACATTTTTATTTTAGATATAGTGTATCTAGTAATAATTGATACACTTTTATGTTTTCATTATAGATTCACATTTCATAATAGGCTCTCTCTATGCACATCTAGAATCACATAGGTTCATGAGCTTCTCCCTTATAGGTAAGTTTATACATGCTTTTTACTTTCCTTTATCCTAGTACTTCACTTTACTACATCATTAGAATAAAGGTGGGGGGAAATGTAATCATATAATCTACAGAATTGGATGACTTAAACATGGCTAATGACACCCAATCCATAGGTTTTCTTACTTGCTTACCCAACCCTTCTAGGCTATTCCTTCATTGATTCCTAATTATCCATAACATTCTGGACTTAACCCTTACAAACCCAAACAACTCTTTTAAGCCCAGATCCATTCCCCTAGGTCTCATTCCCTCTAGACAATAGTACCCAACTTGGATAGGAGCATTGAATCCTAAGATTTCCTAATTTTGGCATTGTTGTCCAAGTGAAAAATTGGTCCTAACAATCAAATTATTTTGTATCCTTATCATTTTTCTTATTGTCTCAATGCAAATTCATTTAACCCATCATCATTAAATTTCTATATCAAAGGCCTTTCAAGGTCCATTTAGAAGGGTTGGCACTTATTTATAGGAAAGAAGCAAGAATACAAGCAAGTACACTCAAGCACTCTTCCCTATTCTCTACATATAGCCTTCCAAGATCATTTCAACCTATTAAAACCTTTGAACTAGTCACTATCCATCTAAATTACATATATTTTTGCATCTAGTTGTATTTATCATACATAATTGCACCAAACACTTCAATGGGAGAACTAAATTAGTTTGATCCCTCCTGAGAGTATTGGTATGTAGGTAACATGCCCACACATGGGGTGTGAAGTGTGTCCAACATATCATTTATACACTAATCCCTTCTCTATCTTTTCCAATTTTCCATTAAAGTTTAATTACAAAGAGATATTAAGGCTTTGAAGATTAAAAATAGATCCACAACAAGCTCTATAGGCTTTTAGGCTTTGATATTTCATTGACATGGTAACACAAACATGCTGAATAAAACCCAAAAAGCTTAGCCACCTAGAAAATAATGCCAAAAAAGGACTATAGCATCAGACATTAAGGTGTCCCACTTTTGGTTCTCCTATCCAATCCATAAATAAAGCTTAGGATCTAGTTTATGATAGCGTCTTAGTCTTGCTCCTCTAGTATTAGACCCTATCTCAATTTTGATCATTCAGAATAAGGTAAGATAGATTTCTCTTATTTATTACTATATTTAGAAAAGGCAAAAATATAAAAATGTGTATACAAATTAGTAACTTAATTATTTCATATTATTTACTAATTTACTTTTCTCATACCTATTTATTTAGTCAGGAATAAAACTCCATTATTCTAAAAACAATAAAACAATTACCATGTTTAAGAATAACTTGCTTAACATCATCCCATATAATCAAAAATAGGCATGAAATGCAAATAATGAATCTTTGTACTAATATATGATAGAGTTCATAATTCATGTACATGATAGGGCCCATTATGGTTTCCTTATTATTTACTAGAAATGTAAGAAAATTTGTAAATAAATGAACAATGTTTTTATAATTTAATTATGGATGTAAGGTGGTACCGCTAGAAGAAAAATAGGAGCTAGTACATGAAACCAGAGATTTTAAAAAAAAATTGTAAAATACTATGAATTTTTGTAATTTAGATTAGATTTATGAGCTAATCATGTAATATAAAATTTAGAAAATGGTTGGAAAATTAGTGGAAAATAATTGGGAGCTAGTTGATGCAACTAGGGATTTTTGAATGAAATTTTAAAATTAGAATGATAATTTTAAATTTTTGATATGAATTTATTATAAAATGTGTATAATTTTGCTTGAAAAAACTAGGAAAAATAATAAAATATTTCTAAAATTAGAAATATATTTTTTCTAGTGTTTAGAATGTTTTTGTATGCAAAAAGGACCTAATATGTGCAAAATAGGGTTTCTATAAAATATATGATAATTTTTCAATTAATTTTTAGATTTATGATTTTTAAATATAGGAAAAATTAGAAAATTAAAATTAAAAATTAGAAATAATTTACCCTAGGGTTTCTAGGGATTTTGTGCAAAAATTTGAAGTCAGACTCACCAAATGTTTCTAGTATTTTTTAGAATAAGGGAGTTTTATTCCTAATTAATAAATAGGTCTTAAGTAAAGTAAATAAATAATGTGAAATAATCAAGCCACTAATTTATGTAAATAGATTGTATTTTTATATTTTTTAAAAATAGTAATAAATGAGAGTAAATATGACTTGACTTATTTTGAGCTGTCCAGTCTGAGACACGGTCTAAAAATTAAGTACATGACTGGGAGAGTATTAAAAATAGGTGCCTAAACTTTATTTTTGATTGGATAGGAGAAATAAAAGTGGGGTACCCTATTGTTTAATGTTATAGTCCTTTTTTAGCACTAATTTTTTGGGTTCAGTTTGAAAGAAGTATATTACCCTATCAATGAAATATCAAAGCTAGAAAGTCTACAGAGTTCATTGTGCATCTATTCTTTATATTTGAAGCCCTAAGAGCTCTTTGTAATGAAACTTGAATGGCCACTTGATAAAAAGAGAGAAGGGGTTAGTGTGTAAAGGATATGCTAGACACACATCACACCCCATGTGTGGGCACACTTCTTACATATGAATACTCTGAGGAGAGATTGAGCTAATGTAATTATGCCATTGAAGTTATTGGTGTAATTGTGTATTAAAGTGTAATTAAATACAAAACCAGGTGTACTTAGTGTGTAAAATATATGCTAGACACACTTCACACCCCATTTCTGGGCACATTGCTTACATATCAATACTCTGAGGAGGGATCAAGCTAATATAAGTCTCCCATTAAAGTGATTAGTGTAATTATATATGAAAATGCAACTAGATGCAAAATTAAGTGTAATTTAGATGGCTAGGGACTGGTGTAAGGATTTGAATAAGCTTGGAATAATATTAGAAGGCTAAATGTAGATAACAGGGAAAAGTTCTTGACTGTACTTGCTTGTATTCTTGATTCTCTCTTGTAAATGAGTGTCAACCCTTCTAAATGGACTTTGAATGTCCTTTTATAGGGAAATTAATGATCATGAGTTAAATAAATTCTCATTACACTGACATGAATTAGAATAAGGATTTGGGATAAATTGACCATTTCAGTCAGTTTTGCACTTGGACATTAACACTAAAAATAGGTTACCCTAAGTTTCACTACTCTTGTCCAAGTTGGAAACTATTGTCTAGAGCGATTGAGACTTGAAAGGATGGATCTAGGCCTGAAAGAGCTACCTAGTCTAAAGGGTAATGTTTGGAGGCTATGTATGATTGGAAATCGATGAAAGAATATCCTATAAGGGTTGTGCAAGCAAATAAGAAGACCTATTAGTTGAGTGTCATTCGCCACACTAAATTAATCAAATTTTACATTTTATATGACTACAATAATATTGAAACATATGTAATTTTGAATGTATTTATGATCCAAAGATTTAAACTTTATGTGAATTTTTAATAATCCATCAAAAGTTTTAAAATTTAAATGATATGTAATACTGAAGCTCAAGTAGTTATGAACATATTTAACTAACTAAAGATTTGAACTCTATACGCACTTTTCATAATGCATCACAACTTTAAAATTTGAATGATATGTAATACATAAGTTTAAGGGGGTTTTAACTTGTTTAAAATATAAATATTCAAACTTTATGCATATTTATCATAATACATCACAACTTTAAAATTTAAATGATATGTAATACTGAAGCTTAAATAGTTTTGAACATGTTTAAGATCCAAAGATTCAAAAATTATGCATATTTCTCATGATGCATTGTAATTTTTAAATTTAAATTATATGTAAATAAAGCTTAAATAGTTTTTAAAGTGTTTAGGATCTAAAGAATCAAAATGTATGTAATTTTCTCATGATGCATGACAAATTTTAACTTTAAATGATATGTAATACCAAAGCTTAAGCTATTTTGAACATGTTTAAGATCCAAAGAATCAAACTTTATAAATATTTTTCATGATGCATCACACTTTGAAATTTGAATGATATGTAATACCTAAATATAAAATATTTTAAACATTTCTAAAATCCAAATATTTAAACTTTATGCTCATTTCTCATGATGGATCACAATTTTAAAATTTAAATGATATGTAATATTAAAGCTTAAGCAATTTTGAATGTGATTAAGATCAAAAGATTAAAATTTTATGTGCATTCTCATGATGCATCACAACTTTGAAATTTGAATGATATGTAATACCTAAGCTTTAGTGGTTTTAAATGTGTTGAAGATCTAAATATTTAAAATTTATACATATTTATAATGATGCATTACAACATTGAAATTTCAATAAGTGATACCAATGCTTAATCAAATTTGAATATGTTTAAGATCTAAAGATTCAAAATTTATGCAAATTTTTCATGATACATTGCAACATTAAAGTCTAAATGATATGTAATATTGAAGTTTAAGCAGTTTTGAATGTGTTTAAAGTCTAAAGATTCAAACTTTATGTGCATTTCTCAAAATGTATTATAATTTTTAAATTTGAAAGATATGTAATATTAAAGCTTAAGTGGTTTTAAATATGTTTAAGATCTAATTATTCAAACTTTATGTATATTTCTCATGATGCATTACAATTTTCAAATTTGAATGATATGTAATATGAAAATTTAAGAAGTTTTGAGTGTATTTAAGATCTAAATATTTAAAATTTATGCATGTTTCTCATGATGCATCACAACTTTAAAATTTGAATGATATGTAAAACCTAAGTTTTAATAGTTTTAAATGTGTTTAAGATCTAAAGATCCAAACTTTATGCATATTTTTCATAATGCATCATAACTTTGAAATTTGATTGATATGTAGTATTGAAGATTAATTCATTTTTAATGTGTTTAAAATCGAAAGGTTTGAACTTTATGCACGTAGCTCATAATGCATTGTAAATTTAAAATTTGAATGATATGTATTATCAAAACATAAGTGGTTTTGAATGTTTTTAAATTTTAGAGACTCAAAATTTATGTGCATTTATCATAATGCATTTCAAATTTGATATTTGAATGATAAGAAATACCTAAACTTAAACTATTTGAAACGTGTTTAAGATGCAAAGATTTGAACTTTATGGGTATTTCTCACAATGCATCACAAATTTAAAATTTAAATAATATGTAATATAGAACCTTAATCCATTTTGAACTTGCTTAAGATCCAAAGATTCAAAATTTATGCTTGTTTCTCATGATGCATAACAAATTTTAAATTAAAATGATATGCAATATATAAGTTCAAATATATTTAAACATGTTCAATATGTAAAGAATAAAACTTTATGAAGATTTTTTTATGATGCATCAAAAAATTTAAATTTGAATGATATGTAATGCCAAAGTTTAAGAAATTTTAAAAGTGTTTATGATCTAAATATTTAAATTTTATGTAAATTTATCATGATGCATCATAACTCTAGAATTTGAATGATATATAATATCGAAGCTTAAACAGTTTTGAATGTTTTTCAAAATCCAAAGATTCAAACTTTTTGTACATTTCCCATTATGCATCCTAACTTTAAAATTTGAAAGATATGTAATATTAAATATTAAATAGTTCTAAACTTTTTTAATATCCAAAGATTATAAATTTATGCATGATTCTCATGATGGATCATAACTTTGAAATTTAAATTATATATAATTCCAAAGCTTAAGTGGTTTTAAATGTGATGAAGATCCAAACATTTAAACTTTATCCCTGTTTCTTATGATGAATCACAACTTTGAAATTTGATTGATATGTAATACCAAAACTATAGTGGTTTTGAAAGTGGTTAAGGTTCAAAGACTCAAAATATATTAATATTTTTCATGATGCATCATAACTTTTAAAACTGAATAATATGCAATACTAAAGCTTAAGTAATTTTGGACAAGTTTAAGATCTAAAAATTAGAAATTTATGTGCATTTATCATTATGAATTACAACTTTTAAATTTGAATGATATGTAAAACTAAATCTTAAATAATTTTAAATGTATTTAAGATCTAAAGACATGAAATTTATGCACTTTTTTCATGATCCATTATACTTTGAAATTTGAATGAGATGTAATACTAAATCTTAAGCAGTTTTAAATTATTTAAGATCTAAATATTTAAAATTTATGCTTATTTATCATGGTGCATTTTAATTTTGAGATTTGAATGATATATGATACCAAATCTTAAGTAATTTTGAATGTGTTTAAGATCCAAAAATTCAATGTTTATGAATGTTTATCAATGCATCATAAATTTGAAATTTGAATGATATGTTATACCAAAGTTTAAGTGGTTTTGAAAATATTTAAAATCCAAATATTCAAATTTTATTCACGTTTCTCATGATGCACCACAACTTTAAAATTAAAATTATATGTAATATCGAAGCTTAAGAGGTGTTGAACATGTTTAAAATCTAAAGATTCAACTTTTATGAATGTTTCTCATAATACATCACAACTTTGAAATTGGAATAATATGTAATACCAAAGCTTAAGTGATTTTCAATGTGTTTAAGATCTAAAAATTTAAATTTTATGCACATTTCTCTTAATGTGTCGTAACTTTAAAATTTTAATGATATGCAACACCCAAGTTTAAGTAGTTTTGAACATTTTTAAGATCCAAATATTTAAACTTTATGCACATTTTTCATAATACATCTCAAATTTGAAATTTGAATTATATGTATACTGAAGCTTAATCAGTTTTGAATGTGCTGAAGATCAAAATATTTGAACTTAACGTGTCTTTCTCATAATGCATCGTAACTTTAAAATTTGAATGATATGTAATATCAAAGTTTAGGTGATATTGAACATGTTTAAAATCTAAATATTTAGATTTTATGTATGTTTATTATATTGCATATCAATTTTGAAATTGGAATGATATATAATAGTAAAACTTAAGTAGTTTTAAACATGTTTAAGATCTAAAGATTCAAACTTTATACAATTTTTTCATAATGCATCACAAATTTAAAATTTGAATGATATAAAATACCAAAGCTTAATTGGTTTTTCATATATTTAAGATCCAAAGATTCAAATTTTATTCATTTTTTATAATAAATCACAATTTTAAAATTTGAATGATATGTAATACCAAAGCTTAAGTGGTATTGAATGTGTTTAAGATTGAAAGATTCAAACTTTATGTGTTTCTCATATGCACCTCAAAATTGAAATTTAAATATGTAATATAGAAGCTTAAGTGGATTTGTACATGTTTAAGATCCAAATTTTGAAATCTATGTTCATTTTTCGTAATGCATTGTAACTTTAAAAGTTAAATGATGTATAAAACTAAAGCTTAACTCATTTTACACGTGTTTAAAATTTAAAGATATGAAATTTATGCATGTTTCTCATAATGCATCACAACTTTTAATTTAAATGATATTAAATTAAAAAAATAAGCAATTTTTGACATATTTAAGATCTAAAGAGTCAAATTTTATGTGCATTTCTCATGATACATCACAACTTTCAAATTTGAATGATATGTAATACCAAAACATAAGTAGTTTTAAAAGTGTTTAAGATTCAAAGATTGAAACTTTATGCACATTTTTTATGATGAATCATAAATTATATATTTTAATGTGTATTACTGAAACTTAACTAATTCTGATATTGCTTATGATCCGAAGATTCAAAAAATTTACGCGTTTCTCATGATGCATCAAAACTTTAAAATTTGAATGATATGTAATATCAAAGGTTAAGTAGTTTTCAATACATTTAAGATCTAAATATAATATCGAAACTATAAAATTTGAATGATATGTAATAATAAAGTTTAAGTAGTTTTAAACGTGTTTAATATCCAAAAAATCAAATATTATGTGTATTTCTCATGATGCATCATAACTTTAAAATTTGAATGATATCGAATACTAAAGCTTAAAAAATTTTGAATGTGTTTAAGATCTAAATATTTGAATTTTATATGCATTTATCATAATGCATCATAAATTTAGAATTTTAGTGATATTTAATATTGAAGCTTAAGATGTTTTGAATGTGTTTAAAAATCAAATATTCAAACTTCATATATATTTATCATAATGAACCATAACTTTGAAATTTAAATGATATGTAATATAAAAGTTTAAGAAGTTTTGAATATATTTAAGATCCAAATATTTGAACTTTATCTGTATTTATCATAATGCATTACAAATTTGAAATTTGATTGATATGTAATATCAAAACTTAAGCAATTTTAAAGTTGTTTAAGATCCAAAAATTCAAACTTTATGTTCATTTTTAATAATGTGTCACAAGTTTTAAATTTAAATGATATGTAGTATTCAAGTTTAAGTAGTTTTGAATGTGTCTAAAAATTTAATTTTTAAAACTTTATATGCATTTCTCATAATACATCTCAACTTTAAAATTTGAATGATATGTAATACAACATCTTAAGAGGTTTTAAATGTGTTTAAGATCTAAAGATTCAAACTTTACGCACATTTCTCATAATACATCTCAAATTTAAAACTTGAATGATATGTAATACCTAAGCTTAAATAGTTTTGAATGTGTTTAAGATCTAAAGATTTCAATTTTATGTGAATTTTTCATGATGCATCGTAACATTGAAATATAAATTATATGTAAATAAATTTTAAGCAGTTTTGAATATGTTTAAGATCTAAAAAATAAAAATTTATGTGAATTTCTCATGATGCATCACAACTTTTAACTTTGAATGATATGTAATCTAAAGATTAAATGGTTTTGAACATGTTTAAGATATAAATGTTTGAACTTTATGCATGTTTATCATGATGCATTATAATTTTAAATTTTGGATGATATGTAATATTGAAACTTAAGCAATGTTAAATGTGTTTAAGATCCAAACATTCAAATTTTATGCACATTTATCATGATACATTGTAACTTTAAAATTCGAATGATATGTAATTAAGCATTTTTAATGGTTTAAGATCTAAAGATTTAAAATTTATGCACATTTTTTATGATAAATCAAAACATTGAAATTTGAATGATATGTAATTCTTAGGTTTAAGCATTTTTTAACATTTTTAAAATCTAAATATTCAAATTTTATGATCGTTTCTTATGATGGATCACAATTTTGAATTTTAAATGATATGTAATAATGAAGCTTAAGCAATTTTGAATGTGATTAAGATCCAAAGATTTAAAATTTATATGCATTTTTCATGATGAATCATAATTTTAAAATTTGAATGATATGTAATATCCAAGCTTAAGTGGTTTTGAACATGTTAAATATCTAGATATTTAAATTTTATGCGCATTTATAATGATGCATCACATTTAAAATTTCAATGATATGTAATACCAAAGTTTAATCAATTTTGAATATGTTTAAAATTCAAATTTTTATGCACATTTCTTGTGACATATCATATGTTTAAGATCCAAAGATTCTAACTTTATGTGAATTTATCATGTTACATCACAAATTTTATATTTGAATGATATATAAATATCAAAGATTAAGTGGTTTTAAATGTGTTTGAAATCAAAAAATTCAAAATTTAAGCACATTTTTCATGATGTAATGTAATTTTAAAATTTGAATGATATGTAATGCCAAAATGTAAGTGGTTTTGAACATGTTTAATATCTAAAGATTCAAACTTTATGTGTGTTTTTCATGATGTACCATAACTTTAAAATTTAAATGATATGTAATACATATAGATTAAGTAGTTTTGAATGTATTTAAAATCCAAATAATCAAACTTTATACATGTTTTTTATAATGCATCATAACTTTGAAATTTAAATAATATGTATTACTAAAACCTAACTAGTTTAAATTGTGTTTAAGATCCTAGCATATCTCTCAATGCATCAAAACTTTGAAATTTGAAAGATATGTAATACGAAAGCTTAAGTGGTTTACAACATTTTTAAGATTTAAAGAGTCAAACTTTATGTGTATTTCTCATAATGTATCATAACATCATAATTTGAATGATCTGTAATAACTAAGCTTAAGTTATTTTAAATATGTTTAATATCTAAAGATTCAACCTTTATGTCCATTTATCATAATGCATCACAACATTAAAATTTAAATGATATGTAATACTGAACTCTAAACTATTTTAAACATGTTTAAAATTTAAATATTTAAATTTTAAGCATGTTTTTCATGATTTATCACAACTTTAAAATTTAAATGATATATAATACAGAATCTTAAATAGTTTTTAATGTGTTTAAAATTTAAAAAATAAAACTTTATGTGTATTTGTCATGATGCATCACAAATTTTAAATTTAAATGATATGTAATACCAAAGCTTAATCAATTTTGAAAGTGTTTAATATCTAATTATTCAAATTATATGTGTATTTATCATGATGAATCACAACTTTTAAATTTAAATGATATGTAATATCAAAGCTTAAGTGGTTTTGAATGTGTTTAAAATATAAAGATTCAAACTTTATGTTCACTTTTCATGATGCATCACAACTTTGAAATTTGAATGATATGTAATACTGAATATTAATCAGTTCTAAATATGTTTAAGATCCAAAGATTTAAACTTTATACATGTTTGTCATGATATATCATAAATTTAAAATTTGAATGATATGTAATACCTAAGTTTAAGTAGTTTTGAATGTGATTAAGATGTAAATATTTAAACTTTATGTGCATTTTTCATGATGCATCGCAACTTTAAAATTTGAATGATATGTAATACTAAAACTTCAAAGGGTTTGAATGTGTTTAAGATCTAAATATTCGATTTTTATGCACATTTATTTTGATGCATCATAACTTTAAAATTTTAATGATATGTAATAGTGAAGCTTAAGTGGTTTTGAACATGTTTAAAATCAAAAGATTCAAAATTTATGAATATTTCTCATGATGCAACATAACTTTAAAATTTGAATGATATTTAATATCAAAATTTAATCAATTTCAAACATGTTTAAGATCTAAATATTTGAACTTTATACACATTTATAATGATGCATCACAACTATAAAAATTGAATGATATATAATAACAAATTTTAAGTGGTTTTTAACATGTTTAAAATCAAAAGATTTGAATGTTATCTACATTTCTCATGATACATTACAAATTTGAAATTTGAATTATATGTAATATCATATCTTATGTAGTTTTAAATACATTTCAAATTTGAAGATTCAAACTTTATGCATGTTTATCATGTGTAATTTTTATAATGCATCACAACTTTGAATTTTGAATGATATGTAATACTGAATCTTAGGTGGGTTTATATGTGTTTAAGATCTAAATATTCAAACTTTATGCATATTTTTTATAATTTATCACAATTTTAAAATTTTAATGATATGTAATACTAAAGTTTAACTGGTTTTGAAAATATTTAAAATCTAAAGATTCAAATTTTATGCACCTTTCTTATGATGTATATTAACTTTGAAATTTGAATTATATGTAGTACCAAAGCTTAATCAATTTTGATCATTTTTAGGATCCAAAGATTCAAACTTTATATGCATTTCTCATAATGCATCATAACTTTAATACCAAAACTTAAGTTGTTTTGAACATATTTAATATCTAAATATTCAAAATTATGCATATTTTTCATGATAGGTCACAACTTTAAAATTGAAATGATATGTAATACCAGATCTTTAGTGGTTCTAAATTTATTTAAGATCAAAAGATTCTAATTTTTTATGCATTTTTCATAATACATCACAAATTTAAAATTTGAATGATATGTAATACTAAAGCTTAAGTGGTTTTAAATGTGATTAAGATCTAAAGATTTAAAATTTATGGAGGTTTCTCATAATGCATCATAACTTTAAAATTTGAATGATATGTAATACCGGGGCTTAATTAGTTTTAAACATGTTTAATATCCAAAGATTCAAAATTTATTCATGTTTCTCATAATGCATCATAAATTTTAAATTTGAATGATATGTAACACACAAGCTTAAGCAATTTGAAACATGTTTAAGATCTAAATATTCAATTGTTATCTATATTTTTCATAAGGCATTGTATATTTAAAATTTTAATGATATGCAATTTACAAGATTAAGCAATTTTAAACATGTTTAAGATCAAAATATTTAAATATTAGGTGTATTTTTTGTTGGAAATATTGTCATTGATGTCAAAGGTCTAGTATTATTGGTGATAAATGTTCCATTGCATTTAATATTATTTGTAATAAATATATTTTGGCTAATATGAGTTAATATTTATTTAATATTAATGAATATATTTTTGGTTGCATATGAGACAAAAGAAGGGCCCATGGAGAAGTCGAAAAGCCACAGGGATAAAGACAAAAGAAGGATGGGATGCATTTTCTCATGAAGAGTCATCTTGAGGAATACCAAGAGTCACCAAGTGAAGATAAAAGAGTAAGGGCTCAATTTCTCATAAAAGGACACTTTGAGGAATATGAAAAGTCATCAAAGATAAGGACAAAAGTGGGAAGGACGTTTTTGGTCATGAAAGGGTCACCACATGATTTTTCAAAGGCTTGAATATGAAGGGTCATCTAAGATTGGTGCCATTTTCTATGAGGATTGAAGGGTCACAAAGGGGGAAGGCCAAAGTTCATTTGAAAAGCTATAAATAAAGGCTTGAGAAGCCATTTGTAATATTAGAGATAGAGGTTGATTTGATATTGTAATATCTAGCTTAAAAGAGCAATTGTGAAAGATGGATATGATTTATATTTTTTATATCTAGTTTAAAAGAGAAAATGTGAGAGAGAAGAAAGAGATGTTGTATTGATCTATCATTTGTTAAGATAGCAACATTGAGAGATAGGTGTGTGGTATACACAAAGGGGTTGGTGCTCTTGTGGGTTGGTGCTCATGAATAGTAGTTGGGTTGGTGCTCGACAAAGGGGTGTGGTGTTCTTGTGGGTTGGTGCTAATGAATAGTAGCTGGGGTGGTACTCGACAAAGGGGTATGATGGTCTTGCAAGTTTGGCTTGTAAATATTGCTTGGGTTTGTGTTCATTCATATACTTGAGATTGTTCTCCATGGTTTTTCCCAAATTGGGTTTCCATGTTATATTTGGTGTCTCTCTCTATCTTATGTTGTGTTTATTGCTTGATTTTTATTACATATCTTGAATGTTTGATTAAGTGAAATTTGGTTAAAATAAAGTTTTATAAGATATATGATATATTGATTCACATCCTCTCTCAGTATATCTTATGCTTAACAATTGGTATCAGAGCAGGTTCCTTCAGAAAGGGTTTAATAGCTTGAAGGTAAATCAAAGAAAAGCATAAGATGGCCAAGCAACTAAAGAAGGAGAATCAAGAGTTGAAATCTATGGTTGAAGCTCTTAAGGAAAAGGTGTGTATCTTGGATTCTAAGTTGGCTTTAGAAGAAAAAGAAAATAAGATATTTATTCATGATCTTAAGAATCAGTTAGAGGTTACAAATTCAATTTTAACATCAAAAAAAGAAGAGTGTAATCAATTAAAGGTTGAGTTAGGTTCTTTAAAGAATAATCATGAGAAGCTTATAATCAAGGTTGAGAAAGATCATGAAATATTGGTCCAAGGAAAGAAGGATGCAGGTTTTAAAGGCAAATCAAAGAAGCCAATCAGGTAGCCCAATGCTTTCAAGTTTTCAAATTATTTTCATGGCTGTTGTTTTATTTGTCATCATGTTGGTCATAGGGCAAGAGATTGTATGAGGAGAAGCAATCAGTCAACGGGAGATCTCAATCACATTTAAAAAAAAGGTATGAGAAATATTGTTTGCTTTTGTTGTCATGAGGTTGGCCATATTGCTAAATTATGTCCAAAACAAGTAAAGAGATCTTCAAAGTATGTCAAAGGATATAGAGCCCCTAGAAAATATGAGAAAAGACAAATTTAGGTATGGAGACCTAAAATAGTAAAAGTTGATTAGGTTGAGTTTAAAAGTGAAAATGAATTACTTGCTATAGTAGATAAATAATCAGATAGGAAGGATTGTGTAGAATCTCTTGTTACATTTGAGCATGAGCTTTGTCAAGATAAGATAGTTGTAAAAGTTAAGAAGATGAAAAATATCGTAAATGATAAGGTTAGTAAGTCAAAAAGGTTAGACATGCTTAAATAGATTCTAAAAGAAAGACAAAAGAAGATTAAGAAAGAAACAGAGGAGATATGGGAATCTCCTGAGATTTGTTTCTAGGACCCTTTTGGTGTGAGGTGTCTCTTCTAGGCTTCAAGGAGACACTTTTAAAAAAATTGAAGCATGGTGGATGCTATTGGGTCTTGGTTATGTTGCGTGAAAATAAGGTGAGTTGACAGATTAATTTGTATATATTTTGAGGGAATAGATTTTTGAAGAAAATTTTGCACTAGTATTATGGTTTGAGGCTATTAGAATGATTCTTGCATATGCAATGTTTCAAATGATTATCATCATAAGAAATTAGAATGTTGAAAAAGAGCTAATAGTTTTAGAAAGAAGGAAAATGATATTCATGTAGATTCAATGAAGAAGGATCAGAGTTTCAAAGCTCCATTCATCGGGAAAAAAGTTCAGACATGTTCATGGCAGAAGAAACAACCTAAAGATTCTATGTTGGTGCAAATAGTTTGCATGTAAGAAATATAGATCTGCCATGGTTCATTTATAGTGTATGTTTGAGGCATATTACAAGAGATAAGAGTAAAGAAGATCAATGGTGGCATAGTAAAATTTGAAGATAAAACCACTGCTAGGATAGTCGGAAAAGGTATTTTAAGTTTAGATATTAGTAGAACTAAAGCTAAGAATGTTTTGTAAGCATAATCTATTGAGTGTAAGTTAAATATGTGATCAGGAATATACATTAAAGTTTCATGTAAAAGGTTGAGAGGTTAGAAAGAAAGATTTAAATGAGTTGATTGTAGATGGTCAAAGGACACAAAACAATGTATATGTTTTTTTATATATCTTATCAAAGGCACGATCAAAGAATACATTCAAAAATTGGTGAGAGGAGTTAGGAGTAATTTCTATTACTTCTTGCCATTGATGTCAAAGGGGGAGAATAAT
This sequence comes from Torreya grandis, assembly GCA_037957365.1. Taxonomy (NCBI): domain Eukaryota; kingdom Viridiplantae; phylum Streptophyta; class Pinopsida; order Cupressales; family Taxaceae; genus Torreya; species Torreya grandis. Next base: position 1,264,051 of record JARHVA010002795.1, read on the forward strand.
AGGTATAGGTACATGTGCAAAAAAAAGGTATAGGGAACATGTACATATTGCTACAATAAGGGGGAGTTACTATATGTTTTCAGATGATAGTATGTGTAGGTGACAGGATGTGGCAGTTTTAAGATTGAGGTTGCCATCAATGACAAAGGGGGAGATTGTTGGAAATATTGTCATTGATGTCAAAGGTTTAGTATTATTTGTGATAAAGGCCCCATTGCATTTAATGTTGTTTATAATAAATACATCTTGGCTAATATGAGTTAATATTTATTTAATATTAATGAATATATTTTTGGTTGCATATAAGACAAAAGAAGGGCCCATGGAGAAGTTGAAGAGCCACAGGGTAAAGACAAAAGAAGGATGGAATGCATTTTCCCATGAAGAGTCATCTTGAGGAATACCAAGAGTCACCAAGTGAAGACAAAAGAGTAAGGGTGCAATTTCTCATGAAGGGACACTTTGAGGAATATGAAAAGTCACCAAAGATAAGGACAAAAGTGGGAAAAATATTTTTAGTCATGAAGGGTCACCACATGACTTTTCAAAGGATTGAATATGAAGGGTCATCTAAGATTGGTGCCATTTTCCATGAGAATTAAAGGGTCACAAAGGGGGAAGGCCAAAGGTCATTTGGAAAGATATAACTAATGGCTTGAAAAGCCATTTGAAATATGAGAAATAGAGGTTGATTTGATATTGTAATATCTAGCTTAAAAGAGCAATTGTGAAAAATGAATATGATTTGTATTTGTTATATCTAGCTTAGAAGAGAAAATGTGAGAGAAAAAAAAGAGATGTATTGATCTATCATTTGTTGAGATAGCAACATTGAGAGATAGGTGTGTGGTATACACAAAAGGGTTGGTGCTCCTATGGGTTGGTGCTCATGAATAGTAGTTGGGTTTGTGCTCAATAAAGGGGTGTGGTGCTCTTGTGGATTGGTGCTCATGGATAGTAGCTGGGGTGGTGCTTGGCAAAGGGGTATGGTGCTCTTATAAGCTTGGCTTGTGAGCATTGCTTGGGTTTGTGCTCATTCATATAATTGAAATTATTCTCCATAGTTTTTTCACATTGGGTTTCCACGTTATATCTGGTGTCTCTCTCTATCTTATGTGGTGTTTATTATTTGATTAAGTAAAATTTGATTAAAAAAAAGTTTTATAAGATATATGATATACTGATTCACCCCCCCTCTTAGTATATCCCATGCTTAACATTTTTTATAATGCATCATAACCTTAAAATTTAAATACTATGTAATAGCCAAGCTTAAGTAGTTTTAAACATGTTTAAGATCTAAAGATTCAAACTTTATTTGAGTTTCTCATGATGCATCTCAACTTTAAAATTTGAATGATATATAACACATAAGCTTAAGTGGTTATGGATCTATTTAATATTTAAAGATTTAAACTATATACATGTTTCTCATGATGCATCATAACATTAAAATTTGAACGATTTGTAGTATTAACATTTAAGTGATTTTAAACATGTTTAAAATCCAAAGATTTAAAATTTATGCATATTTTTCATAATGCATTATAAATTATAAATTTGAATGATATTTAATATCTAAACTTAAGTGATTTTAAATATATTTAAGATCTAATAATTCAAACTTTATGTTTATTTCTCATGATGCATCGTAACTTTGAAATTTGAATGATATGTAATACCAAAGCTTTAATGGTTTTGAATGTGTTTATGATGAAAAGATTATAACTTTAACATATTTCTCATGATGTATCACAACTTTAAAATCAAAATTTAAGTAGTTTTAAACATGTTTAGGAACCAAAAATTCAAATATTATGCATGTTTCTCATGATGCATAATAACTTTAAAATTTGAAAGATATGTAATACTGAAGCTTAAGTGGTTTTGAACATGTCAAATATCTAAATATTCAAACTTTATGCACATTTCTCATGATATATCACAAATTTGAAATTTGAATTATATGTATTATTGAAACTTATGTGATTTTGATTGTGTTTAAGATTCAAAGATTTAAACTTTATGCATATTTTTTATGATGTATCATAAGTTTGAAATTTGAGTGATGTGTAATACTATAGTGAAAGCAATTATGAATAAATTTAAGATCCAAAGATTCAAAATTTATCTATATTTATCATGATATATCACAAAATTAAAATTTGAATGATATGTAATATCAAAATTTAAATAATTTTAAACATGTTTAATATCCAAAGATTCAAAATATATGTGCATTTCTCATGATCTATCACAACTTTGAAATTTGAGTGATATGTAATACCAAAGCTTAATAAGTTTAGAACATGTTTAAGATCTAAAAATTTAAACTTTAAACATAATTTTTATGATGCATCACAACTCTAAAATTTCAATGATATGTAATTCAAAATTTATGCACATATTTCATGATGAATCATAACTTTGAAATTTGACTTAGATGTGATATTGAAGTTTAAGTAATTTTGAACAAGTTTAAGATCCAAAAATTTGAATTTTATACATATTTTTTATGATGTAATTTAACTTTTAAATTTGAATGATATGTAATACCAAAGCTTAAGTAGTTCTAAACATATTTAATATCTAAAAATTCAAACTTTATGCATATTTCTTCTAATGCATCATAAATTAAACTTTGAATGATATGTAATACTAAATCTTAAGTAATTTCAAACATGTTGAAGATCCAAAGATTTGAACTTTATGCATATTTTTCATGATGCATCACAATTTTAAAATTTGAATGATATGTAATACTAAATCTCAAATAGTTTTGAACATGTTTAAGATATAAATATTCTAACATTTTACATATTTTTTATCATGCATCACAACTTTGAAATTTGAATTATATGTAATATAAAGATTAAGTGGTTTTGAATGTCTTTAAGATCTAAAGATTCAAACTTTATGTATATTTCTCATGATGTATCACAAATTTGAAATTTGAATGATATATAATACCAAAATTTAAGTGGTTCTAAACGTGTTTAAGATCAAAATATTTAAATATTATGTGTGTTTCTCATCATGCATTACAACTTTTAAATCTAAATGATATGTAATACCGAAGCTTAAGTGATTTTGAACGTGTTTAAGATCTAAAGATTCAAAAAAATTGCACATTTATTTTAGTGCATTTCAAGTTTTAAATTTGATTGATATGTAATACCAATGTTTTAGTGGTTTGAAACATATTTAATATCTAAATATTCAAATTTTTATGTGTTTCTCATAATGCATCATTATAATTTTAAAATTTGAATGATATGTAATACTGAAGTTTAAGTGGTTTTAAATGTTTTTAAGATCCAAAGATTTGAAATTTATGGTGTTTCTTATAATTCATCACAACATTGAAATTTGAATGTTATATAATACCAAATTTTAAGTGGTTTTTAACATGTTTAAGATCCATATATTTGATCTTTATGCATATTTTTCATAATGTATCTCAAGTTTAAAATTTACATGATATGTAATACCAAATATTAAGTTATTTTAAACATATTTAAGATTTAAATATTTGAACTTTATGCACATTTATTATGATGCATCATAAATTTGAAATTTGAAAGATATGTAATATCGAATCTTAAGTAGTTTTGAACATGTTTAAGATTTAAATATTTGAAAATTATGCATATTTATTAAGATGCATTGCAACTTTGAATTTTGAATAATGTTTAATATGGAAGATTAAGTGGTTTCAAATTTGTTTAGGATCCAAAGAATCAAACTTTATTCAAATTTACCATGATGAATTACAATATTAAAATTTGAATGATATTTAATACCGAAGCTTAAGTAATTTTGCACTTATTTAAGATTCAAATATTCAAACTTTATGCACATTTCTCATGATGCATCAACTTTAATGTTTGAATGATATGTTATACCAAATCTTAATAAATTTTTAACGTATTTAATATCCAAAGATTTTATCTTTACGTGAATTTATCATGATGCATTACACTGTTTTTAATTTGAATTATACTTAATATCGATGCTTAGTGGTTTTGAATGTATTTAAGACCTAAATTTTTAAGTTTTATTCACATTTTTCATGATGCATCATAATTTTTAAGTTTTAATGATATGTAATACCAAAATGTAAGTGGTTTTGAACATGTTTTAGAGATAGAGGTTTAAACTTTATGCATGTTTTTCATAAAGTTTTAAATTTGAATATTATGTAATATCAAAGTTTAAGTAGTTTTGAACATGTTTAAAATCCATAAATTTAAAATTTATACACATTTCTCATGATGCATCACAACTATTAAATTTAAACATTATGTAATACCAAAGCTTAAGTAGTTTTGAATATGCTTAAGATCCAAAGATTCAAACTTTATACATGTTTTTCATGATGCATCATAATATTAAAATTTGAATGATATGAAAAATAAAAGCTTAAGGGGTTTTAAACATTTTTAAGATACAAAGATTAAAATTTCATTCATGCTTCTCATGATGCATCATAACTTTGAAATTTTAATGATATGTAATACCAAAATTTAAGCAATTTTAAACATGTTTAAGATCTAAAGAATTAAACTTTATGTCTATTTATGATGATGCATTGCATGTTTCAAATTTAAATGATAAGTAATACCAAAGATTAAGTAGTTTTAATTGTGTTTAAGATCAAAAGATTCAAACTTTATATGTGTTTCTCATTATGCACTACAACTTTGAAATTTGAATTATATGTAATACCAAAGCTAAAGTATTTTTCAATGTGTTTAAGATCCAAATATTCAAACTTTATACGTGTTTCTCATAATGCATATAAATTTAAAATTTAAATGATATACAATACCAAAAATTAAATGATTTTGAACATGTTGGCAATCCAAAGATTCAAATTTTATCCGAGTCCTTATGATGCATCTCAACTTTGAACTTTGAATGATATGTAATACTGAAACTTGAGTGGTTTTAAATGTGTTTAAGATCCAAAGATTCAAACCTTATACATATTTCTCATGATGCATTACAAATTTAAAATTTGAATTATATGTAATATCAAAATTAAGTGGTTTTAAAGGTGTTTAAAATTTAAAGATTCTTGCTTTATGCATATATCTCATGATGCATCATAAAATTAAAATTTGAATGATATGTAATATCGAAGCTTAAGTAGTTTTAAAGATATTTAAGATACAAAGATTTTATCTTAATGCATATTTCTCATGATGCATCACGACATTGAAATTCTAATGATATGTAATACTAAAACTTAAGCAATTTTGAAAGTGTTTAAAATTTAAAGATTTTAAATTTTTTTATATTTTAAAAATGCATCGCAACATTGAAATTTTAATGATATGTAATAACAAATCTTAATAACTTTTGAACATGTTTGAGATCTAAAAATTATACTTTATGCATATTTTTCATGACCCATCACAACTTTAAAATTATAGTGATATAGAATACCAAAGATTAAGTGGTTTTCAATATTTTTAATATCCAAAGATTCAAAATTTATGTGTAATTTTCATAATGTATAAAATTTGAAAATTTAAATGATATGAAATATAAAAACTTAAGAAATTTTGATCATGTTTAAAATCTAATGAATTGAACTTTATGTGCATTTATCATGATGCATCGTAACATTGAAATTTGAATTATATGTAATATTAAAGCTTAAACAGTTTTGAACCTAAATGATATATAATAATGAAGCTTAAGTGGTTTTGAATATGTTTAAGATTTTAAGATTTAAACTTTATGCATCTTTCTAATGATGTATCCAAAAATTCTAACTTTGAATGATATATAATACCAAAACTTAAGCAATTTTGAATGTGTTAAAGATCTAAAGGTTAAAATTTATGCACATTTCTCATAATGCATCACAAATTTGAAATTTGAATGATCTTTAATTTAAAAATTTAAGTAGTTATGAATTTGTTTAAGATCTAAATATTTAAAATTTATGCACATTTTTCATGATGCATCACAACTTTTAAAGTTGAATGATATGTAATACCAAAGCTTAAGTAGTTTTGAATATGTTTAGGATTCAAAAATTGAAACATTAGGCATATTTTCTCATACTACATCACAACTTTGAAATTTGAATGGTATTTCATATGAAAATTTAAGTAGATTTGAACATATTTAAGATTCAAAGATTCAAATATTATGTGTATTTATCATAATGCATAGCAACTTTAAAATTTTAATGCTATGTAATACAAAAGCTTATGCTATTTTGAACATGTTTAAAATCCAAATGTTTAAATTTTATGTATGTTTCTTATGATGTATTGAAACTTTGAAATTTGAATGATATGTAATATTAAATATTAAGTAGTTTTGAGAATGCTTAGGATCTAAAGATTCAAACTTTATGCAAGTTTCTCATGATGCATCATAACTATGAAATTTGAATGATATGCAATATCAAATTTTAAATAGTTTTGAGCATATTTAAGAATTAAAAATTCAAACTTTATGCACATTTCTCATGATCTATTTTGAAATTTAAATGGTCATATCAAAACATTTTTGAACATGTCTAAAGATATAAACTTTATTCATGTTTCTCATGATACATCACAACTTTTAAATTTGAATGATATGTAATACGAAAGCTTAAGTGGGTTTGAATATATTTAATGTTTAAAGATTTAAACTTTATGTGCATTTATCATGATGTATCATAATTTTAAAATTTGAATGATATGTAATATCAAAGATTAAGTAGTTTTGAATGTGTTTAAGATTCAAAAATTTAAAATTTATGCATATTTATTATTGTGCATTGCAACATTAAAAATTGAATGATATATAATATAAAAAGCTTAAGCAATTTTGAACGTATCAAAGATCTAAGTATTTAAAATTTATGCAAGTTTTTCATGATACATCACAAATTTTAAATTCTAATTATATGTAATACCCAAGCTCATGTGGTTTTAAACATGTTTAAGATCCAACAATTCAAACTTTATACATGTTTATCATGATGCATTGAAACATTTAAATTTGAATGATATGTAATACTGAAGCTTAAATGATTTTGAACATGCTTAAGATCCAAAAATTATAAATTTATGTGCATTTCTTATGATGAATCATAACTTTTAAATTTGAATGTTATGTAATACCAAATATTAAGCAATTTTAAAAGTGTGTAAGATCCAAAGATTTGAATTTTATGCCTATTTTTCATGATGCATCACAACTTCAAATTTTGAGTAATATGTAATAATGAAGCTTAAGTAGTTTTGAATGTATTTATGATCCAAAGATTCAAACTTTATGCATGTTACTCATGGTACATTAAAACATTAAAATTGTAATGATATGTAATACCAAAGCTTAAGTGGTTTTGAATGTGTTTAATATCTAAATATTTGAACTTTATGCATGTTTCTGATTATGCATCACAACTTTCAAATTTTAATTATATGTAATATAAGAGTTTAAGAGGTGTTGAATATGTTTAAGATCTAAAGATTCAAATTTTATGCACATTTATCATTATGCATCATAACTTTGAAATTTGAATGATATGTAATACTAAAGGCTAAGTGGTTTCAAATATGTTTAAGATATATAGATTAAAACTTTATGCTCATTTCTCAAAAATGCATCACAACTTTGAACATTGAATGATATGTACTACTAAACTTCAAGTGGTTTTGATCATGTTGAAGATCTAAAAATTTAAATTTTTTGCATGTTTATCATAATGTATCATAACTTTGAAATTTGAATGATATGTAATATTGAATCTTAAGTGGTTTTGAGCATGTTTAAGATCTAAAGATTCAAAATTTAATTTTTATATAATGCATCACAACTTTGAAATTTGAATGATATATAATATCAAAGCTTAAGAAATTTTAAACATGTTTAAGATCTAAATATTTGAACTTTATACAATTTTATCATAATGCATCACAAATTTCAAATTTGAATGGTATGTAATATAGAAGGTTAAGTAGTTTTGAACATGTTTAAGATATAAAGATACAAATTTTAAGCATGTTTCTCATAATGCATCACAAATTCAAAATTTGAATGATATGTAATAATAAAAATTAAGAAATATTAAATGAGTTTTAGATTTAAAGATTCAAACTTTATGCATGTTTCTCATATTCATCATAGTTTCAAAATTTAAATGATATGTACTACCAAAGCTTAAGTGGTTTTGAACATGTTTAAGATCCAAATATTTAAATTTTATGGACATGTTTCATAATGCATCACAACTTTGAAATTTGATTGATATATAAACTAAAGTTTAATTAGTTTTTAACATTTTTAAGATCTAAATATTCAAACATTGTGCACATTTCTCATAATGCATCACAACTTTGAAATTAAAATAATATGTAATGTAAAATATTAAGTGGTTTTAAACATGTTTAAGATCTAATGAATAAAATCTTGTGCATTTATCATTATGTATTGTAACTTTCAAAATTGAATGATCTTAATATGGAAGCTTAAGTGATTTTTAAAGTGTTTAAGATCTAAATATTTATATTTTATGTATGTTTATCATGATCCATCAAAATTTTGAAATTTCAATGACATGTAATCCTAAAGCTTAATCAAGTTGAATGCATTTAAAATCTAAAGATTCAAACTTTATGCATATTTTTTATGAGGCATCATATATTTAAAATTTAAATGATATCTAATATTGAAGCTTAAATAATTTTGAATGTATTTAAAATTCAAAGACTCAAACATTATGTGCATTTATCATGATCTATCACAACTTTGAAATTTAAATGATATATAATACCTAAACTTAAGGAATTGTGAATGCATTTGAGATCCAAAGATTATAACTTTATGCATATTTATCATAATGCATCACAAGTTTAGAATCAGATTGATATGTAATACCAAAGCTTACGTAGTTTTGAACATGTTTAAGATCAAAAAATTCAATCTTTATACGGTTTCATATAATTCATCACAATTTTGAAATTTAAATGATATGTAATACCAAAGTTTAGGTAGTTTTGAATGTATTTATTATCTAAAGAATCACATTTTATGCATATTTTTCATAATGTATAACAACTTTTAAATTTGAATGACATGTAATATTGAAGCTTAAGTGATTTTGAATATGTTTAAAAATCCAAAGATTTTGACTTTATGCACATTTCTCATAATGCATTACAACTATAAAATTTTTATGATACGTAATATAGAATTTTAAAGAGATTTAAACATGTTTAAGATCCAAAGATTCAAATTTTATGCATATTTCTCATAATACATCATAGCTTTTAAATTTGAATGATATATAATACCAAATTTTAAGTAGTTTTAAACATGTTAAAGATCCAAAAGATTTAAACTTTATGCATGTTTATTTTGATTCATCATAACTTTGAAATTGAAAAGATATGTAAATGAAGTTTAAGTAGTTTTAAAAGTGTTTAAGATTTAAAAAATCAAGATTTATGCATATTTTTCATGTTACATCACAAATTTTAAATTTGAATGATATGCAATACAAAATATTAAATAATTTTGAACATGTTTAAGATCTAAATATTTAAACTTTATGCATATTTATCATGATGCATTAAAACTTTAAGATTTGAGTGATAAGTAATACTGAAATTTAAATAATTTTAAACATTATTAAAATCAAAATATTTTAAATTTATGCATGTCTTTTGTGATGCATCACAACTATAAAATTTGAATGATATGTAGTACAGAAGCTTGAATGGTTTTGAACGTGTTTAAGATCCAAATATTTAAATTGTATGCATGTTTTTCATTATGCATCATAACTTTAAAATTTGAATGATATGTAATACCAAAGTTTAAGTAGTTTTGAATATCATTAAGATCTAAAGGTTTGAACTTTATGCACATTTATCATGATGGATTATAAATTTGAAATTTAAATGACATATAATACAAAAGCTTAAGTAGTTTTGAACATGATTAATATTTAAAGATTTAACCTTTATGCACATTTTTCATGATGCATCATAACTTTAAAATTTATTTGATATTTAATACCAAAATATAAGAGGTTTTGAACATGTTTAAGATATAAGTATTCAAAATTTATGCACATTTTTTATGATGCATCATACCTTTTAAATTTTAATAATATGTAATACTGAAGCTTAAGTGGTTTTAAACATGTTTAAGATCAGAAAATTCAAACTTCACACATATTTTTCATGATATTTCATAACTTTGAAATTTAAATGATATGTAATATCAAAGCTTAAGTGGTTTTGTATGTACTTAAAATTCAAAAATTTAAATTTTTTGTATATTTTTAATGATGCATCACAAATTTAAAATTTGAATGATATGTAATACCAAAGATTAATCAATTTTAAAGGTGTTTACGATCAAAATATTCAAATTTTATACGTGTTTCTGATAATGAATTACAACTTTTAAATTTAAATGATATGTAATACTAAAGATTAAGTAGTTTTAAATGTATTTAAAATCCAAAGATTCAAACATTATGCATGTTTTTATTAATTCATCAAAACTTTGTAATTTAAGTGATATGTAATACCTAAGATTAAGAAATTTTCAACATGTTTAAGATCTAAAGATTTATTAACCTTTATGCATATTTTTCATAATGTATCATAACTTTAACATTTGAATGATATATAATACCAAAGCTTAAGCAATTTTGAATACATTTAAGATCTAAAGATTCAAACTTTATCCATATTTTTCATAATGCATTGTAACCTTGAAATTTGATTGGTATATAATTTTGAAGCTTAAGTAGTTTTGAATGTGTTTAAGATCTAAATATTACAATTTTATGTGAGTTTTTCATAATGAATCATAACTTTAGAGTTTGAATGATATGTGATAAACAAGTTTAAGTGGTTATGAATGTGTTTAAGATCCAAAGATTAGAAATTTATGCATCACAACTTTGAAATTTAAATGATATGTAACAATAGAATGTTAGTGGTTTTGAATGTGTTTAAAATCTAAATATTCAAATTTAATGTGAATTTATCATGATACAATTCAAGTTTAACATTTGAATGATATGTAATAATGAAGCTTTAAAGGTTTAGAATGTGTTTAAAATCTAAAGATTCAAACTTTATGCACATTTATTATGATGCATTGTATATTTTAAATTTGAATGATATGTAATATTAAATCTTAACTAGTTTTGAACAGATTTAAGATCCAAAGATTTAAATTTATGTATGTTTCTCATAATGCCTCACAATTTTTAAATTTAAATGATATGTAATACCTAAGCTTAAGCAGTTTTGAACATGTTTAAGATCTAAAGATTTAAACTTTATGCATATATATTTTGATGCATTATAATTTTTAAATTTTAATGATATGTAATACCTAAGATTAAGCAATTTTCAACATATTTAAGATCTAAAAATTCATTAACTTTTATTCATATTTCTCATAATGTATCACTTAGCTTTAACATTTGAATGATATGTAATACCAAAGCTTAAGTAGTTTTGAATACATTTAGGATCTAAAGATTCAAACTTTATCCATATTTTTCATAATGCATTGTAACCTTGAAATTTAATTGGTATATAATTTTAAAGCTTAAGTGGTTTTGAATGTGTTTAAAATCTAAATATTACAACTTTATATGAGTTTTTCATGATGAATCATAACTTTAGAGTTTGAATGATATGTGATATACAAGTTTAAGTGGTTTTGAATGTGTTTAAGATCTAAGATATTAAAAATTTATGCATCACAACCTTTAAAATTTTGAATGATATGTAACACTAAAATGTAAGTGGTTTTGAATGTATTTAAAATCTAAATATTCAAATTTAATGTGCATTTATCATGATACAATTCAAATTTAACATTTGAATTATATGTAATAATGAAGCTTTAAAGGTTTAGAATGTGTTTAAAATCTAAAGATTCAAACTTTATGCACATTTTTATGATGCATTGTATATTTTAAATTTGAATGATATGTAATATCAAATTTTAAGTGGTTTTGAACATATTTAAGATCCAAAGATTTAAAATTTATGCATGTTTATCATAATGCATCACAACTTTTAAATTTAAATGATATGTAATACCTAAGCTTAAGTATTTTTAAACATGTTTAAGATCTAAAGATTTGAAATTTATGCATATATATTTTGATGCATTGTAATTTTGAAATTTTAATGATATGTAATACCTAAGATTAAACAATTTTCAACATGTTTAAGATCCAAAGATTCATTAACCTTTATCTATATTTCTCATAATGTATCATAACTTTAACATTTGAATGATATGTAATACCAAAGCTTAAGTAGTTTTGAATACATTTAGGATCTAAAGATTCAAATTTTATCCATATTTTTCATAATGCATTGTAACCTTGAAATTTGATTGGTATATAATTTTGAAGCTTAAGTTGTTTTGAATGTGTTTAAGATCTAAATATTACAACTTTATGTGAGTTTCTCATGATGAATCATAACTTTAGAGTTTGAATGATATGTGATATACAAGTTTAAGTGGTTATGAATGTGTTTAAGATCCAAAGATTAGAATTTTATGCATCACAACTTTGAAATTTGAATGATATGTAACACTAGAATTTAAGTGGTTTTGAATGTATTTAAAATCTAAATATTTAAATTTAATGTGCATTTATCATGATACAATTCAATTTTAACATTTGAATGATATGTAATAATGAAGCTTTAAAGGTTTAGAATGTGTTTAAAATTTAAAGATTCAAACTTTATGCACATTTATTATGATGCATTGTATATTTTAAATTGAATGACATGTAATATCGAATCTTAACGTGGTTTTGAACATATTTAAGATCCAAAGATTTAAAATTTATGCATGTTTCTCATAATGCATCACAACTTTTAAATTTAAATGATATGTAATACCTAAGCTTAAGCAGTTTTAAACATGTTTAAGATCTAAAGATTTAAACTTTATGCATATATATTTTGATGCATTGTAATTTTGAAATTTTAATGATATGTAATACCTAAGATTAAACAATTTTCAACATGTTTAAGATCCAAAGATTCATTAACCTTTATCTATATTTCTCATAATGTATCATAACTTTAACATTTGAATGATATGTAATACCAAAGCTTAAGTAGTTTTGAATACATATAGGATCTAAAGATTCAAACTTTATCCATATTTTTCATAATGCATTGTAACCTTGAAATTTGAATGGTATATAATTTTGAAATTTAAGTGGTTTTAAATGTGTTTAAAATCTAAATATTACAACTTTATGTGAGTTTCTCATGATGAATCATAACTTTAGAGTTTGAATGATATGTGATATACAAGTTTAAGTGGTTATGAATGTGTTTAAGATCCAAATATTAAAACTTTATGCATCACAACTTCAAAATTTAAATGATATGTAACACTAAAATGTAAGTGGTTTTGAATGTATTTAAAATCTAAATATTCAAATTTAATGTGCATTTATCATGATACAATTCAAATTTAATATTTGAATTATATGTAATAATGAAGCTTTAAAGGTTTAGAATGTGTTTAAAATCTAAAGATTCAAACTTTATGCACATTTATTATGATTCATTGTATATTTTAAATTTGAATGATATGTAATATCAAATTTTAAGTGGTTTTGAACATATTTAAGATTCAAAGATTTGAAATTTATGCATGTTTCTCATAATGCATCACATCTTTTAAATTTAAATGATATGTAATACCTAAGCTTAAGTAGTTTTAAACATATATAAGATCTAAAGATTTAAAATTTATGTATATATATTTTGATGCATTGTAATTTTGAAATTTTAATGATATGTAATAACTAAGATTAAGCAATTATCAACATGTTTAAGATCTAAAGATTCATTAACTTTTATCCCTATTTCTCATAATGTATCATAATTTTAACATTTGAATGATATGTAATACCAAAGCTTAAGTATTTTTGAATACATTTAGGATCTAAAGATTCAAACTTTATCCATATATTTTTATAATGTATTGTCACCTTGAAATTTGATTGGTATATAATTTTGAAGCTTAAGTGGTTTTGAATGTGTTTAAGATCTAAATATTACAACTTCATGTGAGTTTTTCATGATGAATCATAACTTTAGAGTTTGAATGATATGTGATATACAAGTTTAAGTGGTTATGAATGTGTTTAAGATCCAAAGATTATAACTTTATGCATCACAACTTTGAAATTTGAATGATATGTAACACTAAAATGTAAGTGGTTTTGAATGTATTTAAAATTTAAATATTTAAATTTAATGTGTATTTATCATGATATAATTCAAATTTAACATTTGAATGATATGTAATAATGAAGCTTTAAAGGTTTAGAATGTGTTTAAAATTTAAAGATTCAAACTTTATGCACATTTATTATGATGCATTGTATATTTTAAATTTGAATGATATGTAATATCGAATCTTAAGTGGTTTTGAACATATTTAAGATCCAAAGATTTAAAATTTATGCATGTTTTTCATAATACATTACAACTTTTAAATTTAAATGATATGTAATACCTAAGTTTAAGCATTTTTAAACATGTTTAAGATCTAAAGATTTGAACTTTATGCATATATATTTTGATGCATTGTAATTTTAAAATTTTAATGATATGTAATACCTAAGATTAAGCAATTTTCAACATGTTTAAGATCCAAAGATTCATTAACTTTTATCTATATTTCTCATAATGTATCATAACTTTAACATTTTACTGATATGCAATACCAAAGCTTAAGTAGTTTTGAATACATATAGGATCTAAAGATTCAATCTTTATCCATATTTTTCATAATGCATTGTAACCTTGAAATTTGAATGGTATATAATTTTGAAATTTAAGTGATTTTAAATGTGTTTAAAATCTAAATATTACAAATTTAAGTTAGTTTCTCATGATGAATCATAACTTTAGAGTTTGAATGATATGTGATATACAAGTTTAAGTGGATATGAATGTGTTTGAGATCCAAATATTAGAATTTTATGCATCACAGCTTCAAAATTTAAATGACATGTAACACTAAAATGTAAGTGGTTTTGAATGTATTTAAAATCTAAATATTCAAATTTAATTTCCATATATCATTCATGATACAATTCAAATTTAACATTTGAATGATATGTAATAATGAAGCTTTAAAGGTTTAGAATATGTTTAAAATCTAAAGATTCAATCTTTACACACATTTATTATGATGCATTATATATTTTAAATTTGAATGATATGTAATATCGAATCTTAAGTGCTTTTGAACATATTTAAAATCCAAAGATTTGAAATTTCTGCATGTTTCTCATAATGCATCACAACTTTTAAATTTAAATGATATGTAATACCTAAGCTTAAGTAATTTTAAACATGTTTAAGATCTAAAGATTTGAACTTTATGCATATACATTTTGATGCATTGTAATTTTGAAATTTTAATGATATGTAATACCTAAGATTAAGTAATTTTCAACATGTTTAAGATCCAAAGATTCATTAACCTTTATCCATATTTCTCATATTGTATCATAATTTTAACATTTGAATGATATGTAATACCAAAGCTTAAGTATTTTTTAATACATTTAAGATCTAAAAATTCAAACTTTATCCATATATTTTCATAATGCATTGTAACCTTGAAATTTGATTGGTATATAATTTTGAAGCTTAAGTGGTTTTGAATGTGTTTAAGATCTAAATATTACAACTTCATGTGAGTTTCTCATGATGAATCATAACTTTAGAGTTTGACTGATATGTGATATACAAGTTTAAGTGGTTATGATTGTGTTTAAGATCTAAAGATTAGAACTTTATGCATCACAACTTTGAAATTTGAATGATATGTAACACTAAAATATAAGTGGTTTTGAATCTGTTTGAAATTTAAATATTTAAATTTAATGTGCATTTATCATGATATAATTCAACTTTAACATTTGAATTATATGTAATAATGAAGCTTTAAAGGTTTAGAATGTGTTTAAAATTTAAAGATTCAAACTTTATGCACATTTATTATGATGCGTTATATATTTTAAATTTGAATGATATGTAATATCGAATCTTAAGTAGTTTTGAACATATTTAAGATCTAAAAATTTAAAATTTATGCATGTTTTTCATAATTCATCACAACTTTTAAATTTAAATGATATGTAATACCTAAGCTTAAACAATTTTGAATATGTTTAAGATCCAAAGATTTAAACTTTATGCATATATATTTTGATGCATTGTGATTTTGAAATTTTAATGTTTAGACCCAAAATAAGATCATATGCCTAAACACAACCCATATTTCCTTTCTAAAGAGAGTCCTAAAGCTAAATTAGATGTGAATAAAGTAGTTTTCAAATGGAAGTAAGGAAATCAAGTGTTTATATCCCAATATCTACCTCCCATTCCTCTTCTAAAAGAGTCTCCTATTTTTCACTATCAATCTGATTTTGAGTTATATGTGCCACCTCGACCAACTAGTTCATATTTTCCTCACTCCATAACCATTTTCCATGATGGACCTATGGTATGGGAAATTAACGAGTATCTTGTTGAAAAAAACTCATAACTCTTGCTTGAAGAAAGCCTAATTCCTTGGCAGCCTTAATTGACTATCACATGACTTCAAAATGCCTAGTCTTCGAATCACAAAGAAGGAGATGGAGGATATTATAGCCCTTGAGAAACACATTCCTATTATGAAATTTTATATGAAACTTGAGATCCCTTAAGAGGTATTAAATGATGAGGAAGAGGTGATGTCTTGTGTGGAAATTTTTGATTGGGTTGATGAAGAAGAATGTCTTCCTTTTGCCAAAGAGGAAGAAATGATCATTAGCTCTTCCATCACTTTGTAAGATACCATAGATGAATAATAAAAAGTTCACATTCAGCCTTTGGATGATTTTTTTAAAGTAATTAGAGCAAGATATACTCCTCTTTAAGGATGCTATGATATGGTCAAAGATGGAGAAGGTATCTTTGGCACTCAAGTAAGTATGGAAAGGAAAAGTAACCTTTCATATCTATTATTCCAAGAAGCGTATATTTTTAATGATGAAATTTTTGAAGTCATCAAGATGGGATATAATCCTCTAAATTAGTTTGGAGAAACATATCAGCTCTTTAAGAATGGAACAAGCTCTTATTGGCCTCAATCTTGTAGGGAATAAGAAGTCAATTTTCTTGATGCCATGCCTACTAAGGAGATACAAATTGACCATGAAATGAATAGTGGTAAGCATTATAAAGTATGTGAACATGTTAAATATGAATATATATACATTTAATATCTATTTGAAGATGATCTACTTGAGATTAGATCAAGTGCCAAGGAATAGGTCTGATTTACAAAACATTTAATCTAAGGAGAAACATGCTTGGCACTATTTCTCATTTCACCATGAAGATGATTCAAGAATATTTCATTTTGATCTTATAAAGGAAGTATTATTAGTCTCTATTTTTGAATAATAATTTTTTTTAAGATTCCCCTAAGTGCCTTGAGCACATTTGTGTGTATTTTGTTAGTTTGTTGTCTTGTTTTTTGTATGTCCTTACTTTGAGTGGTTGAGGTAATTAGTGGTATTTACTTGATGGTAAATGGTCAAAGGTTTACTTATTTTTCTTAGATTTTAGATGAATCCTAATCCCAATGGACTAATAAGGTTACTGGTCTACTTAATATAACAAGCATACTACCCCTATGAGTCACCAATTTGATGACCAAATTTGAAATTTAGGTTAAATTGGGGCATCCCTAGGTAAAAACTTGGTATTTAGGTGTTTTATTGGGTCTAAAACTATGTCACAAGGTGTTTTATAGACTAATTTATGTCATTTAATGTTATATTAGTCTTAGTCCTTAGTTATTTTAGTCCTTATATCATTTTTGGGTCATTTTGAGGTCAAAAAAGGGAATTTAATGAGGTGTATGGATTTTTTGAGAAGTTTAAATATTATATAGGGTGAATTAATTATCCATGTGTCATATTAGGTCTTAACAAATTTTTTGTAAATGAAAAGTGCCATATCCCTTAGAAAAGAGGTAGTTTTCTTGAAGAAAAGAAGAGTTTGGCACTTGTACAGCCTCTTTAGGAAGTGTGCCACATGGGAAGAGGTTTTAATGTGACTCTTCACCTTCCTTATTTTTTATTTATACATTTTTAATGATTTTGAAATGTAATTTTTGAGCCAAAACCATTATGCTCCTTTTTAACCCTTCTTGGCAAATAGAAGTGACCTATAGGTTTGTACTTGGTACTGACAACTCAAGAGGTTTTAGCTAAAACACCTCAGAAACATTGTATTACGCTCAAAATCATTAATTTATAAATAATGTTTTAGAGTAATGGTTGCTTGTGCTTCATGAACCATCCTCATGAAGTGGACTATACTTTTCTCCTAGTTGTTTCATGCACCCTATAAGTTTTGCTTCATTTTTAGCAATTCCATATGAACCAATTATTGAGTTTGACTATAGAGTATTTTTAATTATTTATATAATTACTCCCATAGTTTATTTCATGTTTCATGGTGTTTGAATAAGCAAATATATCTCATGTTATAGGAAGAGACTACCATGTGTAGTGCTAGTCAATTCTCCACTTATAGAAGCTTGAATTCCCTATAGGGGATTCAATTTGAATAGTATATGGTTTTTCTACATGTATAAATTATATATTTATCACCTTCCTTCATTTATTAATATTATAACATCATGCTTAGATCCAATTTTCAATTTATGATCATACTCAGTCAGCTTCCATCTACTCTTCAGCCTTAGTCATGACTTGTAAAGATTCTAAGGATGTCAAAAAAGGTGTGATTAAGGTTTTTAAGTATTTTTTTATCCTTTATAATCATTAAATAGTGATAAATATTCCATATGATGCAAGAAAAGTGGAGTTATAATCATATACAACTTTTTTAGTTAAGCAACCATGAACATGTTCACTTACAGGTAGTTGAAATATGAAAATCACAAGGGAAGAAGCTTTGAGGCTTGGTTGAGATATTTTAAGTTTAAAAAAATCATTTTATAGTTTATTTAAAGCCTATATTTTATCATAAGTATATGAATCCACACACTGCCTACATGTTGCACTTTCTGCATGTATGCAAAAAATGTTTACCTACTATAGGTCCTAGCACAGAGATGTAAAGGTGTCTACATAGAGAAATGGGAGCATGGAAAACACTTATTGAAGTCCTATTATTGATGTATAAACCTAGTAGATTTATGTGTAAATTTTTTTTGGATAATTCTAGGTGTGGATCATCTTTTAGAGACAATGGACTATGTTTAGGACTATTTTCCAAAAAAAGGGAAAATAGATTTCCTTAGTGTTTTGTGGACATTTTCCAATAGAGATTTATAGAATTTTAATTCATCCCAATGACCTTGACTTGTAACCTCTAGCATGGATAATAAGTATGGAAATTTTTGGAGGAAGATGACAAGTGGAAGATGGTCATTTGGGGTCTCAAAGTTGCCATTAAAACACTAATCTCCTTTATTATCGTCTACAAGCTTGAGTCAAATAAGGACCTTTTTACATTCAAGTTGAAAATAAGGACTATGCCCATATGAGTATGGTTTTAAATGATTCAAATGAAAATTAATGGAATAAATTGATTCAAAGGAGAGGTATAGACTATTTTTTTGCCTCCCATGTACATTCTAGTTCGTACATTAGGAAATAAGCACCTACAGTAGGGTATAGAACAATGTTTAAAAATTGATGCCCATTTGGTGCATTAAGATTATCAAAGGTGAATGATAGTTCGAGTATGTAACTTTTGACTTCAAGGGATATAAGGGAGTTTCACACATATCATGAAAAAGATAGATTTCAAACTCTCATACATCTACGATAACCTATAGGTAGATTTTACAATTAGTTAAGGAAAGCTCAATTTAGTAAGGTCAAAGTGCATGTTAAGGGATAAAGAGAGGTTGAAATGATATAAAAAGTATGTGACCACATCAATTAGGACTATGATAAGATAAATAATCTCATAACATGATGTAATAATCCTATTCAAACTCCTTGAGTTCCCATGACAACCTATAGCCAAGCTTAGAGCAAAAGGCACAATCTTGTAGGTCAAAGAAAAAAGGAAAACCTAAAACTATGATTTAAGGAAGTGATAAAGTATGGAGAATAATTATATGGATTAAGTAGGTATAATGAAGCTATTTCAATCATTTTAACACCTTACCTTCCTATAAAGTGAAGAGACAATCTATACAGTCAGTTGTGGTGGATTGAATAGGTAGTGAGTTAGGGGCATGGTATTGTTGGTGCTAGAAGGATATAACCTTGATGAGAGATGACTTATATGAGTGTAAAATAAACTTATAAATATAAATAAGTTCTTATATATTTTTTTAGACCTAAAACTATACAATAACACCTATAGGGTTACATTTGAAGGAGGAAAATAGCAGAATATAGTCAAAGAAGTGATATTTTAGTCTAAATTAGGTAGAGAGTTGGTTCAAAGTTAAAAGTGATGAGGAAGGATAGGAAATTTAAAAAATAACTCCAAGGAAATATATATAAATATTTAAACATTATCTCAAGCCTATTTTATGAAGTGTAACCTATAGGTAGAAAAAATATGCAGGCAAGTCCAATTTATCACTCAGGCCTAATTGGGAAAGGTCTCAATTCAAGGTGTAAACATGGATAAAAAAGGATTATAATAATAATGATAACATATATAATTATATTGAACATAATTTTATATCCTAATTACATGGAAACAAATTAAAAATAGGTTTTAATGATGTGTCATACAACCCATTCCTCAAATCATATACATAGTCCACCATGGGAAGAGTTTGTTTTGGGTTTTGGATTGATTTTGGGCATACAATGACCTAATAAGAAGCTGATATTTTATGTAATGGATAATTATATCTTATAAAATTCACTAAAATTCTGATTTGGTCTAAGATAATAGGGGAATTATCCTCTATTTTATCTCAGACAGGGGGTACTTCCCCTTATGTATAAAGTTTGTAGCCTTGAGTGATGGGAGAATAAGATGAACCAAAAGTTGATATGATATTTTAGGAATGTTTTAAAATATTTATGAGACCTATTAATATCATATAAACAAATTATGAAAGTATGAAATCAAATAGGGTGCCTTGGACCCTCAAAAGTGCAAACGAGCTCATGAGGCATGGTCATGCCTAAAGACAATTAAGGGGTCACTTTCAATTATAGACCTAGGCGAGATTTATAATGGATTGCAACATGTTTATATGATTTGTAAAGAGATTTTCAATCCATTTTAATTTAGGTAAGATAATAGAAGTGTCATTTTTGGCTTAAGTTTGTAGATAGGCATACTAGGCATGACTAGACCTAGTGTCCAAATGGGAGTCTATCACACTTATGGTATGAGATCAAATTTAAAAACTATTGAAACATGTTAATTTGGTTATTAAATAATTTTTAAATCTTTTATAGTGAAATTAAAACCAATGAAATCCATTTTTAGACCTCAATACATCTTAAGCATGCAAGAAATAAGAAAACAAGCTCGATAGGCTAAGTTTAGATGCTCACATATTTTTGGATGGTTTGTATGGAGGCCATAAGAGTTAAATGATTTTGATTAAGGTCTTTAAATATGAATTTTTTGGTAGTTTGGATGTTAGATCTCTATGAACAAACCTTAAGAATGAAAATAAGCTAAAACCCTTACAAACCCTTGCCTGTGACTAATTTTTGTAAATGAAGTTGGAGATGAATTATAATGGAATATTTTGGCTATGAAAAATATTATAAACTATATATGAGTCACTAAATATCCATCCCATTATTTTTATCTATATGTAATCTATATGAACATGGTAAAAATAGGGTATATTTGACCATTATTTCTATTATGTATGTTTTAGAAGGAGTCTAAAGATGAAACAAGATTTGAGAGAAATATTAAGAATTTTGATAACTAAAAATATTTATTTAATTCCTTATAACAAATTATAAGTGACCTAACATGAACTCTTATCTTAGCCAGTCAAAACTGGCATATTGGACAAGTTAGTGAGAAGGGTGGAAAACTTCAAGTGAGCTAAATTTAAGGTGTCATTGATGATTATAAGGCTATGGAAGGTATTTAAAGGTTTCATAAACTTCCTCTCATGCATTTTATTTATAAAATGATGCTAATTTTGAGACCAAGTGTGTAGGCATGGAAAAGGTGTTTTCTAAATAGCAATTGATGATAGTTGCTTTCCAAGTGATTCCGAACGACCAAACCTAAAACCAATAAATATAAGGGAATTCATGATACCCTTACCATTATTTTAAATCATTATATATGATCTTAGTTAGTTATGAGCATTCAAATATGTCCAATCATGAAGGTAGTTTTTCTGAGCCATAATGAGGAGTTTTATGCCACTTTGCAAGAGTTTGATGACTTGAATGGAAACTTGGGATTCCTAACCTTGCATGCTTCATCCCATATCCTATTATCATTCAAAATTAACTTTTTTAATTATCTTGACAAGTGTCTTTATTTCCATTAGGCTTTTGTCTTCTTTTCTCTATTTCAAATTCTATAAGAACTAGCCATTTTGGCATTGTAATCTATATTCCACCTGAGTATGGTGAAGCCTTGATCAAATGTATACATCAAAATAAATACTAATATTTATTGTTACCTCTTATATGAATTTTATTAGTGTGTTTATTTATAATGTTTGATTTTTTATAAGTGAAGACTATGGATTCCTTAGCATGTTATTTCATTTTATCATCTATTTATAGTTGGAAAGATTCTTCTTGCAAGGAATGTGAAGTGTTATAGGAAATTTAAAGGATTGAGTGAGTTATTATTTTCATTAGTGACATCATAGGCCTATTTTCTAGTCCTTTTTTTTTACATTCATCCATAACCTCACAATGTAACATTGATGTAAGAAGATGAATATTGGAGAAGTATATGTTCAATTTGTCCCTTGATTTCAAGTGTAACATGCATATGGTTGGAAGTCATCAATATATTTGGTGTATCACCTCCCTTAGGTTAATTTTATTTTAGTTATCTCTCTCTATTTTCACCCCCAAAAGTTAAGTGTAGTTGTAGTCCAAAGTGGTACATCAAGGGAGCTAGCCCTATCTAGAGATTCACCTCATCCTTAGGCTACCCACAAGCCTAAAAGTGTTTCCATTGTGCCACTTAGATGAGGAGATATTTTACATCTCCTTAAAAGGTGAAAATCCAAGTGACAATAATTTATACTACAATTGTTTATCAGAATGCATGGGCTTCTTTAGGGTTTTTTACATGGTTAGAGTTGTACAAATTTAATACCAAATCTTGAGGATGAATCAAATTATATTGAATCCAATAGAGAATTACATATCTAATTTGAATATTTATATAGTAATATGAGCTCATGATAGCTCTTAAAAATTAGAAGAGATAGAAATAATGTAAACTAGAAAATCTCCCAAATATTAATTGGGAGTAACAAAATGCTAAGATTAAAAGATAATATAGATTTATTAACCTAAATAACCCAACAAAATATTCACCATAAACTAATTAATAATTAAAAAATATGAGTAATTAAATATTACTCATTTATTTATAATGGTGAATTAATCATCTTATTAAAATTTTGATAAAGTTTGAATCTTTGGATCTTAAATGCATTCAAAACGACTCAAGTTCTCATATCACATTGTTCAAATTTTAAATTTATGATGTATTATTAGAAATTCACATAAATATTAAATATTTGGATCTTAAATGTATTCAAAACTATGCAAGTTCCCATATCACTTTGTTCAAATTTCAAACTTGAGATGCATTATGAGAAAAATGCATAAATTTTGAATCTTTAAATCTTAAATTATTTCAAAACCATTTAACTTCTAGTATCACATTATTTAAATTTCAAATTTATGATGCATTATGATAAATTCACATAAAGTTTGAATATTTAAGTTCCAATATCACATTGTTCAAATTTTAAACTTGTGATACATTATGATAAATGTGCATAAAGTTTGAATATTTGGATATTAAATACGTTAAAAACCACTCAATTTCTAGTATCACATTGTTAAATTTTCAAATATATGATGAATTGTGAAAAATAAACATAAAGTTGAATCTTTAGATCTTAAACATGTTTAACACCATTTAAGTTCTGGTATCACATTGTTCAAATCTCAAAGCTGTGATGCATTATAAAAAATACACATAAAGTTTGAATCTTGAAATCTTAAATGCATTCAAAATAGTTCAAGTTCTGGTATCATATTATTTGAATTTCAAAGCTATGATGAATTATGATAAATGTGCATAAAGAATCTTTGTATCTTAAATGTGTTCAAAACCACTCAAGTTTTAGTATCACATTGTTTAAATTTCAAAGATGTGATGCATTATGAGAAACATGCATAAAGCTCAAATCCCCAATCTTAAATGCATTCAAACCACTCAAGTTCTCATATCACATTATTTTAAATTTAAAACTACAATGCATTATGAAAAATGTGCATAAAATTTGAATCTTTATATCTCAAATGCATTCAAAACTGATCAAGTTTTGGTATTACATTATTTGAATTTCAAAGTTATGATGCATTATGAGAAATTCACATAAAATTTAAAACTTTGGATCTTAAACATGTTCAAAACCACTCAAGTTCTAGTATCACATTATTCAAATTTCAAAGTTACGATGCATTATGATAAACACACATAAGGTTCAAATATTTAGATCTGAAACACATTCAAAACCACTCAAATTTTGGTATCGCATTATTTTAATTTAAAATTTATGATGTATTATGAGAAACATGCATAAATTCTAAATCTTTGGATCTTAAATACGTTCAAAACTGCTTAAGTTTTGGTATCACATTGTTTGAATTTCAAGGTTGCAATGCATTATGAGAAATTCATATAAAGATTAAATCTTTAGATCTTAAATGCATCCAAAACTACTCAAGTTCTATTATCACATTGTTTGAATTTCAAATTTTTGATGTTTTATAAAAAACATGCATAAAATTTGAATCTTTGGATCTTAAACATGTTCAAAACTACTCAATTTATTATATCACATTGTTCAAATTTCAAAGCTATGATGCATTATGAGAAACATGCATAAAGTTCAAATATTTAGATCTTAAATACATTCAAAATCACTCAAGTTCTCATATCACATTATTAAAATTTCAAATATATGATGCATTATGAGAAATACACAAAGTTTGAATCTTTGTATCTTAAAACACATTTAAAATTGCTCAGCTTCTCATATCACATTGTTTAAATTTCAAATCTTTGATCCATTATGAGAAACATGCATAAAATTCAAATCTTTGGATCTTGAATGCATTCAAAACTACTCATGTTCCTATATCACATTGTTTTAATTTTAAATTTGTGATGTATTATGAAAAATGCATATAAATATTGAATATTTGGTTCTTAAATACATTCAAAACTACTAAGTTCATGTGTCATATTAAATTTCAAAGTTGTGATGCATTATAAGAAATACACATAAAGTTCAAATCTTTGGATCTTAAATGTGTTTAAAATTGTTCAAGTTCTCATATCACATTGTTTGAATTTTAAAGTTACGATGTATTATGAAAAATGTGCATAAAGTTCAAATCTTTGGATCTTAAATGTATTCAAAACCATTCAAGTTTTCCTATTACATTGTTCAAAATTTGAAGTTAAGATGCATTATGAGAAACATGCATAAAGTTCAAATCTTTAGACCTTAAACGCATTCAAAACCACTCAAGTTATGATTTACATTATTTAAATTTCAAAGTTGCTATGCATTATTAGAAATGTGTATAAATTTTTAATCTTTGGATCTTGAATTCATTCAAAAGTTCTCAAGTTCCCCTATTAAATTGTTCAAATTTCAAATTTGCATTGCATTATGAGAAACATGCTTAAATTTTGAATATTTAGAATTTAAATGGTTTCAAAAGAACTTAAGTTCCTATATCACAATATTCAAATTTCAAAGTTACAATGTATATATAATAAACTTGCATATAGTTTGAATATTTGGATCTAAAAACACATTCAAATCGACTCAAGTTCCCATATCACATTATTCAAATTTCAAAGTTGTTATGAATTATGAGAAACACACATAAAGTTCCAATATTTAGATCTTAAACTCATTCAAAACAAGTAAAATCATGTAATTTTTTGTGTCACATTATTCAAAGCTCAAGAATGATAAAAAAACATACATCAAGTTTGAATCCTTTTATTTTAAATGCATCTAGAATGAGTAAAATAACACAAGTTTTGGTGTAGTATTATTTAAAGATCAAGAATGATAACAAATGCATAGAAAGTTTGAATTTTTTTATTTTAAATGCATTCAAAATGAGTAAAACTACACAAGTTTTGGTGTCACATTATTCAAATCTTAAGAATGATAAGAAACACACATAAATTTTGAATCTTTTGATTTTAAATGCATCTAGAATGAGTAAAAGTTATCAAGTTTTTGTGTCATATTATTCAAAGCTCAAGAATGATAAGAAACATGCATAAAGTTTGAATATTTTGATTATAAACACATTTATAATGAATAAAACCATACAACTTTTGGTGTTACATCTATTAGAAGCTCAAGAATGATAAGAAATGTGCAAAATGTTCAAATCTTTTGATTTTAAATACTTTAGGAAAGAGTAAAACCATGCAAGTTTTGGTGTCACATTATTCAAAGCTCAAGAAAGATAAGAAACATGTGAATAAATTTTGAATACTTTTGATTTTAAATGCATCTAGAACAAGTAAAACCATGCTATGTTTTGGTGTCACATTATTCAAAGCTCAATAATGATAAGAAATGATGAATAAATTTTAAATACTTTGATTTTAAATGTGTCTAGAATGAGTAAACCTCATATAAGTTTTGCTGTCACATTATTCAAATGTAAAGAATTCATAATAAAGATGTGTAAAGTTTGAATCCTTTGATTTGAAACGCATCTAAAATGAGTAAAATCATGTATGTTTTGGTGTCACACTATTTAAAGTTCATGAAAGATAAAAATGCACATAAAGAGTGAGTAAAACTATGCAAGTTTTGGTGTCATTTTATTCAAAGCTCAAGAATGATAAGAAACATGCATAAAGTTTGAATCTTTTGATTTTAAATGAATCCAAAATGAGTAAAACCACATAAGTTTTGGTGTCACATTATTCAAAGATCAAGAATGATAATAAATTCACATAAAGTTTGAATCTTTTTATTTTAAATGCATCTAGAATGAATAAAACAACACAAGTTTTGGTGTCACATTATTGAAAGCTCAAGAATGATAAGAAACATGCATAAAGCTTGAATATTTTTATTTTAAATGCATTCAAAATGAGTAAAACCATGCAAGTTTTGGTGTGTTTTTTTCAAAGCTCAAGAATGATAAGAAACATGCAAAAATTTTGAATATTTTATTTTAAGCCATCCATAATGAGTAAAACTATGCAAGTTTTGGTGTCACATTATTTAAAGCTAAAAATGATAAGAAATGCACATGAATTTTAAATATTTTAATTTTAAATTTATTCAAAAAGTGTAAAACCATGCAAGTTTTGGTGTTGCATTATTCAAAGCTCAATAATGATAATAAACATGCATAAAGTTTGAATCTTTTGATTTTAAACATGTCTATATTGAGTAAACCTACACAAATTTTGGTGTTGCATTATTCAAATCTCAAGAATGATAAGAAACATGCATAAAGTTTGAATCATTATATTTTAAAAACATGTATAAAGTTTAAATCCTTTAATTTTAAATGCATCTAAAATGAGTAAAACCATGTCAGTTTTAGAGTCATATTATTCAAATCTCAATAATGATAAGAAATGTGCATAAAATTTGAATATTTTGATTTTAAATACATTTGGAATGAGTAAAATTGTTCAAGTTTTAGTGTCGTATTATTCAAATCTCAAGAATGATAAGAAATGTACATAAAGTTTGAATATTTTGATTTTAAATGCATCTAGAATGAGTAAAACCAAAGTTTTGGTGTCACGCTATTTAAATCTCAATAATGATAAGAAATGTGTATAAAATTTGAATCTCTTGATTTTAAATGCATCTAAAATGAGTAAAACTATGCAAGTTTTAGTGTCACATTATTCAAAGGTTAATAATGATAAAAATGTATATAAATTTTAAATATTTTGATTTTAAATGCATCCAAAGTGAGTAAAACCATGCAATTTTTAGTGTTGCATTATTCAAATCTTAAGAATGATAATAAATGTGCATAAACTTTGAATCTTTTGATTTTAAAGGTGTCTTAAATGAGTGAACCCATGCAAGTTTTGGTATGGCACTATTCAAAGCTTAAGAATGATAAGATAGGTGCATAAAATTTAAATATTTTAATTTTAAATATGTCCAAAATGAGTAAAACTATGAAATTGTTAGTGTCATATTATTCAAAGCTCTATAATGATAAGAAATGCAAATAAAGTTTGAATATTTTGATTTTAAACATGGCTATAATGAGTAAAAATGTGCAAGTTTTGGTGTCATATTATTTAAATCTCAAGAATGATAAGAAATAAACATAAAGTTTAAATCTTATGATTTCAAATAAATCTAAAATGAGTAAAACTATGCCAGTTTTGGTGTCACATTATTCAAAGCTCAAGAATGATAAGAAACTCTCATAAAGTTTGAATATTTTGATTTTAAATATGTTTGGCATGAGTAAAACTATGCAAGTTTTTATGATTTCATTATTTAAATCTCAATAATGATAATAAATACACATAAAGTTTGAATCTTTTAAGTTTAAACACATTCAAAATAAGTAAAACCACACAAGTTCTAGTGTCACATTATTTAAATCTCAAGAATGATAAGAAATACACTTAAAGTTTTAATCTTTTGATTTTAAATGCATCTAGAACAAGTAAAACCATGCAAGTTTTGGTGTCATATTATTCAAAGCTCAAGAATGATAAGAAGCATGTATAAAATTTAAATCTTTTGATTTTAAATGCATCCAAAATGAGTAAAACCATGCAAGTTTTGGTGTCACATTATTCAAAGCTTAAGAGTGATAAGAAACACACATAAAGTTTGAATCTTTTAATTTTAAATGCATCTAGAATGAGTAAAACCACACAAGTTTTGGTATCGCATTATTCAAAGTTCAAGAATGATAATAAATGGGCATAAAATTTGAATTTTTTATTTTAAATAGGTCTATAATGAGTAAAACCATGTAATTTTTGATGTTGCATTATTCAAAGATCAAGAATGATAAAAATGTGCATAGAGTTTGAATCTTTTGATTTTAAGCACATTCAAAATGAGTAAAACTATGAATGTTTTATTATCACATTATTTAAAGCTCTAAAATGATAAGAAATGCACATAAAGTTTAAATCTTTTAATTTTAAATACATCTAGAATGAGTAAAACCACATAAGTTTCGGTGTCACATTATTTAAAGTTTTGGTTTTGTGATACATTCTGATAAATACACATAAAGTTTGAATCTTTGGATCTTAAACTCATTTAAAACTACTCAATTTTTAAAATTAAATTGTTTTAATTTAAAATTTATGATGCATTATGAGAATTGCACATAAAGTTCAAATATTTGGATATTAAACACATTCAAAACTACTCAAGTTTCTCTTTTACATTATTCAAATTTCAAAGTAATGATGAATTAAGAGAAACATGCATAAATTTTGAATCTTTGTATCTTAAATGTGTTTAAAACCACTCAAGTTCCCCTATTACATTGTTCAAATTTTGAAGTTATGATGCATTATGAGAAATGGGCATAAATCTCAAATTTTTGGATCTTAAACACATTCAAAACTACTAAAGTTCCCCAATTACATTATTTTAATTTCAAAGTTACGATGCATTATGATAAATACACATAAAGTTTGAGTTTTTGATGTTAAATACATTCAAAACTGCTTAAGTTCCCCTATTACATTGTTCAAATTTCAAAGTTGTGATGCATTATGAAAAATTCATATAAAGTTTATATTTTTAGGTTTTAAACATATTCAAAATCACTTAATTTCTTATATCACATTGTTCAAATTTTAAAGTTATGATGCATTATGAGAAATGTGCAAAAAATATGAATCTTTGGATCTTAAATATGTTCAAAACCACTCAAGTTTCCATATCATTTTTTTTTGAATTTCAAAGTTGTAATACATTATAATAAATGCACATAAAGTTTAAATCTTTATATCTTAAAATCATTCAAACTACTCAAGTTCTTATATCACATTATTCATATTTCAAAGTTGTGATGCATTATGAAAAACATGCATAAAGTTTGAGTCTCTAAATCTTAAATTTATTTGAACTACTCAAGTTCCCTTATCACATTGTATTAATTTGAAATTTATGATGCATTATGATAATGAACATAAAGTTCAAATCTTTGGATCTTCAATGAGTTCAAAATTGCTCAAGTTCTTATATCACATTGTTCAGATTTCAAAGTTGTGATGGATTATGGAAAGTGTATAAATTTTAAATATTTGAATTTGAAACATGTTAGAGACCACTCAAGTTTTGGTATCACATTGTTTGAATTTTAAAGTTGTGATGTGTTATGATAAATTCACATAAAGTTTGAATCTTTGGATCTTAAACATGTTCAAAACTAATCAAATTCTCATATCACATTGTTTGAATTTCAAATTTATGATGCATTATTATAAATATGCATGAATTTTAAATCTTTGGATCTTAAATGCATCAAAATTCACTCAAGTTCCCATATTGCATTATTTTAATTTCAAAGTTGTGATGTAATATGAGAAATTTGCATAAAGTTCCAATCATTAGATCTTAAATGCATTCAAAATGGCTTAAGTTCTCATATCACATTATTCAAATTTCAAAGTTATGATGCATTATGAAAAACATGCATAAATTTCAAATCTTTGGATCTTAAACACATCTAAAACCACTCAAGTAACTATATCACATTGTTCAAATTTCAAAGTTGTGATGCATTATGAGAAACATACATAATGTTTGAATCTTTAGATCTTAAATGTATTCAAAACTACTTAAGTTTTCATATCACATAGTTCAAATTTCAAAGTTCTGATGAATTATTAGAAATGCACATAAAGTTTGAATCTTTGGAACTTAAATACATTGAAAACCACTCAAATTCTTATATCACATTATTCAAATTTCAAAGTTATGATGCATTATGTTAAATGTGCATAAATTTCAAATCTTTGGATCATAAACATGTTCAAAACCATTCAAATTTTGGTATTTCAATATTTAAATTTTAAAGTTATGATGCATTATGAGAAACATGCATAAAGTTCAATGCATTCAAAACTAGTCAAGTTCCCCTATTACATTATTTGAATTTCAAAGTTGTCAGGCATTATGAGAAATGTGTATAGAATTCAAATCTTTGGATCTTAAATGCATTAAAAATTACTAAAGTTTCAGTATTACATTGTTATAATTTTAAAAGTTGTGATGCATTATGAGAAATGCAAATAACGTATGAATCTTTTGATCTTAAACACATTCAAAACTGCTCAAGTTCCCTTATTATATTGTTTGAATTTCAAAGTTGTGATGCATTATGAGAAATGCACATAAAGTAAAAATATTTGGAGCTTAAAAGCATTCAAAACCACTCAAGTTTCCCTATTAAATTTTTTTAATTTCAAAGTTATGATGCATTATGAGAAACACAACTAAAATTTAAATCCTTAAATCATAAATGTATTCAAAATCTCTCATGTTCATGTATCACATTGTTCAAATTTCAAACTTGTGATGCATTATGACAAATGCACATAAAGTTTGACTTTTTAAATTTTAAATGCATTAAAATCCACTCAAGTTTTTATATCACATTGTTGAAATTTCAAAGTTGTGATGCATTATGATAAACCACTCAAGTTTTGGTATCACATTATTCAAATTTCAAAGTTATGATGAATTATAATAATTATAGATAATGTTCAAGTTTTTGGATCTTAAATGCATTCAAAACCAGTCAAATTTTGGTATCACATTGTTCAAATTTTAAAGTTGTGATGCATTATGAGAAAAATGCATAAAATTCAAATATTTAACTCTTAAACGTCTTCAAAAGCATTCAAGTTTCTGTATCACATTTTTTGAATTCCAAATATGTAATAAATTATAATAAATGTGCATAAATTTTGAATATTTATATCTTGAATGCATTCAAAACCACTTAAGTTTCTATATCACATTGTTCAAATTTCAAAGTTGCGATGCATTATGAGAAATGTGCATAATTTTTGAATCTTTGGATCTTAAACATGTTTAAAACCACCCAAGTTCCCATATCACATTGTTGTAATTTTAAATTTACAATGCATTATGATAAATGCACATAAATTTAAAATATTTGGATCTTAAATGCATTTAAAACTAGTTAAGTTATAGTATTATATTCTTCATATTTAAAATTTGTGATGCATTATGAGAAATGTGCATAAAGTTTAAATCTTTTGATCTTAAATACTTTCCAAATAACTCATATTATGGTATGACATTATTCAAATTTTAAATTTATGATGCATTATGATAAATGCAGATAAATTTCAAATTTTTGGATCTTAAAGGCATTCAAATGGCTCAAGTTCCCCTATTACCTTTTTCAAATTTCAAAGTTATGATACATTATGAGAAACATGCATAAAGTTCAAATATTTTGATCTTAAATGCATTTAACACTACTCAAGTTCCCTATTACATTTTTGATTTTCAAATTTATTATGCATTATGATAAACATGCATGAAGTTTAAATCTTTGGATATGAAATGCATTCAAAACTGCTCAAGTTATAGTATTGCATTGTTTGAATTTTGAAGTTATGATGCATCATGAGAAACCACATAAAGTTTAAATCTTTGGATCTTAAATGTGATAAAAACCACTCAAATTCTAGTATTACATTTTTCAAATTTTAAATTTATGATGCATTATGAGAAATGCATATAAAATTTGAATAATTATATCTTAAACATGTTGAAAACTACTCAAATTCTAGTATGACATTGTTCAAACTTCAAAGTTGCAATGCATTATGAGAAACATGCATAAAGTTAAAATATTTGAATCTAAAATGCATTTAAAACCACTCAAATTTACTTATTACATTGTTTGAATTTCAAAGTTGTGATGCATTATGAGAAACAATCATAAAGTTTGAATCTTTATATTTTAAATGTGTTTAAAATTGCTCAAGTTCTCGTATCACATTATTTTAATTTCAAAGTTATGATGCATTATGAGAAATGTGCATAAATTTTTAATATTTTGATCTTAAATGATTTCAAAAATACTCAAGTTCTCATATTACATGTTTTGTATTTCAAAGTTGTGATGCATTATGAGAAGCACACATAAAGTTTGAATATTTGAATTTTAAATGCATTCAAAACCACTCAATTTCTCATATCACATTATTGGTATTTATATTTTATAATGCTTTATGATAAATGCCCATAAAGTTCAAATCTTTGAATCTTAAACATGTTTAAACTTGCTCAAGTTCCCATATCATATTGTTCAAGTTTCAAAGTTACATTGCATTATGAGAAGCATACATACAGTTCAAATATTTGGATCTTAAATGTATTAAAAACATATAAATTTATTGTATCACATTATTTATATTTCAAATATGTGATGCATTATGAGAAACACACATAAATTTTGAATATTTTATACTTAAATGTGTTCAACACTCTCAAGGTATGGTATCACATTACTTGAATTTCAAAGTTATGATGCATTATCAGAATCATGTATAAATTTAAAATCTTAAGAACTTTAATGCATTAAAAACCACTCAAGTTCTCATATGACATTGTTCAAATTTGAAACTTGTGAAAATTTTGAATATTTGGATCTTAAATGTGTTCAAAACCACTCCAGTTCCCATATCACATTGTTTGAATTTCAAAATTATGATGCATTATGAGAAATGCTTATAAATTTCAAATCTTTTGATCTTAAATGCATTAAAAATTTCTAAAGTTTCCTATCACATTATTCAAATTTCAAAGTTATAATGCATTATGATAAATTCACATAAAGTTTAAATCTTGAATCTTAAATGCATTCAAAATTGCTCAAGTTCTCATATCATATTGTTTGAATTTAAAAGTTATGATGCATTATGAGAAACACACATAAATTTTGAATATTTAGATCTTAAATGCATTCAAAATTGTTTAAGTTCCCATATCACATTGTTCAAATTTCAAAGTTGTGATGCATTATATAAAATAAACATAAATTTTGAATATTTGAATCTTAAAACATTCAAAATAGCTCAAGTTCACTTATCACATTGTTTGAATTTCAAAGTTATGATGCATTATGAGAAATAAGTATAAAGCTTAAACCATTAGATCTTAAACACGTTCAAAACCACTCAAGTTCTTATCTGATATTGTTTAAATTTTAAAGTTATGATGCATTATGATAAATGCACATAAATTTTAAATATTTAGATCTAAAATGCATTCAAAACCTCTCAATTTTTGGTATTACATTGTTCAAATTTCAAATTTGTGATAAATTATGAGAAATGCACATAAATTTTAACTCTTTAAATCTTAAACACATTCAAAACTACTCAAGTTTCAATATTACATTATTCAAATTTGAAAGTTATGATGCATTATGAAATACATGCATAAAATTATAATTTTTTGATCTTAAATGCATTCAAAACCACTCAAGTTCCCTTATTATATTGTTTTAATTTCAAAGTTGTGATGCATTATGAGAAATGCACATAAAGTTATAATCTTTGGATTAAATTCAATCAAAACTACTCACATTTGTTTATTACATTCTTTGAATTTCAAAGTTATGATGCATTATGAGAAACATGCAAAAAATTTGAATCTTTGGTCTTAAATGAAATCAAATTTTCTCAAATTTTCTTATTACATTATTTGAATTTCAAAGTTGTGATGGATTATAAAAAACATGTATAAAGTTTGAATCTTTGGATCTTAAATGCATTCAAAATCACTCAACCCATATCACATTATTCAAATTTCAAAGTTGTGATGCATTATGAGAAATGCACATAAAGTTTGAATTTTTGTATTTTAAACACATTCAAAACCATTCAACTTCTTATATCACATTGTTTGAATTTCAAAGTTATGATGCATGCATAAAATTTGAATCTTTGATCTTAAATCAAATCAAATTTTCTTATTACATTATTTGTATTTCAAAGTTATGATGGATTATGAAAAACATGCATAAAGTTTAAATCTTTTGATCTTAAATGTATTTAAAACCATTGAAGTTCTCGTATCATGTTGTTTGAATTTCAAAGTTGTGATGCATTATGAGAAACATTCATAAAGTTCAAACCTTCAAATTTTAAACATGTTTAAAACCACTCATGTTCTTATATCTCTTTATTCAAATTTCAAAGTTATGATGCATTATGATAAATACACATAAAGTTTGAATCTTTAGATCTTAAAGGTGTTCAAAACTACTTAAGTTTCCTATCACATTATTCAAATTTCAAAGTTGTAATACATTATGAGAAATGCATATAAATTTGGAATATTTGGATCTTAAGTGCATTGCAAACTAATCAATTTCTCGTATCACATTATTCAACATTCAAAGTTGTCATGCATTATGAGAAACATGCATAAAGTTTAAATTTTTTGATCTTAAGCACGTTAAAAACCACTCAAGTTCCTTCATCACATTGTTTAAATTTTAAAGTTGTGATGCATTATGAGAAATGTGCATAAAGTTTTAACCTTTGGATTTTAAACACATTCAAAACTTCTCAAGTTTTAGTATTACATTGTTTGAGTTTCAAAGTTGTGATGTATTATGATAAATGTATATAAAGTTTAAATCTATGGACTTTAAATGCATTTAAAACTACTCAAGTTTTGGTATTATATTTTTTGAAATTTTAAATTATAATGCATTATGAAAAGATGTGCATAAAGTTTGAATCTTTGGATCTTATATGCATTCAAAACCACTCAAGTTCATTCACTACATTGTTAAAATTTCAAATTTATGATGCATTATGAGAAATGTGCATAATGTTTAAATATTTAAAACTTAAAAGCATTCAAAATTACTCACATTCCTATATCACATTGTTTGAATTTCAAATTTATGATGCATTATGGAAAATGTACATAGAGTTTCAAATATATGGATCTTAAATGTATTAAAAACTACTAAAGTTTTAGTATTACATTATTTGAATTTAAAAGTTATGATGCATTATGAAAAATGTGCATAAACATCAAATCATTTGATCTTAAACATGATCAAACCTGCTCAAGTTCCCCTATTACATTGTTTGAATTTCAAAATTGTGATGCATTATGAGAAATGTGCATAAATTTTAAATCTTTAGATCTTAAATGTGTTCAAAACCACTCAATTTATAGTATTACATTCTTCAATTTTCAAAATTGTGATGCATTATGAGAAACATGCATAAAGTTAGAATCTTTGGATCTTAAATGTGTTCAAAACTGATCAAATTCCCCTGTTACAATGTTTGAATTTTAAATTTGTGATGTATTATGAAAAATATGGATAAAAATCAAATATTTGGATCTTAAATACTTTCAAAACCACTCAATTTCCCTTGTTACATTGTTCAAATTTTAAAATTGGATTTCATTATGAGAAATGCAGATAAAGTTCAAATCTTTGGGTCTTAAATGTGTTCAAAACTATTCAAGTTCTCATATCACATTGTTTAAATTTTAAATTTGTGATGCATTATAAGAAATGTGCATAATTTCAAATCTTTGGATCTTAAATATGTTTAAATTCATTCAAGTTCTCGTATCACATTATTCAAATTTTAAAATTATGTGAAATGTGCATAAAGTTTAAATATTTAGATCTTAAACACATTCAAAACTGCTTAAGTTTTGGTATCACATTGTTCAAATTTAAAATTTATGATGCATTATGATAAACATGCATAAATTTTGAATCTTTAGATCTTAAATGCATTCAAAACTATTCAATTTATGGTATCACATTATTTGAATTTGAATATTATGATGCATTATGAGAAACATGCTTAAAATTTAAATCTTTACATCGTAATAGAATTAAAAATCACTTAAGTTTTGGTATCACATTGTTCCAATTTCAAATTTGTGATTCATTATGAGAAATGTGCATAACATTCAAATTTTTAGATCTTAAACACATACAAAACCATTCAAGTTCTAGTATCCCATTATTTGAATTTCAAAGTTGTGATGCATTATAAGAAATGCATCTAGAGTTCAAATATTTTGATATTAAATGCATTCAAAACCACTCAAGTTCTCATATCACATTGTCTAAATTTCAAAGGTATGATACATTATGAGAAATATGCATAAATTTTGAATCTTTTGATATTAAATGCATTCAAAACTACTCAAGTTCCCATATTACATTGTTTGAATTTCAAATTTATGATGCATTATTAGAAACACATATAAATTTCAAATCTTTAGATCTTAAATGCATTCAAATCCACTCAAGTTCTGATATTACATTGTTTAATTTTTAAAGTTATGATTTATTATGAAAAACATGCATAAATTTAAAATCTTTGGATCTTAAACATGTTCAAAACCATTCAAGTTCATCTTTTACATTGTTTGAATTTTAAAGTTGTGATGCATTATTATAAATATGCATAAAATTCAAATATTTGGATCTTAAATGCATTCAAAACTGCACAAGTTCCCCTCTTACATTGTTTGAATTTAAAAATTGTAATGCATTATGAGAAATCTACATAAAGTTTGAATATCTAGATCTTAAATGCATTCAAAACCACTCAAGTTCTCATATCACATTATTCAAATATTAAAGTTATGATGCATTATGAGAATCATGCATAAATTTTAAAACTTTAAATCTCAAATTCTTTCAAAACTACTCAAGTTCTAGTATTACATTGTTCAAATTTCAAAGTTGCAATGCATTATGAGAAACACACAAAATTTGATTCTTTGAAACTTAAATGCCTTCAAAACTACTCAAATTATCATATCACATTGTTTTATTTTCAAAGTTGAGATGCATTATGAGAAACACACATAAATTTCAAATCTTTGGACTTAAACACATTTAAAACCACTCAAGTTCCCATATCACATTGTTCAAATTTCAAAGTTGTGATGCATTATAAGAAATGCACATTAATTTCAAATATTTGAATCTTAAACACATTGAAAAATGCTCAAGTTTTGTATTACATTGTTTTAATTTTAAAGTTGTGATGAATTATGAGAAACATGAATAAATTTCAAAACTTTGGATCTTAAATGTGATCAAAACTACTCAAGTTCTAGTATTACATTGTTCAAATTTCAAAGTTACAATGCATTATGAAAAACGTGCATATAGTTAAAATCTTTGGATTTTAGATGCATTTAAAATTATTCAATTTCCCCTATTACATTGTTTGAATTTCAAATTTGTGATGCATTATTAGAAACACACATAAATTTCAAATATTTATAACTTAAATGCATTCAAAATAGCTCTAATACCTATATCACACATTGTTTGAATTTCAAAGTTGTGACACATTATGAGAAATGAGCATAAAGTTCAAATCTTTGGATGTTAAATACATTCAAAACCATACAAGTTTTGGTATTACGTTATTCAAATTTCAAATTTGTGATGCATTATGAGAAAGGTGCATAAAGTTTGAATTTTTAAATCTTAAACGCATTCAAAAAGCTACTCAACTTCTCTATTACATCAATCAAATTTTAAAGTTATGATGTATTATGAGAAACATGAATAAATTTAAATTTTTATATCTTAAATACATTTAAAACCACTCAATCTTTTGTATTACATTATTTGAATTTCAAATTTGTGATGCATTATGAGAAATGTGCATAAAGTTTGAATATTTAGATCTTAAAACATATTCAAAACCACTCAAGAACCCTTATTACATTGTTTGAATTTTAAATTTATGATGCATTATGAGAAATTCACATAAATTTTAAATCTTTGGATCTTAAACACATTCAAAACCACTCAAGTTTTACTATGATATTATTCAAATTTCAAAGTTTCATTACATTATAAAAAATGCACATAAAGCTTTTAATATTTAGATCTTAACCACATTCAAAATCGACCAAGTTCTCATATCACATTATTCAAATTTCAAAGTTATGATGCATTATGAGAAATGCATATAAATTTTAAATATTTAGATATTAAATGCATTCAAAACCATTTAAGCTATGATATTACATTATTCATATTTCAAAATTGTTATGAATTATGAGAAATATGCATAATGTTTGAATCTTTAGATCTTAAATGCATTCAAAATTGTTTAAGTTTCGATATTACATTTTTCAAATTTTATAGTTACGATTCATTATGAGAAATGTACATAAATTTTGAATCTTTAGATCTTAAACAATTTCAAAACCTCTTAAGTTCCCATATTACATTATTCAAATTTCAAAGTTATAATGCATTATGATAAAAGTGCATAAAGTTTTACTCTTTAGATCTTAAATGTGTTCAAAACCACTCAAGTTCTGATTTTACAATATTCAAATTTAAAAATTTCATTACATTATGAGAAATGAGCATAATTTTTAAATTTTTAGATCTTAAAAGGGTTAAAAAATTTTCCAAGTTCCAATGTTACATTATTCAAATTTTGAAGTTGTGATGCATTATGAGAAATGCACATAAATTTTAAATCTTTGGATCTTAAATGTTATCAAAGTTGCTCAAGTTTTGGTATTACATTATTCAAATTTTCAAAATTTTGATGCATTATGAAAAATATGCATAAAATTAAAATCTTTAGATCTTAAATGCATTTGAAATTTCTCAAGTTATGGTATTACATTGTATGAATTTCAAAGTTATGATGCATTATGAGAAATGTGCATAAAGCTTGAATTTTTGGATCTTAAATGCATTCAAAACTGCTCAAGTTCTAGTTTTACATTGTTCAAATTTTAAAGTTGTGATGCATTATCATAAATGTGCATAAATTTTGAATCTTTAGATCTTAAATGCATTCAAAACTACTTCAATTTTGGTATGACATTATTCAAATCTCAAAGTTATGATGTATTATGAGAAATGTGCATAAAATTCTATTCTTTGGATATTAAATGCATTCAAAACCATTCAAGTTTTTGTATGACATTATTCAAATTTAAAAGTTATGATGTATTATAAGTATTACTCATAAAGTTTGAATCTTTGGATCTTAAATACATTCAAAATCACTCAATTCCCCTATAACATTGTTCATATTTTAAAGTTACAATGAATTATGAGAAACACACATAAAGTTTGAATATTTGGATCTTAAACGAGTTTAAAACCACTGAATTTCCCCTATTACATTGTTAAAATTTTAAATTTACCATGTATTATAAGAAATATGCATAAAGTTCAAATATTTGGATCTTAAATGTCTTTAAAACCACTCAATTTCTAGTATCACATTATTTAAATTTTAAAGTTGTGATGCATTATGATTAACACACATAAAGTTTGAATTTTTAGATCTTAAACACATTCAATATTGCTCAAGTTCTTGTATCACATTGTTCAAATTTAAAAATTATGATACATTATGAAAAACATGCATAAATTTTAAATCTTAGGATCGTAAATGAATTCAAAACCACTCAATTTCTTGTATCACATTATTTGAATTTAAAAGTTGTAATGCATTATGATACATGCTCATAAAGTTTTAATATTTGAATTTTAAAGGAATTCAAATCTACTCAATTTATTGTATCACATTGTATAAATTTTAAATTTATGATGCATTATGAGAAATGCATATAAAGTTTTAATCTTTGGATCTTAAACACATATAAAATGGATCAAGTTCTAGAATCACATTGTTTGAATTTTAAAGTTATGATGCATTATGAGAAATGCACATAAATTTTGAATCTTTAGATCTTAAATATGTTTAAAACTGCTCAAGTTTCCATATCACATTGTTCATGTTTTTAAAGTTGTGATGCATTATGAGGAATGCACATAAAGTTCAAAACTTTGGATCTTAAACCCATTCAAAACCACTCAAGTTCCCATATCACATTGCTTGAATTTCAAAATTACAATGCATTATGAGAAAGAAACATGCATAAAATTTTGAATCTTAGGATTGTAAATGCATTTAAAACTGCTCAAGTTCCCATATCACATTATTTAAATTTCAAAGTTACAAAGCATTATTATAAATATGCATAAAGTTTTAATCTTTGGATTGTAAAGGCATTTAAAGCCACTCAAGTTCCCATATCACATTGTATAAATTTTAAAGTTGTGATGCATTATAAGAAATGCATATAAAGTATCTTTATATCTTAAATGCATTAAAAATGGTTCACATTCTAGTATCACATTGTTCAAAATTCAAAGTTGTTATGCATTATGAGAAATATAGATAAAGTATCTTTGGATCTTAAATGCATTCAAAAACACTCAAGTTCCCATATCACATTATTAAAATTTCAAATTTATGATGCATTATGAAAAATTCACATAAAATTCAAATCTTTGGATCTTAAATGTGTTCAAAACTACTCAAGTTCTAGTATCTAATTGTTTAAATTTTAAAATTGTGATGTATTATAAGAAACACATAAAGTTTGAATCTGTGGATTTGTTCAAAACTGATCAAGTTCCCATATTATATTGTTCAAATTTCAAAATTGAGATGCATTATGAGAAACATGCATAAAATTAAAATTTTTGAATATTAAATGCATTCAAAAGTACTCAAGTTCCCTTATCAAATTGTTTGAATTTCAAAGTTGTTATGCCTTATGAGAAACACACATAAAGTTTGAATATTTGGATCTTAAATGCATTCAAAACCACTACAGTTCTCATACCACATTGTTTGAATTTTAAAGTTACATTATGATAAATACATATAAATTTTGAATCTTTATATCCTAAACGCATTTTAAAAAACTCAAGTTCTTGTATCATAATGTTAAAATTTTTAATTTATGATGCATTATGATAAATACACATAAAGTTCAAATCTCTGGATCTTAAATGCATTCAAAACCACTCAAATAATAATATCATATTGTTTAAATTTAAAAGTTGTGATGCATTATGATAAATATGCATAAAGTTCAAATATTTAGATTTTAAATGCATCTAAAAATTCTCAAGTTTCCATATCACATTATTTAAATTTAAAAGTTGTGATCCATTATGAAAAACATGCATAAAGTTTGAATCTTTGGATCTTAAATGCATTTAGAAATGCTCAAATT
The DNA here is from genome assembly GCA_037957365.1 of Torreya grandis. NCBI lineage: Eukaryota > Viridiplantae > Streptophyta > Pinopsida > Cupressales > Taxaceae > Torreya > Torreya grandis. The sequence goes on from JARHVA010002795.1 coordinate 1,306,483, forward strand.
TTGTTATCACGTTATTCAAATTTCAATGTTGTGATGCAATATGAGAAACATGCATAAAATTTAAATCTTTGGATCTTATATGCATTCAAAACCACTCAAGTTCCCATATCACATTATTCAAATTTCAAAGTTATGATGCATTATGAGAAATGTGCATAAAGTTTGAATCTTTAGATCTTAAATGTGTTCAAAATAGCTCAAATTTCCTTATCACATTATTTTAATTTTAAAGTTGTGATTTATTATGAGAAATATTCATAAAATTATAATCTTTTAATCTTCATGTTCAAAACCATTCAAGTTTATGTATCACATTGTTCAAATTTTAAAATCTTGATGCATTATTAGAAACATGCATAAATTTTGAATATTTGGATCTTAGATGTGTTCAAAACCACTCAAGTTTCCATATCACATCGTCCAAATTTCAAAGTTGTAATGCATATTGAGAATTCACATAAAGTTTGAATCTTTGGATCTTAAATTCATTCAAAACTACTCAAGTTTCCTTATCACATTTTTTATATTTCAAAGTTGTTATTTTTTATATTTCAAAGTTGTTATGTATTATGAGAAATGTGCATAAGATTAAAAAACTTAGACCTTAAATGAGTTCAAAACTCTCAAGTTTCCCTATGACATTGTTTGAGTTTCAAAGTTTTGATGAATTATGAGAAATGTGCATAAAGTTTGAATCTTTAGATCTCAAATGCATTTAAAACCACTCAAATTATTGCATCACATTATTTGAATTTCAAAGTTGTGATGCATAATGAAAAACATGTATAAAGTTTGAATCATTGAAATTCAAACAATGTGATGTAGGAACTTGAGTGGTTTTGAATGCATTTATATCTTAAACACATTCAAAACTACTTAAGTTCACGTATCACATTATTCAAATTTCAAAGTTGTAATGTATTATGAGAAACATATGTAAAGTTCAAATCTATGGATCTTAAACACATTCAAAACTACTCAACTTCCCATATCACATTGTTTGAATTTTAAATTTGTAATTCATTATGATAAATTCACATAAAGTTTGAATTTTTTAGATCTTAGATGCATTCAAAATCTCTCAAATTCCCAAATCATATTGTTCAAATTTTAAATTTGTGATGCATTATGATAAACATGCATAAAATTTGAATGTTTAGATATTAAACAAGTTCAAATATGCTCAAGTTCCCTTATTAAATTGTTTGAATTTTAAAGCTATGATGCATTATGAGAAATGTACATAAATTTCAAACATTTAGATCTTAAATGCATTTAAAATTGCTCAAGTTCTCGTATCACATTGCTTTATTTTTAAAGTTGTGATGCATTATAAAAAATGTGCATAAAGTTAGAAACTTTGGATCTTAAACCCATGTAAAACCACTTAATTTTCTATATCACATTATTTTAATTTTAAAATTGTGACACATTATGAGAAACACGCATAAATTTTGAAACTTAAGATCTTAAACACATTCAAAACCACTCAAGTTCTCATATCATGATCATTATTTAAATTTTAAAGTTGTGATGCATTATGAGAAATGTGCATAAAGTTTTAATCTTTGGATTTTAAAGGTGTTCAAAATCACTCAAGTTTTTGTATCATATTGTTTAAATTTAAAAGTTATGAAAAACATTATGAAAAACATTCAGAAATTTTGAATATTTGGATCTTAAACATGTTTAAAACTTCTCAAGTTACCATATTACATTGTTTGAATTTCAAAGTTACAATGCATTATGTTAAATGTGCATTAAGTTCAAATCTCTAGATCTTAAACTTATTCAAAACCACTGAAATTTTAGTATTACATTATTCAAATTTTAAAGTTGTGATGCATTATGATAAATGTTCATAAAATTCAAATATTTATATCTTAAACACTTTTAAAACCACTCAAGTTCTAGTATTACATTGTTCAAATTTTAAAGTTATGATGCATTATGAAAAATGTGCATAAAGTATAAATCTTTGAATCTTAAACGCATTCAAAACTATTCAAGTTCACTTATTACATTATTTGAATTTAAAATTTATGATGTATTATTAGAAGCACACATAAATTTCAAATCTTTAGATCATAAAGTCATTTAAAACCACTTATGTTCTCCTATTAAATTGTTTGAATTTCAAAATTATGATGCATTATAAGATACATGCATAAAATTTCAATATTTGGATCTTAAATGCATTCAAAACCAATCAAATTCCCATATCATATTTGAATTTTAAATTTATGATGCATTATGAGAAACATGCATAAAGTTTGAATCTTTGTATAATAAATGCATTTAAAACCCACCTAAGGTCCTATATCACATTATTAAAATTTCAAAGTTATGATACATTATGACAAACATGAATAAATTTCAAATCTTTGGATCTTAAATGCATTTTAAACTACTCAATTTCCCACATCACATTGTTCAAATTTTAAAGTTGTGATGCATTATGAGAAATGTGCATAAAGTTCAAATCTTTGGATCTTAAATGCATTAAAAAATGCTCAAATTCTCACATCACATTGTTCAAATTTAAAAGTTATGATCCATTATAAAAATGCACATAAAGTTCAAATATTTGGATCTTAAACATGTTTAAAATAACTTAAATTTTGGTATCACATTGTTCAAATCTTAAAGTTGTGATGCATTATGAGAAATATGCATAAAGTTCAAATCTTTATATCTTAAATGCATTCAAAACTACTAAAGTTTCTATATCACATTATTCATATTTCAAAGTTGTGATGCATTATGATAAATGCACATAAATTTAAAATATATAGATCTTAAATGCATTTAACTACTCAAGTTCCCCTTTACATTGTTTGAATTTCAAAGTTGTAATGTGTTATGAGTAATGTGCATAAAATTTAAATATTTGGATCTTAAACATGTTCAAAACTGCTCAAGTTCTCATATCACATTGTTTGAATTTCACAGTTGTGATGCATTATTATAAATATGCATAAATTTTGAATCTTTTAATCTTAAACATGTTTAAAACTGATCAAGTTCTCATATAACATTATTTGAATTTCAAAGTTGCAATGCATTATGATAAATGTGTATAAAGTTCAAATCTTTGAATCTTAAACTCGATCAAAAAAATTCAAGTTTCTTTATCGCATTTATTTTTATTTTTAAACTTATGATGTATTATGAGAAATGTGCATAAAATTTAAATCTTCAAATCTTAAATGCATTTAAAACTTCTCAAGTTAGATCACATTATTTGAGTTTCAAAGTTATGATGTATAATAAGAAATACACATAAATTTTGAATCTTTGGATCTTAAACACATTCAAAACCACTAAATTTCCCTATCATATTATTTGAATTTCAAATTTGTGATACATTGTGATAAACATACATAAAGTTCAAATCTTTGGATCTTAAACACATTCAAAATTAATCAAGATTCTAGGTATCAGATTATTCAAATTTCAAAGTTGTGATGCATTATGATAAACACACTTAAAGTGTAATTTTTTTGGATCTTAAATGCATTAAAAACTCATCAAGTTTTTGTATCACATTTTTCAAATATCTAAGTTGCGATGCATTATGAGAAACATGCATAAAATGTAAATCTTTGGATCTTAAATGAATTCAAAACCACTCGAGTTTGTTTGAATTTCAAAGTTATGATGCATTATGAGAAACATGCATAAAATTTAAATCTTTTAATCTTAAATACATTAAAAACCACTCAAGATTTCCCATTATATTATTTAAATTTAAAAGTTGTGATGCATTTTGAGAAATGGACATAAAGTTCAGATCTTTATATCTTAAAGAAGTTCAAAACTACTCATATTATTGTATCACGTTGTTTAAATTAAAAATTTGTGATTCATTATGAAAAATGTGTAAAAATTTTAAATTTTTTTAATCTTAAATACATTCAGAACCACTTAAGTTCTTGTATCACATTGTTTGAATCTCAAAGTTATAATACATTATGACAAATGTGCATAACACTAGAATATTTAGATTTTAAATACATTCAAAATACATCAAGTTCTCATATTACATTGTATGAGTTTTAATTTTATGATGCATTATGAAAAACATGCATAAAATTCAAATCTTTGGATATTAAATGCATTAAAAATGCTCAATTTCTCATATCACATTGTTTAAATTTCAAAGTTATGCTTCATTGTGACAAACATGCATAAATTTTAAATATTTAGATCTTAAATGCATTAAAATTTGATTAAGTTCTCATATCACATTATTTTAATTTCAAATTTGTGATGCATTATGAGAAACATGCATAAAATTCTAATATTTAGATCTTAAATATGTTTAAAATTACTCAAATTTCTGCATCACATTATTTGAATTTTAAAGTTATGATGAAACATTTATAAAGTTTAAATCTTTAGATTTTAAATACATTTAAAACTGCTCAAGTTCCCATATCACATTTTTCAAATTTCAAAGTTGTGATGCATTATGAGAAAAATGCATAAATTCCAAATCTTTGGATCTTAAACACAGACAAAACCGCTCAAGTTCCTATATCACATTATTCAAATTTTAATGTTGTGATACATTATGAGAAACATGCATAAAGTTCAAATCTTTGAATTTTAAATGCATGCAAAACCACTCAAATTCCTATATCATATTATTTGAAATGATAATGTTTTAATGCATTATTAAAAACACATATAAAGTTCAATTGGTTCTTAAACATGTTCCAAACCACTCCCTATCACATTATTCAATTTTCAAAGCTTCCATGCATTATGAGACTTCAGCATAAAGTTTGAATTTTTAGATCTTAAACATGTTTAAAACCACTCAAGTTATTGTGTCACATTGTTCAAATTTCAAAGTTGTGATGCATTATGAAAAACGTGCATAAAATTCAAAAATTTGGATATTAAATGCATTAAAAACTACTTAAGTTCTCATATCACATTATCTAAATTTCAAAATTGTGATGTATTATGATAAATGCACATGAAGTTTGAATCTTTTAATCCTAAACATATTTAAAATCACATTATTTTAATTTCAAATTTGTGATGAATTATATAAAATATGAATAAATTTCAAATCTTTGGATCATAAATGCATTCAAAACCACTCAAGTTTCCATATCACATTGTTCAAATTTTAAAATTGTGATACATTATGAGAAATATGCATAAATTTTGAGTCTTTATATTTTAAATGCATTTAAAACCACTCAATATCTTGTATCACATTATTCAAATTTCAAATTTGTGATGCATTATGAGAAATATGCATAAAATTTGAATCTTTGAATCTTAATTGCAATCAAAACCACTCGATTCCCATATCACATTATTCAAATTTTAAATTTATGATGTATTATGGAAAATCCACATAAATTTTGAATCTTTGGATCTTAAATGCATTTAAAACCACTCAAGTTATCCCATATCACACTATTCAAATTTTAAATTTATGATATATTATGAGAAATGTGTATAAAGTTTGAATCTTTGGTTCTTAAACACATTCAAAACTTCTCCGGTTCCCATATCACATTGTTCAAACTTCAAATTGTAATTCATTATAAGAAACATGCATAAAGTTTGAATCTTTAGATCTTCAATGCATTTAAAACTGTTCAAGTTCCTTTATCACATTTTCAAATTTCAAAGTTGTGATACATTATAAAAAATGAGCATAAAATTCAAATCTTTGGATTTGAATGCATTCAAAACTACTTAAGTTCTCATATTACATTTTTCAAATTTCAAAGTTGTGATACATCATGAGAAATGTGAATAAAGTTTAAATCTTTGGATCTTAAACTAATTAAAAATTGCTCAAGTACCCATATCACATTGTTCAAATTTCAAAGTTATGATGCATTATGAGAAACATGCATAAATTTTAAATCTTTAGATTTTAAACATGTTCAAAACCACTCAAATTTGTGATGCATTATGAAAAATACACATAAAGTTTAAATATTTGGATCTTAAATGCATTTAAAATTGGTCAAGTTTCCTTATCACATTTTTCAAATTTCAAAGTTGCAATACATTATGAGAAACATGTATGAAGTTATAATTTTTGGATCTTAAATGCATTTAGAACTGCTTAAGTTCTCATATCACATTGTTTAAATATCAAATTTTCAATGTATTATGAGAAACACATATAAATTTTGAATATTTGGATCTTAAACATGATGAAAACCACTCAAGTTCCTATTTCACATTGTTCAAATTTCAAATTTGTGATGCATTATGAAAAAAATGTATAAAGTTTGAATATTTTAATCTCAAATGCATTCAAATTTAGTCAAGTTCCTATATCACATTATATAAATTTCAAAATTATGATGCATTATGAGAAACATGCATAAAGTTTGAATCTTTATATTTTAAATGCATTAAAAACTACTAAAGTTCCCACATCACATTGTTCAAATTTAAAAGTTATGATGCATTATGAGAAATGTGCATAAGTTTGAATATTTGAATCTTAAATGCATTGAAAACCACTCAAATTCTCATATCACATTGTTTGAATTTTAAATTTGTGATGCATTGTAAATGTGCATAAATTTTAAATCTTTGGATCTTAAAGGCATTCAAAACCACTCAAGTTCCCATATTACAATGTTCAAATTTTAAAGTTGTGATGAATTATGAGAAATATGAATAAATTTTAGATCTTTAGGTCTTAAATACATTCAAAACCACTCAAGTTCCCTTATCACATTGTTCAAATTTTAAATTTATGATGCATTATTATAAACATGCATAAAATTTGAATCTTTAGATCTTTAATGCATTTAAAACTGGTCAAATTTCCTTATCACATTTTTCAAATTTCAAAGTTGTGATGCATTATGAGAAACATGCATAAAATTTGAATCTTTGGATCTTAAAAGCATTCAAAACTACTCAAGTTATCATATCTCATTATTTGAATTTTAAAGTTAGGATGCATTATGAGAAATGTGTATAAAGTTTGAATCTTTGGATCTTAAATGCATTCAAAACTACTCAAGTTCCCATATCATATTGTTTAAATTTCAATGTTGTGATCCATTATGATAAATGTGCATAAAATTTAAATCTTTGGATCTTAAATTCATTTAAATCAAATTTCAAATTTATGATGCATTATGATAAACACTCATAAAATGTGAATTTTTGGATGTTAAATACATTATGAGAAACACACATAAATTTCAAATCTTTTAATGCATTATGAGGAACATGCATAAAGTTCAAATATTTAGATCTTAAATATGTTCAAAACCATTGAAGTTACCCTATTATATTATTATAATCTCAAAGTTGTGATGCATTATGATAAACACACATAAAGTTCAAATCTTTAAATCTTAAATTTGTTTAAAACCACTAAAGTTTCCCTATCAAATTGTTGAAATTTCAAAGTTACGATGTATTATGAGAAACATGAATAAAAGTTGAATATTTATATTTTAAACTCATAGAAAACCACTCAAATTATCCTATTACATTATTCAAATTTTAAAATTGTGATACATTATGAAAAATATACATACAGTTTAAGTCTTTGGATCTTAAACACATTCAAAACTGCTCAAGTTTTAGTATTACATAGTTCAAATTTTAAAGTTATGATGTATTACGAGAAACACACATAAATTTTAAATAGTTAGATCTTTAATGCATTCAAATCTACTCAAATTCATGGATCACATTGTTTAAATTTCAAAGTTCTAATACACTATGATAATTTCACAAAAAGTTCAAACCTTTAGATCTTAAACTCATTTAAAACCACTCAAGTTCTAGTATCACATTGTTTGAATTTCAAATTTGTGATGCATTATAATAAATGTGCATAAATATAGAATCTCTAGATCTTAAACACGTTCAAAAATTCTCAAGCTCCCATATCACATTATTTAAATTTAAAATTTGTGATTCATTATGAAAAACATAAATAAAATTTGAATCTTTAGATTTTAAGTGATTTTTAAACCACTTAAATTATAATATCATATTTTTCAAATTTTAAAGTTGTGATATAATATGATAAATATGCATAAAACTCAAATCTTTAGATCTTAGACATGTTCAAAACCTCCAAGTTCCCATTTCACATTATTCAAATTTTAAAGATATGATGCATTATGATAAATGCATATAAAATTTAATTCTTTGAATCTTAAACATGTTCAAAACTACTCAAGTTTTCCTATCACATTATTTTAATTTCAAAGTTATGATGGATTATGAGAAATGCACATAAAATTAGAATCTTTGGATCTTAAACATGTTTAAAACTACTCAAATTCATGTATCACATTGTTCAAATTTTAAAGTCTTGATGCATTATTAGAAATATGCATAAAATTTGAATCTTTGGATCTTAGACATGTTCAAAATAGCTCATATTTTTGTATCACATTGTTTGAATTTCAAAGTTAAAATGCATTATGAAAAATACACATAAATTTCAAATCTTTAGATCTTAAATTTATTCAAAACTAGTCAAATTCTCCTATCACATTTTTTGAATTTCAAAGTTATGATGCATTATGATAAATGTGCATAAGATTTGAATCTTCAGATCTTAAATGTTTTCAAAATTGCTCAAGTTTCCCTATCACATTATAAAGTTTCAAAGTTATGATGCATTATGAGAAATGCACATAAAATTCAAATCTTTAGATCTTAAATGTGTTTAAAACCACTCAAGTTCCTATATCACATTGTTTGAATTTTAAAGTTGTGATTTATTATTAAAAATACACATAAATTTTGAATCTTTATATCTTAACCATGTTCAAAACTACTCAAGTTCATGTATCACATTTTTCAAATTTCAAAGTTGCAATGCATTATGAGAAATGCACATAAAGTTTGAATCTATGGATCTTAAATGTGTTCAAAACCACTCAATTTCCCATATCACATTGTTCAAATTTCAAAGTTAGGATACATTATGATAAACACACATAGAGTTTGAATTTTTTTCAGCTTAAATATATTCAAAACCTCTCAAGTTCCCATATCACATTGTTTGAATTTTAAAGTTACAATGCATTATGAGAAAAATGCATAAAATTTGAATCTTTAAATCTTAAATGAGTTCAAAACCACTCAATTTTACCTATTATATTTTTTTAAATTTAAAGTTGTGATGCATTATGATAAATGTGCATAAATTTTGATTCTTTGGATCTTAAACACATTCAAAACCACTCAAGTTCTCATATCACATTGCTCATATTTCAAAGTTTAGATGCACTATGAAAAACATGCATAAATTTCAAAACTTTAGATGTTAAAACTATTCAAGTTCTCGTATCACATTGTTTGAATTTCAAAATCTTGACATATTATGAGAAACATGCATAAAGATCAAGTCTTATGATCTTAAACACATTTAAAACCACTCAAGTTCTTGTATCACATTATTTGAATTTCAAAGTTGTAATGCATTATGATAAATGTACATAAAGTTTTAATCTTTAGATTTTACAGGTGTTAAAATCCACCCAAGTTCCTATATCACATTATTTAAATTTCAAATTTGTGATGTAATATAATAAATGCACATAAAGTTCTAATCTTTGAATCTTAAACACATTCAAAATGGCTCAAGTTCTAGTATCACATTATTTGAATTTCAAATTTTTTATGTATTATGAGAAACCTGCATAAAGATTTAATATTTGGATCGTAAACACATTCAAAACTTTTCCAGTTCATTACATTGTTTGAATTTCAAAGTTACAATGCATTGTGATAAATGTTTTAAAAGTTAAAATATTTAGATCTTAAATGCATTTAAAACCACTCAATTTATGGTAATACATTTGTTGACGTTTAAAGTTATTATGCATTATTAGAAACATGGATAAAGTTCAAATATATGGATCTTAAACAGTTTCAAAACTACTAAAATTTTGGTATTACATTGTTTAAATTTTAAAGTTGTGATGCAATGTGTATAAAGTATGAATCTTTAGATCTTAAATGTATTCAAAAATATTCAAGTTCACCTATTACATTATTCAAATTTTAAAGTTCTGATGCATTATGAGAAACACACATAAAGTTCAAATCTTTGGATCTTAAAGGTGCTCAAAACAACTCAAGTTTCACTATTAAATTGTTCAAATTTCAAAGTTGTGATGCATTATGAGAAATATGCATTAATTTTAAATATTTAGATCTTAAATGCATTCAAAACAACTCAAATTTCCATACCACATTATTTGAATTTCAAAGTTGTGATGCATTATGAGAAATGTGCATAAAGTTCAAATATTGATATACTAAACACATTTAAAACCACTCAAATTCCCATATCACATTATTTGAATTTCAAATTTATGATGCATTATGACAAACATACATAAAGTTTGAATATTTAGATTTTAAATGCATTTAAAACCATTCAAATTCCTCTATCACATTGTTCAAATTTTAAAGTTGTAATGCATTATGATAAATGTTCATAAAGTTCAAATATTTTGATCTTAAACACATCAAAAAATGCTCAAGTTCCCATATCACATTGTTCAAATTTAAAAGATATGATCCATTATAAAAAATGCACTTAAAGCTCAAATCATTAGATCTTAAACATGTTTAAAAACTCTCAAGTTCTGGTATCACATTATTTGAATCTCAAAGTTGTGATGCATTATGAGAAATACACATAAAGTTCACATTTTTAGATCTTAAATGCATTCAAAACTGCTCAAGTTCCTATATCACATTATTCAAATTTTAAAGTTGTGATGCATTATGAAAAATTCACATAAATTTCTAATATTTAGATCTTAAATGTGTTTAAAACTGCTCAAGTACCCCCATCACATTATTTGAATTTCAAAGTTGTGATGCATTATGATAAATATGCATTAAATTTAAATCTTTGATCTTAAACATGTTTAAAACCACTCAAGTTATTATATCACATTGTTTGAATTTTAAAGTTATGATGCATTATTATAAATTCACATAAAGTTTGAATCTTTAGATCTTAAACATGTTAAAAAATTCTCAAGTTCTCATATCACATTGTTGAAATTTTGAAGTTACAATGCATTATGAGAAACACACATAAAGTTTGAATCTTTAGATCTAAAACTCATTAAAAATTGTTTAAATTCTTCTATCACATTATTTTATTTTCAAACTTATGATTCATTATGAGAAATGTACATAAAATTCAAATCTTCAAATGTAAAACATGTTCAAAATTACTCAAGTTCCTCTATCACATTATTTGAGTTTTAAAGTTGCAATGCATTATGATAAATCCACATTTTGGATCTTAAATGCATTAAAAACCACTCAAATTCTCTATCACATTATTTGAATTTCAAAGTTGTGATGCATTATGAGAAATGTGCATAAAGTTTGAATCTTTATATTTTAAGCACGTTCAAAATTACTCAAGTTCCCGTATCACATTGTTCAAATTTCAAAGGTGTGATGTATTATGATAAAAACATATAAAGTGTAATATTTTTGGATCTTAAATGCATTCAAAACCACTCAAGTTCCCTTATCACATTATTTTAATTTCAAATTTGCGAGGCATTATGAGAAATGCACATAAAATTTAGATTTTTGTATCTTAAACACATTTAAAACTACTCATGTTCTCGTATACATTATTTTAATTAAAAATTTGTAATGCATTATGATAAACATAGATAAATTTCAAATATTTGTATCATAAATACATTCAAAACCACTTAAATTTTTGTATTATATTGTTTTAATTTCAAAGTTGTGATGTATTATGATAAATGTTTATAAAGTTAGAATTTTGGATGTTAAATGCATTCAAAACCTATCAAATCTTGTATTAAATTATTTGAGTTTCAAAGTTATGATGCATTATAATAATTTCACATAAAGTTAGAATCTTTGGATCTTAAACACATTTAAAACCCATCAAATCTTATATTATATTGTTTGAGTTTCAAAGCTATGATGCATTATAATAAACATGCATAAAGCTTAAATTTTTGTATCTTAAATGCATTAAAAACTACTCAAGGTCTTATATCACATTATTTAAATTTCAAAGTTAAGATTCATTATGACAAACATGCATAAAATTCTAATCTTTAGATCTTAAATGAATTAAAAACTACTCAAGTTCCTATATCACATTGTTTGAATTTCAAATTTGTGATGCATTATGAGAAATGTGCATAAAATTCAAATATTTGGATCTTAAATTCATTCAAAAATGCTCAATTTAAAATATCACATTATCCAAATTTCAAAGTTGTGATGTATTATGATAAATGCATATAAATTTTGAATTTTTTAATCTTAAACATATTCAAAACCACTCAAGCTCCCTATCACATTGTTTTAATTTCAAAGTTGTGATGCATTATGATAAACATGCATAAATTTTAAATCTTTGGATCATAAATGAGTTCAAAACCTTTCAATTTCTTATATTACATTATTCAAATTTCAAAATTATGATGCATTATGAGAAACATGCATAAAGTTTTTGTCTTTAGATCTTAAATGAATTTCAAAGTTGCAATGCATTATGAGAAATTTGTGTAAGTTTGAATCTTTTGATCTTAAATTTTAAATTTCAAATCTTTGGATCTTGAATACATTCAAAAATTTTAAATTTCCAATATCACGTTGTTTAAATTTCAAAGTTTTAATGTGCATAAAATTTAAATATTTAGATCTTAAATGTGTTCAAAACTACTCAAGCTCCCATATCACATTATTCAAATTTTAAAGTTGTGATGCATTATGAAAAATATGCATAAAATTCAAATCTTTAGATATTGAATGCATTCAAAATCACTCAGTGCTTGTATTAAATTTTTCAAATTTCAAAGTTACAATGCATCATGAGAAATGTGAATAAATTTTGAATCTTTAGATCTTAAACTCATTCAAAACTGCTTAAGTACCCATATCACATTGTTTGAATTTTAAAGTTGCATGAATTATGATAAATATGCATAAAGTTTGAATATTTAGATTTTAAACATGTTCAAAACTACTTAATTTTCTCTATCACAATATTTTAATTTCAAATTTGTGATGCATTATGAAAAACATGAATAAATTTTGAATCTTTAGATCTTAAATGCATTCAAAACCACTCAAGTTCCTGTATCACATTATTCAAATTTTAAAGTTATAATTTATTATGATAAGCATGCATAAAGTTTTAATATTTGGATCTTAAACATGTTAAAATTTATTTAAGTTTCCATATTACATTGTTTAAATTTTAAAGTTGCAATGCATTATGAGTAATGCATATAAATGTTAAATCTTTGGATCTTAAACATGATCAAAACCACTCAAGTTTTTGTATCACATTGTTCAAATTTCAAAGTTGTAATGTATTATGGAAAAAATGTATATTTTAATCTTAAATGCATTCAAAATTAGTCAAGTTATTATATCATATTATCAAATTTCAAAATTGTGATGCATTATGAGAAATATGCATAAAATTTGAATCTTAAATACACTAAAAACTGGTCAAGTTCCCATATCACATTGTTTAAATATAAAATTTATGATTTATTATGAGAAACATGTATAAAGTTTTAATATTTAGATCTTAAATGTATTCAAAACCACTCAAGTTTCCATATCACATTGTTCAAATTTTAAAGTTGTGAAGCATTATGAGAAATATGCATAAATTTTGAATCTTTGGATCTTAAACATATTCAGGACCACTCAATTTCCCATATTATATAGCTCAAATTTTAATGTTATGATGTATTATGAGAAATTCAAATAAATTTCAAATCTTTGCATCTTAAATGCATTTAAACCCAGTCAAGTTCTCATATCACATTGTTCAAATTTCAAATTAATGATGGATTATCAAAAACATGCATAAAATTTGAATCTTTAGATCTTAAATGCATCAAAAAATACTCAAGTTTCCTTATCACATTATTTAAATTTCAAAATTATGATGCATTATGAGAAATATGATTAAAGTTTGAATATTTGGATTTTAAATACATTCAAAACCACTCATGTTTTCATATCACATTATTTAAATTTCAAATTTATGATGCATTATGAAAAACATGCATAAAATTTGAATCTTTGGATCTTAAATGCATTCAAAACCACTCAAGTTCCCATATCATATTGTTTAAATTTTAGTTGTGATGCATTATAAGAAATGCACATTAAGTTGAATCTTTGGATCTTAAATGCATTCAAATCAAATTTCCAAGCTGTGATGCATTATGATAAACACCCATAAAGTTTCAATCTTTGGATCTTAAATTCATTATGAAAAACATGCATAAAGTCAAATTTTAAGATGCATTATGAGAAAAATGCATAAAGTTCAAATATTTTGATCTTAAATTTGTTTAAAACTACTCAAGTTCTCCTATCAAATTGTTTGAATCTCAAAGTTGTGATGCATTATGACAAACACACATAAATCTCTAATCTTTGGATCTTAAATGTGTTTAAAAACATTGAAGTTCCCCTATCAAATTATTTGAATTTCAAAGTTATGATGCATAATGAGAAACATGCATAAAGTTTAAATTTTTGGATCTTAAATGCTTCAACCACTCAAGTTACCCTATTACATTATTTAAATTTCAAAAATTTTATGTATTATGAGAAATATGTATAAAGTTTAAATATTTAGATCTTAAATGCATTTAAAACCATTCAAGTTCTGGTATTACATAGTTCAAATTTCAAACTTATAATGCATTATGAGAAACATACATAAAGTTCACTTAAAACTACTCAAGTTCACCTGTCACATTATTTAAATTTCAAAGTTATGATGCATTATGAAAAATGCACATAAAGTTTGAGTCTTTAGATTTTCAATGCATTCAAAACCACTCAAGTTTCCATATCACATTGTTTGAATTTTAAAGTTGTTATGCATTATGAAAAATATTCATAAAGTTTGAATCTTTGGATCTTAAATGTAATCAAAACTGCTCAAGTTCCCTTGAAATTTGTAATGCATTTTAATAAATTTACATAAACTTTAAATATTTGGAACTTAAATGTGTTCAAAATTGATCAAGTTCATGTATCACATTGTTTGAATTTCAAAGTTGTGATGCATTATGAGAAATGCACATAAGGTTCAAAAGTTTGAATCTTAAATGTGTTGAAAACCACTCAAGTTCTAGTATCACATTTTTCAAATTTCAATGTTACGATGCATTATGAGAAATGCACATAAAATTCAAATTTTTTGATCTAAAACACATTCAAAACCACTCAAGTTCTAATATCATATTGGTCAAACTTTAAAGTTATAATTCATTATAAGAAATGTGCATAATGTTTGAATCTTTAGTTTTAAATACATTCAAAACTTCATAAGTTCTCGTATCACATTTTGTTAATTTTAATGTTATGATGCATTTTAAAAAATATGCATAAAGTTTAAATATTTGAATCTTAAATGCATTTAAAACTACTCAAATTCCTATATCACATATTTCAAATTTCAAAGTTATGATGCATTAAGAGAACTGAAAGTGGGACAATAAATTCACATAAATTTTAAATCTTTGGATCTTAAACATGTTCAAAACCTATATAGTTTCTATATCACATTGTTCAAATTTCAATGTTACTATAAAATATGAGAAATTCATAGAAAGTTTGAAACTTCAGATCTTAAATGCATTAAAAATCACTCAAGTTCACATTATTTGAATTTAAAATTTTTGATGCGTTATGAGAAATATACATAAGTTCAAATATTTGGATCTTAAATGCATTCAAAATTGATCAAGTTCCTATATCACATTGTTCAAATTTTAAAGTTGTGATGCCTTATGATAAATACACATAATGTTCAAATCTTTGAATCTTCAATGCATTAAAAATCATTCAATTTTTGGTATCACATTATTCAAATTTAAAGTCATGACGCATTATGAGAAACATGCATAAAGTTTGAATCATTAGATCTTAAATGTGTTTAAAACTACTTAAGTTCATGTATCATATTGTTCAAATTTCAAAGGTTTCAATGCATTATGACAAACATGCATAAAGTTTTAATCTTTACATCTTAAATGCATTCAAAACTACTCAAGTTGGCATATAACATTATTCCAATTTTAAAGTTACAATGCATTATTAGAAATACACATAAACTTTGATTCTTTGGATCTTCAATGTATTCAAAACTACTCAAGTTACTATATCACATTATTTTAATTTTAAAGTTAGGATGCATTATGAAAAACACACATATATTTCAAATCTTTAGATTTTAAACACATTCAAAACTATTTAAGTTATTGTATCACATTGCTCAAATTTCAAAGTTATGATACATTATGAAAAATGTACATAATGTTCAAATCTTTGGATCTTAAACACTTTAAAAACTGCTCAAGTTCCCCTATTATACTATTTGAATTTCAAAGAATCAATGCATTATGATAAATGCATTTAAAACTAATGAAGTTCCCCTATTACATAAAAAAATTTAAAGTTGTAATGCATTATGAGAAACATGCATAAAATATGAATCTTTGGATCTCACATTCATTCAAAACCACTCAAGTTCCCATTTTACATTGTTGTAATTTTAAAGTTGTGATGCATTATGATAAACATGCATAAATTTTTAATCTTTGGATCTTAAATGCATTTAATACTGCTTAAGTTCATGTATCACATTGTTCAAATTTTAAAGTTGTGATGCCTCATGAAAACATGCATAAAGTTCAAATCTTTGGATCTTCAATGCATTTAAAGCTTTTCAAATTCTTGTATCACATTGTTTAAATTTCAAAGTTGTGATACATTATAAGAAATGCACATAAATTTCAAATCTTTTGATCTTAAATACATTTAAGTTTATTCATTGGATTTTAACATGCATGCAAAACTGGTCAAGTTCCCATATCACATAGTTTAAAATTCAAAGTTACAATGCATTAAGAGAAACATGCTTAAATTTTGAATCCTTGGCTATCAAAAGTGTTTAAAACCACTTAAGTTCTCATATTTCATATAGTTTAATTCTTTAGATCTTAAACAAATTTAAAACCACTCAAGTTTTCATATCACATTGTTTGAATTTTAAAGTTATGATACATTATGAGAAATGTGCATAAAATTTGAATATTTAGATCTTAAAAATGTTTAAGACCACTTAAGTTCCCATATCACATTATTTAAATTTTAATTTTGTGATGCATTATGAGAAATATGCATAAATTTTGTATCTTTGGATCTTAAATACATTCAAAACTGCTCAAGTTCATGTATTACATTATTTAAATTTCAAAGTTGTGATGCATTATGAGAAATGTGAGTAAAGTTCAAATCTTTATATCTTAAACATGTTCAACACCACTGAAGTTCTCATATGACATTGTTTTAATTTCAAAGTTATGATGTATTATCATAAACATGCATAAATTTCTAATCTTCGAATCTTCAACATGTTTAAAACTGCTCAAGTTCATATATGACATTGTTTGAAATTCAAAGTTGCGAAGCATTATGAAAAATGCACATAAAATTCAAATATTGAAATCTTAAACACATTCAAAATTAGTCAAGTTCTTGTATCACTTTGTTCAAGTTTCAAAGTTATGAGGCATTATGAGAAACATGTATAAAGTTTGAATCTTTGGATCTTAAACGCATTCAAAACCACTCAAGTTCTTATAAAACATTCTTTGAATTTCAAAGTTGTGATGGATTATGAAAAACTAACATAAAATTTGAATATTTTGACCTTAAAAGAATTTAAAACCACTAAAGTTCCCCTATAACATTGCTCAAATTTCAAAATTATGATGTATTAAGAGAAATGCATAAATTGTTCAAATATTTAGATCTTAAACATGTCCAAAACTACTGAATTTCTCTTATTACACTATTATAATTTCAAAGTTATAATACATTATAAGAAATGGGTATAAAGTTCAAATATTTGGCTCTTAAATGCATTCTAAACCACTTAAGTTCTCGTATCACATTGTTTAAATTTGAAATTTGCAATGCATTATGATAAATGCACATAAATTTTTAATCTTTAGATCTTAAATTCATTCAAAACTAATCAAGTTCTTGTATCACATTGTTTGAATTTCAAAGTTGCAATGCATTATGAGAAATGTGAATAAATTTTAAATCTTTTGATCTTAAATGCATTCAAAACCACTCAAGTTCCCATATCACATTGTTTGAATTTCAAACTTGTGATGCATTATGATAAACACACATAAAGTTTAAATCTTTAGATTTGAAACACATTCAAAACTATTTAAGTTCACATATCACATTGTTTAAATTTGAAATTTGTGATGCATTATGATAAATACGCATAAAGTTTTAATATTTTAATCATAAATATGTTCAAAACTGTTCAAGTTTCCATATCACATTGTTTGAATTTCAAAGTTGTGATGCATTATGAGAAATATGTATAAAGTTCAAATCTTTGGATCCCAAACATGTTCAAAAAACCATTCAAGTTTTCCTATTACATTGTTTAAATTTCAAAGTTGTAATGCATTATGAGAAATGTGCATAAAGTTTGAATCTTTGGATCTTAAACACATTCAAAACTATTCAAGTTCTCATATCACATTGTTTGAATTTCATAGTTACAATGCATTATGAGAAACACATATAAAGATTAAATCCTTCGATATTAAATGCATTTAAAACCACTCAAGTTCACATATCACATTGTTCAAATTTAAAATTTATGATCTATTATGAGAAATACATATAAATTTTGAATCTTTTGATCTATAACACATTCAAAACCACTCAAGTTCTCATATCAAATTTTTGGAATTTCAAAGTTCAGATGCATTATGAGAAATATGCATAAATTTTAGATCTTTAGATATTAAATGCATTCAAAATTGTTTAAGTTTCCATATCAAATTGTTTAAATTTTAAAGTTTTGATGCATTATGAGAAATACACATAAAATTTAAATATTTTGATCTTAAACACATTCAAAACCACTCAAGTTATCTTATCACATTGTTCAAATTTTAAATTTGTGATAAATAATTTAAAATGTGCAGAAAGTTCAAATATTTAGAATTTAAATGTATTCAAACCACTCAAGTTCATGTATCACATTGTTTAAATTTTAAAGTTATGATGCATTATGAGAAATGTGCATAAAGTTTGATTCTTTAGATCTTAAATGTGCTAAAAACCACTCAATTTTTTGTATCACATTGTTTAAATTTTAAAGTTGTGATGCATTATGAAAAATGCACATAAAGTTTTACTATTTGGATCTTAAATATATTCAAAACCACTCATGTTTTTGTATTACATTTTTCAAATTTTAAAGTTGTGATGCATTATGAGAAATATGCAAAATTATTTAGATCTTAAATGCATTCAAAACCACTCAAGATCCTATATCACATTGTTTGAATTTCAAATTTATGATGCATTATGATAAACATGTATAAAGTTTGACTCTTTTGATCTTAAATGCATTCAAAACCACTCAAGTTCTTGTATAACATTGTTTCAATTTCAAAGTTGAGATAAATTATGAGAAAAATGCTATAAAATTCAAAGATTTAGATGTTAAACACACTCAAAACCACTCAAATTCCCATATCACATTATTCAAATTTTAAAGTTATGATGCATTATGAGAAATATGCATTAAGTTCAAATATTTTGATCATAAACATGTTCAAAACCACTCAAGTTCCCATATGACATTGTTCAAATTTAAAAATTGCAATAATTTATGAGAAACATGCTTAAAGTTCAATTCTTTGTAGCTTAAATGCATTCAAAACCACTCAATATCCTATCTCACCTTGTTTGAATTAGAGAAATGTGCATAAAGTTTGAGTCTCCAGATCTTAAACACAGTCAAAACCAATCAAGTTATTTTATCACATTATTAGAGTTTAAAATTTGTCATGCATTATGAGAAATGCTTAGAAACTTTGAATCATTGGATTTTAAATGTATTCAAAACAACTCAAATTCCCATATCACATTGTCTAAATTTAAAAGTTGTAATGTATTATGAGAAATGTGTATAAAGTTTGAATGTTTAGATCTTCAACACTTTCAAAACCACTCAATTTTCTCATCACATTATTCAAATTTTAAATTTGTGATGCCTTATGAGAAACACACATAAATTTTGAATCTTTTGATCTTAAATACATTCAAAACCACTCAAATTCCCATATCACATCATTCATATTTAAATGTTGTGATGCATTATGAGAAACACACATAAAATTCAAATATTTAGATCTTAAATGAATTCCAAACCACTCAAATTATTGTATTACATTGTTCAAATTCTAAAGTTATGATGCATTATGAAAAATGTAAATAAAGTTTAAATCTTTGTATCTTAAACATATTCAAAACTATTCAAGTTCCCATATCACATTATTCAAATTTCAAAGTTGTGATGCATTATGAGAAACATGCATAAAGTTTAAATTTTTGGATCTTAAACATGTTCAACATGCATCAATTTTTAGATTTTAAACATGCATAAAGTTTAAATTTGTGGATTTTAAACATGAGAAATGTGCATAAATTTTGAATTTTTGGATCTTAAATGCATTCAAAACCACTTAAATTATTATATCACATATTTTAAATTCAAATTCGCAATGAATTATGAGAAATGAATATACATTTCAAATCTTTAGATCTTCAACACATTTAAAATAGCTCAATTTCCTGTATCATATTGTTCAAATTTCAAAGTTATGATGCATTATGAGAAATGCACATAAATTTTGAATATTTGGATTTTAAACACATTCAAAAGTACTTAAATTTTTGTATTACATTGTTCAAATTTTAAAGTTGTGATGCATTATGAGAAATGTGAATAAATTTTGAATATTTGGATCTTAAATGCATTTAAAACCACTCAAAATCCCATATCACATTGTTCAAATTTCAAAGTTATTATGCATTATCAAAAATATTCATAAAGATCAAATCTTTGGATTTTAAATGCATTCAAAACCACTAAATTTCTCCTATCATGTTGTTTGAATTTCAAAGTTGTGATTCATTATGAAAAACATTCATAAAATTTGAATCTTTAGATTTTAAATGCATTTAAAACCACTCAAGTTCCCATATCACATTGTTCAAATTTTAAAGTTGTGATGCATTATGAGAAAAACACAAAATTTAAATATTTGGATCTTAAATGCATTCAAAACTACTCAAGTTCCTATATCACATTATTTAAATTTCAATGTTGTGATCCATTATGAGAAACATGCATAAAGTTTAAATTTTTAGATCTTAAATGTGTTTAAAACTAATCAAGTTTCTATATAACTTGTTCAAATTTTAAAGTTGTAATGCATATGATAAACACCTATAAATTTTGAATCTATAGATCTTAAATGCATTTAAAACCATCAAATTCTCATATCACATTGTTCAAATTTTAATGTTGTAATGCATTACAAGAAATATTCATAAAATTTAAATCTTTGAATTTTAAGCATGTTTAAAACCACTCAAGTTCCCCTATTAGATAGTTTGAATTTCAAAGTTACAATGAATTATGAAAAATTCACATAAATTTCACATATTTGGATCTTAAATGCATTCAAAATTGCTCAAGTTTTGTTATTACATTCTTTAAATTTTAAACTTGTGATGCATTAAGATAAACATTTATAAAGTTCAAATCTTTGGATCTTAAATGCATTCAAAAGTACTCAAGTTACGGCATTAGATTGTTTAAATTTTAAATGTGTGATGCATTATGAGAAATATGCATAAAGTTTGAAATTTTAGATCTTTAACACATTCAAAATTGATCAAATTTTAGTATTACACTGTTTGAGTTTTAAATTCTGATGCATTATGAGAAATGCATAGGAAGTTTAAATATTTAGATCTTCAATGCATTCAAAACCATTCAAGTTCTAGCATTACATTCTTTGAGTTTCAAATTTGTGATGCATTATAAAAAACACACATAAAGTTTGAATCTTTGGATCTTCAATGATTTCAAAACTACTCAAGTTATGGTATTACATTATTCAAATTTCAAAGTGGTAATGCATTATGAGAAACACACATAAAATTTGAATCTTTGGATCTTTAATGCATTCAAAATTAATCAAGTTCACTTATCACGTGATTTAAATTTCAAAATTTTGATGCATTATGAGAAATGTACATAAAGTTTAAATCTTTAGGTGTTCAACACAATGAAAATCACTTAAGTTCCCATATCGCATTGTTCAAATTTCAATGTTATGATGCATTAGAGGAAACACACATAAAGTTTAAATATTTGGATCTTAAATGTATTCAAAACTACTCAAGTTCCTATATCACATTCAAATTTCAAAGTTATGATGCATTATGATAATTTTGCATAATTTTTGAAACTTTGGATCTTAAACCCATGTGAAACTACTCAAGTTCCCATATCACATTTTTTGAATTTTAAAGATACGATGTATTATGAGAAATGCACATAAAGTTCAAATCTTTGGATCTTAAATGGGTTAAACACTACTCAAGTTTCTGTATTACATTATTCAAATTTCAAATTTATGATGTACTATGAGAAATGTGCATAAAGTTCAAAACTTTTGATCTTAAACATGTTCAAAACTGTTCAAGTTCCAGTATCATATTGTTTAAATTTCAAAGTTATGATGCATTATAAGAAATAAATTCAAATATTTAGATCTTAAACACATTCAAAAGTGTTCAAGTTATTGTATCACATTTTTTAAATTTCAAAGTTGTGATGCACTATTCAAAACTCAAAAAATTTAGGAAACATATAAAAACTTTGAATCTTTTAATTTTAAACATGATCAAAATGAGTAAAACTACCTAAGTTTTAGTGTTACATTACTCCAAACTCAAAAAATATATTAAATGGACATAAAGTTTGAATCTTTTGATTTTAAACATGCTAAAAATGAGTAAAACCCATTAATTTTTATTATTGCATTATCAAAAATTCAAGAATTATAAAAAAAGTGCATAAAGTTTGAATCTTTTGATTTTAAACATTCTCTAAATGAGTAAAATCACTTAAGTTTTGGTTTTGCATTATTCAAAACTCAAAAGTTATAAAAAAATGTACATAAATTTTAAATATTTTAATTGTAAACATGTTCCAAATGAGGAAAACCACTTAATTTTTTGTGTTGCATTATTCAAAACTCAAAAATGATAGTAAACACACATAAATTTTTAATCTTTTAATTGTAAACATGATCAAAATAAGTAAAAGTTTTTAAGTTTTGGTGTTTCATTATTCAAACCTCAAAAATTATAAAAAATTTGCATAAAGTTTAAATTTTTTGATGATAAACATACTTGAAATGAGTAAAACTACTTAAGTTTTGGGGTTGCATTATTCAAAACTCAAAATTAATAGAAAATACACATAAAATTTGAATATTTTGATTGTAAACATGCTCAAAATGAGTGAAACTACTTATGTTTTGGTGTTGCATTATTCAAAACTCAAAAACTATAGGACACACTATTAAGTTTGAATTTTTAAATTGTAAACATTCTTGAAATGAGTAAAACCACATAAGTTTTAGTGTTACATTATTCAAAACTCAAAAATTATAGGAAACATGTATAAAGTTTAAATTTTTTGATTTTAAACATGCTCAAAATGAGTAAAATAGTGTAATTTTTGCTGTTATATTATTCAAAACTCAAAAATTATAACAAACATGTATAAATTTAGAATATTTTGATTATAAACATGCTCAAAATGAGTAAAACTACTTAATTTTTGGTGTTACATTATTCAAAAGACAAAAAATATAGTAAATATATGTAAATTTTGAAACTTTTGATTGTAAACATGCTCAAAATGAGTAAAATAGCTTAAATTTTGATGTTGCATTGTTGGAAACTCAAAAATCATAGAAACACACATAAAGTTTGAATCTTTTGATTGTAAACATGCTCAAAATGAGTAAAACCAATTAAGTTTTCATGTTACATTAGTCAAAACTAAAAAATTATATGAAACATGCTTAAAGTTTGAATCTTTTGATTTTAAACATGCTCAAAACAAGTAAAATCACTTAAGTTATGGTGTTGGATTATTCAAAACTCAAAAACTATAAGAAATACACATAAATATTAAATCTTTTGATTGCAAACATGCTCAAAATGAGTAAAATTGCTTTGTAAAATTTGAAACTTTTGATTGTAAACATGCTCAAAATGAGTAACATAGTTTAAATTTTGATGTTGCAATGTTAGAAACTCAAAAATTATAGGAAACACAGATAAAGTTTGAATATTTTTATTGTAAACATGCTCAAAATGAGTAAAACCAATTAAGTTTTTGTGTTACATTATTCAAAACCAAAAAATTATATGAAACATGCTTAAAATTTGAATCTTTTGATTTTAAACATGCTGAAAACAAGTAAAACAAGTTATGGTGTTGGGTTATTCAAAACTCAAAAATTATAAGAAATACGCATAAAGATTGAATATTTTGATTGTAAACATGCTCAAAATGAGTAAAATTACTTATGTTTTGGTCTTACATTATTCAAAACTTAAAAATTATAGGAAATGTGCATAAAGTTTGAATATTCTGATTGTAAACATTATCAAAATGAGTAAAACCTCTTATGTTTTGGTGTTACATAATTCAAAACTCAAAAGTTAAAGGAAACATGTATAATATTTAAATTTTTTGATTGTAAACATGCTTAAATTAAGTAAAACCACTTATGTTTTGGTGTTAAATTATTTTAAACTCAAAATTATAAGAAATGGACATAAAGTTTGAATTTTTTGATTGTAAACATGTTAGAAATGAGTAAAATTACCTAAGTTTTGTTTTTGCATTATTCAAAACTCAAAAATTATAGGAAACACACAAAAAGTTTAAATATTTTGATTATAAACATACTCAAAATGAGTAAAACTGCCTAAGTTTTGGTGTTGCATAAAGTTTGAATCTTTTTATTGTAAAAATGCTCAAAACTAAAAATTAATAGGAAATACACAAAGTTTTAATATTTTGATTCTAAACATGCTTGAAATTAGTAAAACAGCTTAAGTTTTGGTGTTGCATTATTCAAAACTCAAAAATTATAGGGAAAATTTGAATATTTGGATTACATAAACATGCTCCAAATGAGTAAAACCACTTAAGTTTTTGTGTTGCATTTTTCAAAACTCAAAAATTATAGAAAACATGCATAAATATTGATTTTTTGATTGTAAACATGATCAAAACAAGTACTAAGTGTTGGTGTTGCATTAAACCACCTCAAAAATTATAAGAAATGAATATTTCGATTGTAAGTAATCTTAAAATAAGTAAAACCTCCTAAGTTTTGTTCTATTACTCAAAACACAAAAAATAAAAAGAAATGTGCATAATTTATGAATATTTTGATTTTAAACATTTTTAAAATGAGTAAAACATCCTAAGTTTTGGTGTTACATTATTTAAAACTCAAAAATTATAGAAAACATGGATAAAGTTTGAATCTTTTGATTGTAAATATGCTCAAAATAGATAAAATTGCCTAAGTTTTGGTGTTACATTATTCAAAACTCAAATATATTTCAAACACAAATAAAGTTTGAAATATTTTGATTATAAACATGCTCAAAATGAGTGAAACCACCTAAGTTTTGGTGTTTCATAATTCAAAACTCACAAATTAGGAAACATGTATAATGTTTGAATATTTTAATTTTAAACATGTAAAACCTCTTAAGTGTGAATCTTTTAATTTTAAACATGCTCAAAATGAGTAAAACTACCTAAGATTTGGTGTTGCATTATTCAAAACTCAAAAGTTATATGAGACATGCATAAAGTTTAAATCTTTGAATGTAAACATGCTTGAAATGATTAAAGGGAATGCACATAAAGTTTGAATCTATTGATTGTAAACATGCTCAAAATGAGTAAAACCACTTAAGTTTTGGTATTGTTGTATTCAATACTAAAAAATTATATGAAACATGCATAAAGTTTGAATATTTTGATTGTAAACATGCTCCAAATGAGTAAACCCACCTATGTTTTAGTGTTGCATTATACAAATCTCAAAAATTATAGGAAACACACATAAAATTTGAATATTTTGATTATAAACATACTTGAAATGAGTAAAACAAATTAAGTTTTGGTGTTACATTATTTAGAAATCAAAATTCTTAGAATCATGTATTAATTTTGAATCTTTTGATTGTAAACATACTTGAAATAAGTAAAACTACTTAAGTTTTGTTGTTGCATTATTCAAAACTCAGAAATTATAGGAAACACATAAAACCTAGAATCTTTTGATTATAAGCATGCTCAAAATGAGTAAAACCACCTAAGTTTTATTGTTGGATTTCTAAAAACTCAAAAATTATAGGAAATGCACATAAAGTTTGAATTTTTTGATTCAAAACATGCTCAAAATGAGTAGAACCATTTAACTTTTAGTTTTACATTCTTCAAAACTATAAAATTATAAGAAATACACATAAATTTTGAATCTTTCGATTCCAAACATGCTTGAAAAGACTAAAACCACTTAAGTTTTGGTGTTTCATTATTCAAAACTAAAAAATTATAGGAAACATGCATAACGTTTGAATATTTTGATTACATAAACATGCTCCAAATGAGGAAAACTACTTAAGTTTTAGTGTTGCATTATTCAAAGCTAAGAAATTATAGGAAACACACATAAATTTTTAATCTTTTGATTATAAACATGCTCAAAATGAGTACAATCACTTAATTTTTAATGTTTCATTATTCAAAACTCAAAAATTATAAGAGATATGCATAAAGTTTGAATCTTTTGATTGTAAACATGCTCAAAAGGAGTGAAACCACTTAAAATTTGGTGTTGCATTATTTAAAACTCAAAAATTATAGGGCCCACACATAAATTTTGAATCTTTTGATTGTAAACATGATCAAAACAAGTAAAACCACTTAATTTTTGCGGTTGCATTATCAAAAACTCAAAAATTATAGGAAACACAAATAAAGTTTGAATCTTTTAATTATAAACATGCTCAACATGAGTAAATTTGCCTAGGTTTTGGTGTTGCATTATTTAAATCTCAAAAACTATAGGAAACACCATAAAGTTTGAATCTTTTTATTGTAAATAGGCTTGAAACGGGTAAAACCACATAAATTTTGGTGTTGCATTATTCAAAACTCAAAAATTATAGTAAACACACATAGAGTTTAAATATTTTGATTTTAAACATGATCAAAATGAGTAAAACTACTTAAGTTTTGGTGTTGCATTACTCAAAATTAAAAAATTATAGGAAAAGCACATAAATATTGAATATTTTGATTTTAAACATGCTTGAAACAAGTAAAATAGACTAGGTTTTTGTGTTTCATTATTTAAAACTAAAAAATTATGGGAAACAAAAATAAAGTTTGAATCTTTTGATTATAAATATGTTTGAAAGCAGTAAAACTACTTATGTTTTCGTATTACATTATTCATAGCTCAAAAATTATAGGAACCATGCATAAACTTTAAAATTTTTGATTGTGAACATGCTATAAATGAGTAAAACCTCTTAAGTTTTGGTGTTGCATCATTTAAAACTCAAAAATTAAAGGAAAAATGCATAAAGTTTGAATCTTTGAATTATGAACATGCTCAAAATGAATCAAATTGCTTATGTTTTGGTGTTGCATCATTAAAAATTCAAAAAAATTAGAAAATGTACATAAAGTTTTAATCTTTTGATTGTAAACATGTTAGATGTGAGTAGTATTGCCTAAGTTTTGGTGTTGCATTATTCAAAACTCAAAAATTATAGGAAACACACATAGAGTTTGAATCTTTTTATTGTATACATGCTCAAAACAGGTATAATTGCTTATGTTTTCGTGTTGCATTATTTAAAACTCAAAAATTATAGTAAAATCACATAAAGCTTGAAGCTTTTAAATGTAAACATGCTCCAAATAAGTAAAACCACTTATGCTTTGTTGTCACATTATTAAAAACTTTAAAATAATAGAAAAAAATATATAAATTTTGAATCTTTTCATTGTAAACATGCTCAAAACAAGTAAAACCTCTTAAGTTTTGGTGTTGTATTGTTCAAAACTCAAAAATTATAGGAAACACGTATAAAATTTGATTTTTTTTAATTTTTAACATGCTTAAAATGAGTAAAACCCCTTAATTTTTGGTGTTGGATTATTTGAAACTCAAAAATTATAGAAAACATGCATAAATTTAGAATCTTTTAATTGTAAACATGCTAAAAATGAGTAAAGCTACCTAAGTTTTGGTGTTACATTATTCAAAACTCAAAAATTATATGAAACATGCATAAAGTTTGAAGCTTTTGATTTTAAACATGCTCAAAATGAGTATAACCACTTAGGTTTTGGTGTTGTATTATTCAAAACTCAAAAATTATAGGAAATATGCATAAATTTTAAATCTTTTGATTTTAAACATGCTCAAAATGAGAAAAACCACATAAGTTTTGGTGTTGTATTATTTAAAACTCAAATATTATAGGATACAAGAATAACGTTTGAATCTTTTAATTATAAACATGCTTGAAATGAGTAAAACCATATATGTTTTGGTGTTGCATTATTCAAAACTCAAAAATTATAGGAAATGACAAAGTTTGAATCTTATTATTGTAAACATGCTCAAAATGCATAAAATAGCCTAAGTTTTGGTGTTACATTATTCACTACTAAAAAGTTATAAAAAATGTGCATAAAGTTTGAATCTTTTGATTTTGAAGATGCTCAAAGCAAGTAAAATTGCCTAAGTTTTATTTTTTCATTACTCAAAACACAAAAAATATAGTAAATATGTATAAAGTTTGAATCTTTAGATTATAAATAGGCTCGAAATAAGTAAAATTGCCCAAGTTTTGGTGTTGCATTATTCAAAACTAAAAATTATAGCAAACACACATAAATTTTGATTGTAAACATGCTCAAAAAGAGTAAAACCATCTAAGTTTTAGTGTTGTATTATTCAAAACTAAAAAATTATAGGAAACGTACATAAAGTTTGAATCTTTTGATGGTAAACATGCTCAAGATGAGCAAAAATGCCTAAGTTTTGGTGTTGCATTATTCAAAACTAATATTATAGGAAACACACATAAAGTTTGAATATTTTGATTATAAATATACTTGAAATGAGTAAGATCACCTAAGTTTTGGTTTTGCATTATTCAAAAATCATAAATTATAGGAAATGCACGTAAAGTTTGAATCTTTTAATTGTAAACATGCTCAAAATGAGTAAAATTACCTACGTTTTTTAGTGTTGCATTACTCAAAACTAAAACATTATAGGAAATGTGCATTTATGGTTGAATCTTTTGATAGTAAACATGCTCAAAATGAGAAAAATCACCTAATTTTTGGTGTTGCATTATTCAAAACTAAAAAATTATAGGAAAAACATATAAATTTGAATTTTTTGATTGTAAACATGATTAAAATGAGTAAAAGTGCCTAAATTTTGGTGTTGCATTATTCAAAACTCAAAAAATTATAGGAAACATGCAATATGTTTGAATCTTTTGATTGTAAATATGCTCAAAATGAGTAAAACTACCTAAGTTTTGGTGTTGTATTATTCAAAACACAAAAATTATATAAAATACGCATAAAGTTAGAATATTTTTATTGTAAACATGCTCAAAATGAGTAAAATGACCTAAGTTTTTATGTTACATTATTCAAAACACAGAAATTAGAGGAAACATGCATAAATTTTTAATATTTTGATTGTAAATATGTTTGAAATGAGTAAAACAACCTATGTTTTGGTGTTGCATTATTCAAAATTTAAAAATTATAGGAAACATGCATAAAGTTTGAATCTTTTAATTGTAAACATGCTTGAAACAAGTAAAACTACCTAAATTTTGGTGTTGCATTATTCAAAACTAAAAAATTATAGGAAACATGCATAAAGTTTAAATTTTTTTAATTATAAACATGCTTGAAATGAGTAAAACTACCTATGTTTTGGTGTTGCATTATTCAAAAGTAAAAAATTATAGGAAATGCCATAAAGTTTGAATCTTTTGATCTTAAGTATGATCAAAATGAGTAAAATAATATAAGAAACATGCATAAAGTTTGAATCTCTTGATTTTGGTGTTAAACTATTCAAAACTCAAATAATATAAGAAATACACATAAATTTTGAATCATTTGATTGTAAACATGCTCAAAATGAGTAAAATTGCCTAAGTTTTAGTGTTGCATTATTCAAAACTCAAAATATATAGAAAACACATATAAATGTTGAATCTTTTGATTGTAAACATGCTAAAAAAAAGTAAAATTACCTAAGTTTTGGTGTTACATTATTCAAAACTCAGAAATTATAGTAAATGCACATAAAATTTGAATCTTTTGATTGATTGTAAACATGCTCAAAAGGAATAAAACTACCTAATTTCTAGTGTTGTATTATTCAAAACTAAAAAATTATAAGAAACATGCATAAATTTTGAATCTTTTGATGGCAAACATGCTCAATATGAGTTAAAATGCCTAATTTTTAGTGTTTGTTACTCAAAACTAAGGTTATAGGAAATATGCAAAAAGTTTGAATCTTTTGATTGTAAACATGTTTAAAATGAGTAAAACTACCTAAGTTTTGCTATTGTATTATTCAAAAATCATAAATTATAGGAAATGCACCTAAAGTTTGAATCTTTTGATTGTAAACATGCTCAAAATGAGAAAAACCACCTATGTTTTGGTGTTGCATTATTCAAAACTCCAAAATTATAGGAAACTAGCAAAAATGTTGAATCTTTTGATTGTAAACATGCTCAAAATGTGTAAAAAGGCCTAAGTTTTGGTGTTGCATTATTGAAAACTAAAAAATTATAGGAAACATGCATAAAATTAGAATCTTTTGATTGTAAACATGATCGAAATGTGTAAAATTGCCTAGATTTTGGTGTTGCATTATTGAAAACTTAAAAAGTATAGGAAACATGCATAAAATTAGAATCTTTTGATTGTAAACATGATCGAAATGAGTCAAATTGCCTAAATTTTGGTGTTGCATTATTCAAAACACAAAAAATTATAGGAAACATGCATAAAGTTTGAATCTTTTGACTATAAACATGCTTAAAATGAGTAAATTGCCTAAGTTTTGGTGTTACATTATTCAAAACACAAAAAATATAGGAAATGTGCATAAATTTTGAATCTTTTGATTGTAAACATGCTCAAAACAAGTAAAACCACTTAAGTTTTTGTGTTGCATTATTCAAAAACTCAAAAAATAAAGTAAACACACAAAGTTTGAATATTATGATTGTAAACATGCTCAAAATACGTAAAACCACCTATGTTTTGGTGTTACAATATTCAAAACTCAAAAATTATAGGAAATGTGCATAAAATTTAAATCTTTTGATTGTAAACATGCTCAAAACAAGTAAACCTACCTAAATTTTGGTGTTGCATTATTTAAAACTCAAAAAATATAGGAAATATACATAAATTGTGAATCTTTTGATTGTAAAAATGCTTGAAATGAGTAAAACAACCTATGTTTTGGTTTTATATTATTCAAAACTCAAAAATTATAAGAAATATGCATAAATTTTGAATCTTTAGATTGTAAACATGATTGAAATGAGTAAAACTGTGTATGTTTTGGTGTTACATTATTCAAAACTCCAAAATTAAAGGAAACACGAATAAAGTTTGAATATTTTGACCATAAACATGTTCAAAAGGAGTAAACCCACCTAAGTTTTAGTGTTACAAAACTCAAAAAATTATAGGAAAGGTACAAAAAAAATTATTCTTTGGATTGTAAACATGCTTGAAATGAGTAAAATTACCTAGGTTTTAGTGTTGCATTACTCAAAACTAAAAAATTATAAAAAATACACATAAAATTTGAATTTTTTTATTATAAACATGCTCCACATGAGTTAAACTACCTATGTTTTGGTGTTGCATTATTCAAAACTCAAAAATTATAGGAAATGTGCATAAAATTTGAGTCTTTTGATTGTAAAAATGTTTGAGAGGTGTAAAACCTCCTTAATTTTGGTGATGCATTATTCAAAACTTAAAAATTATAAAAAATGCACATGAAGTTTAAATCTTTTGATGGTAAACATGCTCCAAATGAGGAAAACCACTTATGTTTTGATTTTACATTATTTAAAACTCAAAAATTATAAGAAACACACAAAGTTATAATATTTTGATTGTAAACATGCTCAAAATGAGTAAAATCACTTATGTTTTGGTTTTGCTCTATTCAAAACTCAAAAATTATAGGAAATGTGCATAAATTTTGAATCTTTTGATTGTAAATATGCAAAAAATGAGTAAAACCATCAAAGTTTTGGTGTTGCATTATTCAAAACTCAAAAATTATAAAAATCACACATAAAGATTGAATCTTTTAATTGTAAACATGCTCGAAGCAAGTAAAACCACCTAATTTTTGGTGTTGTATTATTTAAAACTTAAAAACTATATAAAACACCATAAAGTTTGAATCTTTTGATTGTAAACAAACTCAAAATGAGTAAAACCACATAAGTTTTGGTGTTACATTATTCAAAACTCAAAAATTATAGGAAACGTGCATAAAGTTTAAATCTTCTAATTTTAAACATGTTTGAAATGAGTAAAACTACCTATGTTTTGGTGTTGCATTATTCAAAACTCAAAAATTATTGGAAATACACATAAATTTGGAGTCTTTTAATTATAAACATAGTTGAAATTAGTAAAACCACTTAAGTTTTGGTGTTGTATTATTCAAACTCAAAAATTATAGGAATTGTGCATAAAGTTTGAATCTTTTAATTGTAAACATGCTCAAAACAAGTAAAACCACTTACATTTGGGTGTTGCATCATTCAAAACTCAAAAATTAAATAAAACGTGAATAAATTTTGAATCTTTTGATTGTAAGCATGCTCTAAATGAGTAAAACCACTTAATTTTTGGTGTTGCATTATTCAAAACACAAAAATTATAGATGTGTGAATATATTGATTATAAACATGCTAGAAATGAGTAAAACTACCTATGTTTTGATGTTGCATTATTCAAATCTCAAAAATTATAGGAAACACACATAAAATTTGAATTTTTTAATTATAAACTTGATCAAAATGAGTAAAAGCACATAAGTTTTGGTGTTTCATTATTCAAAACTCAAAAATTATAGTAAACTTGCATAAAGTTTGAACCTTTTGATTGTAAACAAGCATGAAACGAGTAAAATCGATTAAGTTTTAGTGTTTCATTATTTAAAACTAAAAAAATATAGGAAAGGTGAATAAAATTTGAATCTTTTGATTGTAAACATGCTCAAAATGAGTAAAACAACTTAAGTTTTGGTGTTGCATTGTTCAAAATTCAAAAATTATAGAAAACATTCATAGAGTTTGGATCCTCTTATTATAAACATGCTCAAAATGAGTAAAATCAATTAGATTTTTGTGTTGCATTATTCAAAACTCAAAAATTATAGGAAACACACATAAAGTTTGAATCTTTTGATTGTAAACATGCTTGAAATGAGTAAAACTACCTAATTTTTGGTGTTGCATTATCCAATACTCAAAAATTATAGAAAATGTTCACAAAGTTAGAATATTTTTATTGTAAACATGCTTTAAATAGATAAAACCACTCATGTTTTATTGTTCCAGCATTCAAAACTCAAAAATTAAAGGAAACATGCATAAATTTTGAATCTTTTGATTTTAAATATGCTTGAAATGAGTAAAAGTGCTTATGTTTTGGTGTTACATTAATCAAAACTAAAAAATTATAGGAAATATGCATACAGTTTGAATCTTTTGATTGTAAACATGTTATATATAAATGAGTAAAAACACCAAAATTTTACTGTTGCATTATTCAAAACTAAAAAATAATAAGAAACATGCATAAAGTTCTTTTGATTGAAATATACTCAAAATGAGTAAAATTGCCTAAGTTTTGGTGTTGCATAAAGTTTGAATCTTTTTATTGTAAACATGCTCAAAATGTGTAAAATTGCCTATGTTTTGTTGTTGGTTTATTAAAACTAAAGTTTTATAGGAAATGCACATAAATTTTAAATCTTTTGATTGTAAACAAGCTCAAAACAAATAAAAATGCTTAAGTTTTGGTTCTGCATTATTAAAAACTCAAAAATTATAGGAAAAACGGACAGATTTAGAATATTTTGATTGTAAATATGCCCAAAACAAGTAAAATCACATAAGTTTTTGTGTTTCATTATTCAAAACTAAAAAATCATAGGAAACACACATAAACTTGGAATCTTTTGATTGTAAACATGCTCAAAATGAGTAAAAATGCCTAAGTTTTGGTGTTGCATTATTCAAAACTCAAATTATAGGAAATGCACAAGCTTGAATATTTTGATTTTAAACATGCTTGAAATGATTAAATCTGCCTAAATTTTGATGTTACATTATTCAAAACTCAAAAAATTTAGGAAATATACATAAAGTTTGAATCTTTTAATTATAAACATGCTCAAAATGAGTAAAACTACATAAATTTTGTCATTTTATTATTCAAAACATAAAAATTATATCAAACTAGCATAAAGTTTGAATTTTGATTGTAAACATGCTTTAAATGGGTAAAATTATCAATGTTTTGGTATTGTAATATTCAAAACTCAAAAATTATAGGGAACACACATAAAGTTTGAATCTTTTGATTATAAACATACTCAAAATGAGTAAAACTATCTAAGTTTTGGTATTGCATTATTCAAAACTCAAAAAATATATGAAACACACATAAATTTTGAATCTTTTGATTGTAAACATAATCCAAATGAGTAAACCCACCTAAGTTTTGGTGTTGCATTATTCAAAACTCAAAAATTATAGAAAACATGTATAAAGTTTGAATCTTTTGATTATAAACATGCTTAAAATGAGTAAAATTAATTAAGTTTTGGTGTTGCATTATTCAAAACTCAAAAATTATAGGAATCACATATAAAATTTAAATCTTTTGATTGTAAACATACTCAAAATGAGTAAAATTACTTATGTTTTGGTGTTGCACTATTCAAAACTCAAAAATTATAGAAATGTACATAAATGAGTAAAACTAAATAAGTTTTGGTGTTGCTTTAATCAAAACTCAAAAAATATAAGAAATGCACATAAATTTTGAATCTTTTGATTCAAAACATGCTCAAAATGAGTAAAACCACTTAAGTTTTAGTGTTGCATTATTCAAAACTCTAAAATTAGAGGAAATATTCATAAAGCTTAAATTTTTTTTAATTTTAAACATGCTCCAAATAAGTAAAATTGCTTTAGTTTTGGTCTTGCATTATTCAAAACTCAAAAATTATAAGAAACATGCATAACATTTTAATATTTTGATTACATAAACATGCTCTAAATGAGAAAAAACACTTCAATTTTAGTGTTGCATTATTTAAAATGCAAGAATTATAGGAAATATGCATAAAGTTTGAATATTTTGATTGTAAACATGCTTGAAATGAGTAAAACCACTTAAATTTTGGTGTCACATTATTCAAAACTCAAAAATTATAGGAAACATGCATAAAGTTAAAATATTTTGATTGTAAACATGATCAAAATGAGTAAAACTACTCAAGTTTTGGAGTTGCATTATTCAAAACTCAAAAATTGTAAGAAATGTGCATAAATATTGAATATTTTGATTACAAACATGCTCGAAATGAGTAAAACTATCTAAGTTTTAGTGTTGTATCATTCAAAACTCAAAAACTATAGGAAATACTATAAATTTTAAATATTTTTATTGTAAACATTCTTGAAATGAGTAAAAACCACATAAATTTTGGTGTTGAATTATTAAAAACTCAAAAATTATATGAAACATGCATAAAGTTTAAATCTTTTGATTTTAAACATGCTCAAAATGAGTAAAATTGCCTATGTTTTGGCACTACATTATTCAAAATAAAAAATTGTAGGAAACATGCATAAAGATTGAATCTTTTGATTTTAAACATGCTCAAAATGATTAAAATAGCCTAAGTTTTGGTGTTATTTTATTTAAATTTAAAAAATATCAGAAACTACCTAAGTTTTAGTGTTGCATTATTCAAAACTTAAAAATTATAAGAAACATGCATAAAATTTGAATATTTTGATTGTAAACATGCTTAAAATGAGTAAAACCACCTAACTTTTGGTGTTGCATTATTCAAAACGCAAAAATTATAGGAAATGCCATAAAATTTGAATCTTTTGATTTTAAACATGGTCAAAATGAGTAAAACAATATATAAAACGTGCATAATGTTTAAATCTTTTGATTTTTGTGTTGCATTATTGAATACTCAAATAATATAGAAAATTTGCATAAAGTTTGAATCTTTTTATTGTAAATATGCTAAAAATGAGTAAAATTACCTATGTTTTGGTATTGCATGATTCAAAACTCAAAAATTATAAGAATTACACATAAAATTTAAATCTTTTGATTGTAAACATGCTCAAAACAAGAAAAAATGCCAAAGTTTTGGTGTTACATTATTCAAAACTCAAGAATTATAATAAACATGCATAAAATTTCAATCTTTTTATTGTAAACATGCTCAAAAGGAGTAAAACTACCTAGCTTTTGATGTTGCATTCTTCAAAACTCAAAAATTATAGGGAACACACATAAAGTTTGAATCTTTTGATGTTGAACATGCTCAAGATGTGCAAAAATGCCTAAGTTTTGGTATTTCATTATTCAAAACTGAAATTATAGGAAACATGCATAAAGTTTAAATCTTTTGATTGTAAACATGCTTGAAATAAGTAAAACTACCTAACCTTTGGTGTTGTATTATTCAAAACATGAAAAAAATAGGAAATGAACATAAAGTTTGAATCTTTTGACAATAAACATTCTTGAACTGAGTAAAATCACCTAAGTTTTGGTGTTATATTATTCAAAACTAAAAAATTATAGGAAACATGCATAAAAGTTGAATCTTTCGATTGTAAAAATGCTCAAAATGAGTAAACCACCTAAGTTTTCATGTTGCATTATTCAAAAATAAAAAATTATAGGAAATATGCATAAAGTTTGAATCTTTTGATTGTAAACATGATCAAAATGAGTAATAATGCCTAAGTTTTGGTGTTACATTATTTCAAACTCAAAAATTATAAGAAACACACATAAAGTTTGGTGTTTCATTATTCAAAACTCAAAAAATTATTGGAAATGCACATAAATATTTAATCTTTTGATTGTAAACATGTTTAAAGTGAGTAAAACTACCTAAGTTTTGATGTTACATTATTCAAAACTCAAGAATTATACGAAATGTGGATGAAGTTTGAATATTTTGACTGTAAACATGCTCAAAATGATTAAAACCACTTAAGTTTTTATGTTGCATTATTTAGAACTCAAAAATTAAAGGAAATAAGGATAAAGTTTGAATATTTTTATTGTAAACATGCTTGAAATGAGTAAAACCACCTAAGTTTTGGTGTTGCATTATTCAAAAGTCAAAACTTATAGGAAACATGCATAAATTTTGAATATTTTTATTGTAAACATGCTTGAAATAAGTAAAACTACCTAAGTTTTGGTGTTGCATTATTAAAAACTCAAAAATTATAGAAAACATGCATAAAGTTTGAATCTTTTGATTGTAAACATGATCAAAAAGAGTAAAACCACCTATGTTTTAGTATTTTATTATTCAAAACTCAAAAATTATATGAAATATGCATATAGTTTGAATTTTTTAATGGTAAACATGCTCAAAATGAGCAAAAATGCCTAACATTTGGTGTTGCATTATTCAAAATTGAAATTATAGGAAACACACATTAATTTTGAATTTTTTAATTGTAAACATACTTGAAATGAGTAAAACCACCTAAGTTTTGGTGTTGCACTATTTCAAAATTAAAAATTAGTGGAAACACACCAAAACATTGAATTTTTTGATTAAAACATGCTCAAAATGAGTAAAACTTCCTAGGTTTTGGTGTTGCATTACTCAAAACTCAAAAATTATGTGAAATGGATATAAAGTTTAAATCTTTTGATTCTGAACATGCTCAAAATGTATAAAACCATATAAGTTTTAGTGTTACATTATTCAAAACTCAAAAATTATAAGAAACATGCATAAAATTTGAATCTTTGGATTTTAAACATGCTTGAAATGAGGAAAATAGCTTAAATTTTGGTGTTACATTATTCAAAACTAAGACATTATAGGAAATGTGCATAAAATTTGAATATTTTAATTCTAAACAAGCTTTAAATGAGGAAAATCACTTAAGTTTTGGTGTTGCATTATTCAAAAGTCAAAAATTATAGGAAACATACATAAAGTTTTATTCTTTTGATTGTAAACATGATCTAAATGAGTAAAACCACTTAATTTTTGGTGTTGCATTATTCAAATCTCAAAAATAATAAGAAATGTGCATAAAGTTTGAATCTTTTGATTGCAAACATGCTCAAATAGAGTGAAACCGCTTAAGTTTTAGTGTTGCATTATTCAAAACTCAAAAATTATAGGAAAAGTGCATAAGCATGCTCAAAATGAGTAGAACCACCTAAGTTTTGGTGTTTCATTATTCAAAAATCAAAAACCATAGAAAACACCATAAAGTTTGAATCTTTTGATTGTAAACATGCTTGAAATGAGTAAAACAACATGAGTTTTGGTGTTGCATTATTCAAAACTCATAAATTATAGGAAACACGTATAAAGTTTAAATCTTTTGATTTTAAACATGCATGAAATGAATAAAACTACCTAAGTTTTAGTGTTTCATTATTTAAAACTCAAAAATTATAGGAAACATGAATAAAGATTGAATCTTTTGATTTTAATAATGCTCAAAATTTGCAAAAAAAATAAATTTTGGTGTTGCATTATTTATAACTCATAAATTATAGGAAACACACATAAAGTTTGAAACTTTTCATTATAAACATGCTCGAAATAAGAAAAACCACTTATGTTTTGGTGTTACATTATTCAAAACTCAAAAATTATAGGAACCATGCATAAAGTTTGAATATTTTAATAATAAACATGCTTGAAATGAGTAAACCCAATT
Organism: Torreya grandis; assembly: GCA_037957365.1. Classification (NCBI taxonomy): domain Eukaryota; kingdom Viridiplantae; phylum Streptophyta; class Pinopsida; order Cupressales; family Taxaceae; genus Torreya; species Torreya grandis. The sequence continues at coordinate 1,345,615 of JARHVA010002795.1, forward strand.
ACATTTTAATGTTGCATCATTCAAAACTTAAAAATTAAAGGAAACAAAAATAATTTTTGCATCTTTTTAATTATTAACCTGATATAAATAAGTAAAATTGCTTAAGTTTTGTGTTGCATTATTTAAAACTCAAATTATAGGAAAGTTGCATAAAGATTGAAAATTTTGATTGTAAACATAAAAATGAGTAAAACTGGCTAAATTTTAGTGTTGCATTATTCGAAAGTCAAAAATTATAGAAAGTACATAAATTTTGAATCTTTTGATTGTATACATGATCAAAATGAGTAAAACAACCTAATTTTTGTTGCATTATTCAAAACTCAAAAATTATTGTAAACTCACATAAAGTTTGAACCTTTTGATAGTAAATAAGCTCAAAACAAGTAAATCACTTAAGTTTTGGTGTTGTATTATTCAAAACTTAAAAATTATAAGAAACATGCATAAAATTTAATTCTTTTGATTGTAAACATGCTTGAAATGAGTAAAATAACTTAAGTTTTGGTGTTACATTATTCAAAACTCAAAATAGGAAACAAGCATTAAGTTTTGAATCTTTTTATTATAAACATGCTCAAAATGAGTAAAACCATTTAAGCTTTTGTGTTGCATTATTCAAAGCTAAAAAATTATAAGAAACACACATAAATTTTGAATCTTTTGATTTTAAACATGCTCAAAACAAATAAAATCACTTAACTTTTAGTGTTGGATTATTAAAAATTCAAAAATTATAGGTAACATGCATAAAGTTTAAATTTTTTGATTGTAAACATGCTTAAAATGAGTAAAACCACTTAAGTTTTAGTGTTTCATTATTCAAAACTCAAAAATTATAGGAAATGCCCACAAATTTTGAATATTTTGATTGTAAACATGCTCAAATGAGTAAAACCACTTAACTTTTCATATTACATTATTCAAAACTCAAAAATTATATGAAACATGAATATTGTTTAAATTTTATGATTTAGAAACATCCTCAAAATGAGTAAAACTACCTAAGTTTTGGTGTTGCATTATTTAAAACTCAAAAATTATAAGAAACATGCTTAAAGTTTAAATATTTTGATTATAAACATGCTCAAAATGAGTAAAACCATCTAAATTTTAGTCTTGTAATATTCAAATCTAAAAAATTATATGAAATGCACAAAAACTTTGAATCTTTTGATTGTAAACTTCCTTTAAATGAGTAAAATTGCCTAAGTTTTGGTGTTTTATTATTCAAACCTCAAAAATTATAGGAAATATGCATAAAGTTTGAATCTTTTGATTTTAAAATTTTTGAGATGTGTAAAATTGCCTAATTTTTGGTGTTGCATTATTCAAAACTCAAAAATTATAGGAAATGCACATAAAGTTTGAATATTTTAATTGTAAACTTTCTCAAATGAATAAAAATGCCTAAATTTTGGGGTCATATTATTCAAAACTCAAATTATAAGAAACACACATAAATTTTAAATCTTTTAATTGTAAATATGCTTGAAATGAGTAAAACTACCCATGATTTGATTTTGCATTGTCAAAAAATCAAAAATTAGAAGAAACATGCATAAGTTTGAATCTTTAGATTGTAAGCATGCTCAAAATGAGTAAAACCACTTAAGTTTTGATGTTGCATTATTCAATACTCAAAAATATAGGAAACACACATAAAGTTTGATTTTTTTAATTGTAAACATGCTTGAATTGAGTAAAACCACATTATTTTTGGTGTTATATTATTCAAAACTCAAAAATTATAAGAAACATGCATCAAGTTTGAATCTTTAGATTGTAAACATGCTCAAAATGAGTAAACCCACCTAAGTTTTTGTGTTGAATTATTCAAAACTCAAAAGTTATAGGAAATGCACATAAAGTTTGAATCTTTTGATTGTAAACATGCTCAAAATGAGTAAAACTACCTAACTTATTTTGTTTCATTATTTAAAACTCAAAAAATAGAGGAAACATAAATAAATATTGAATATTTTGATTGTAAACATGCTCAAAATGAGTAAAATCACTTAGGTTTTGTTGTTACATTATTCAAAACTCAAAAATTATAAGAAATGCACATAAAATTTGAGTCTTTTAATTGTAAACATGCCCCCAAATGAGTAAAACTACATGCATTTTGGTGTTGCATTATTCAAAACTCTATAATTATAGGAAACATGCATAAATTTGAAATCTTTTGATTGTAAACATGCTCAAAATGAGTAAAATTGCCAAGGTTTTGGTGTTGCATTATTTAAAAATAAAAAATTATAAGAAAAGTGCATAAATTTTGAATCTTTTGATTGTAAACATGCTCAAAATGAGTAAAACAACATACATTTAGGTGTTGCATTATTCAAAACTCAATAATTATAGGAAACTTTCATAAAGTTGAAAACTTTTAATTGTAAACATGCTCGAAACAAGTAAAATTGCCTATGTTTTCATGTTGTATTATTCAAAACTCAAAAATTATAAAAAAAAGTGAATAAAGTTTGAATTTTTTGATTTTAAAAATACTCACAATGATTAAAACTACTAAATATTGGTGTTGCATTATTCAAAAATAAAAATTTATAGGAAATACATGTAAAAATTAGATCTTTTGATTTTAAACATGCTGGAAATGAGTAAAATGACATATGTTTTGGTGTTGTATTATTCAAAACTCAAATAATATAGGAAACATGCATAAAGTTTAGACTTTATGCATGTTTATCATAATTGCATCACAATTTTTAAATTTGAATGATATGTAATATTGAGGCTCAAGTAGTTTTGAACATGTTTAAGATCCAAAGATTCAAATTTTATGCACATTTATCAAGATGCATCACAAATTTTAAATTTGAATGATATGTAATACCAAATCTTAAGTCATTTTAAATGTATTTAATATCTAAAGATTAAAAATTTATACACGTTTCTCATGACGCATTACAACTTTAAAATTTAAATGATATGTAATACTAAAGCTTAAGCAAATTTGAATTTAAATGATATGTAATACTAAAGCTTGTTTGAATGTATTTAGATCTAAATATTTGAGTTTATGCATATTTCTCATAATGCATCATAACTTTGACATTTCAATGATATGTAATATTGAAGCTTAAGTCATTTTGAGTGTGTTTGAGATCTAGAGATTCAAATTTTATTCACATTTTTATGATGCATTGAATTTTTAAAATTTGAAGGATATGTAATACCAAAACTTAAGTGATTTTAAAAGTGTTTAAGATATAATTACTCAAATATTATGAACATTTATCATGATGCATCACAACTTTAAAATTTTAATGATATGTAATACTAACAATTCTAGTGGTTTTGAACATGTTTAAGATCCAAAGATTCTAACTTTTTACATGTTTCTCATGATGCATCGCAACTTTCAAATTTGAATGATATGTAATACCAAAGCTTAAGCATCTTTGAATGTGTTAAGATTCCAATATTTGATATGTATGCATGTTTCTCATGATGTATCACAACTTTGAAATTTAAATGATATGAAAGCTTAAGTGGTTTAGAACATATTTAGTAACCAAAGATTCAAACTTAATGCATGTTTCTCATGATGAATCAAAACATTGAAATTTGAATGATATTTAATATCAAAGATTAAGCATTTTTTAATGTCTTTAAGATCCAAAGATTCAAACTTTATGCATGTTTCTCAAAATGCATCACAAATTTAAAAATTGAATAATGTATTACTTAATCTTAAGTAGTTTTGAAGGTGTTTAAGATTCAAAGATTCAAACATTATGTATGTTCATCATAATGCATGACAACTTTAAAGTTTGAATGATATGAAATACCAAAGCTTATGCATTTTTTAACATGTTTAAGATCCAAATGTTTGAGATTTATACATGTTTATTATGATGCATTGTAACTTTGAAATTTGAATGATATATAATACTGAAGTTTAAGTAGATTTGTAATTGTTTAAGATCCAAAGATTTGAACTTGATACACATTTCTCATGATACATCACAACATTGAAATTTGAATGATATGTATCACAAATTTAAAGTTTGAATGATATGTAATACTAAAAATTAAGCAATTTTGAACATGTTTAAGATCCAAAGATTTAAAATTTATTCTCATTTCTCATGATACATCACAACTTTGAAATTTGAATGATATGTAATACCAAAGCTTTAATAGTTTTTAATATGTTTAAGATCTAAAGATTTGAACTTTATGAGTGTTTCTCATAAAACATCACAACTTTGAAATTTGAATGGTATATAATAATATTTAAGCTTAAGTGGTTTTGAATGTGTTTGAGTTCTAAAGATTAAAATTTTATGTGCATTTCTCATAATGCATCATAAATTTAAAATTTGAATGATATGTAATACTAAAGCTTAAGTGCTTTTGAATGTATTTGAGATCTAAAAATTCTAAATTTATGTAAATTTCTCATAATGTAGCACAACTTTGAAATTTAAATGATATGTAATATTGAAGCTCAAGTGGTTTTAAATGTATTTAAATTCCAAATATTTTAACTTTATCTACATTTATAATGATGCATCAAAACTCTAAAATTTTATGGATATGAAATACCTAAATTTAAGTAGTTTTGAACATATTTAAGATCTAAAGATTCAAAATTTATGTGTGTTTTTTATGATGCATCACAACTATGAAATTTGAATGATATGTAATATTGAAGCTTAATTAGTTTTGAAATTATTTAAGATCCAAAGATTCAAACTTTATGAGCATTTCTCATGATGCATTGCAACTTTAAAATTTGAATGATATGTAATACTGAAGCTTAGGTAGTTTTGAATATTTTTAAGATCAAAAGATTCAAACTTTGTACACATTTATATGATGCATGAAAACTTTGAAATTTGGATGATATTTAATATCAAAGATTATGCCATTTTGAATGTGTTTAAAATCCAAATATTTGAGCTTTATGTGTGTTTCTCATGATACATCACAAATTTAAAATTTGAATGATATGTAATACCGAAGCTTAAGTAATTTTGAATGTGTTTAAGATTACAAATTTTATGAGTATTTCTCATTATGCATCACAACTTTGAAGTTTGAATGATTTGTATTTAAGTTTAAGTGGTTTTGAATATGTTTAAGATCCAAAAAATTTAAATTTTATACATATTTTTCATGATGTATGACAACTTTCAAATTTTAATAATATGTAATACCGAAGCTCAAGTGGTATTTAACATATTTAAGATCCAAAGATTCAAATTTTATGCACATTTTTCATGATGCATCTCAATTGTAAAATTTGAATGATATGTAATACCAAAGCTTAAATATTTTTTTAATATATTTAAGATGCAAATATTTGAACATATGTGTGTTTCTCATGATGCATCACAACTTTAAAATTTTAATGATATGAAATATTTAAACTTAAGTAATTTTTAACATGTTTAAAATCCAAAGATTCAAACTTTGTGTTTCATTTGATGCATCACAAATTTGAAATTTGAATGACATGTAATACCAAAACTTAAGCATTTTTAAAGGTGTTTAACATCCAAAAATTTGTGCATTTATCAAGATGTATCACATTTTTAAAGTTTGAATGATATGTAATACTAAAGCTTATGTAGTTTTAAATGTGTTTAAGATCTAAAGATTTAAACTTAATACACATTTTACATAATGCATCACAACTTTAAAATTTGAATGATATATAATATTTAAGCTGAAGTGATTTTGAAAGTGTTTAAAATCCAAAGATTCAAAATTTATGTGCATTTTTCATGATTTATCACAGCATTAAACTTTGAATAATATCTAATATTAAAACTTAAGCAATTTTGAATGTGTTTAAGATCTTAAAATTTGAACTGTGTGCATATTTTTTATAATGCATCGTAACTTTGAAATTTGAATGATATGTTATATTGAAGCTTAAGTAGTTTTGAATGTGTTTAACATCTAACTTTATGCATGTTTATCATGATGCATTACAACTTTAAAATTTGAATGATATGTAATATCAAATCTTAAGTAGTTATGAGCATGTTTAAAATCTAAATATTCAAATTTTATGCACATCTCTCATAATGCATCACAAATTTTAAATTTCAATGATGTAATACTAAATATTTAGTAGTTTTAAAATTATTTAAGATTCACATATTCAAAATTTATGTATGTTTATCATAAGCATCATAAATTTTAAATTTGAATGATTTGTAATACCAAATCTCAAGCACTTTTCAATGTCTTTTAGATCCAAAGATTTGAAGTTTATGCATATTTCTCATAATGCATCACAAATTTGAAAGATATGTAATATTGAAGCTTAAGTGGTTTTTAATGTATTTAAGATCTAAATATTCAAAATTTATGCATATTTCTCATAGTGAATCACAAATTTAAAATTTGAATATGTAATACCAAAGCTTAAGTAGTTTTGAACAGGCTTAAGATTCAAAGATTTGAATTTTGTGCGCATTTCTCATGATGCATCAAAAATTTTAAATTTGAATGATATGTAATATTGAAGTTTTAGTGATTTTTAATGTGTTTAACATCTAAAGATTCAAATTTTATGCACATTTTTCATGATGCATCGTAACTTTGAAATTTGAATGATATGTTATATTGAAGCTTAAGTAGTTTTGAATGTGTTTAACATCTAACTTTATGCATGTTTATCATGATGCATTACAACTTTAAAATTTGAATGATATGTAATATCAAATCTTAAGTAGTTATGAGCATGTTTAAAATCTAAATATTCAAATTTTATGCACATCTCTCATAATGCCTCACAAATTTTAAATTTCAATGATGTAATACTAAATATTTAGTAGTTTTAAAATTATTTAAGATTCACATATTCAAAATTTATGTATGTTTATCATAAGCATCATAAATTTTAAATTTGAATGATTTGTAATACCAAATCTCAAGCACTTTTCAATGTCTTTTAGATCCAAAGATTTGAAGTTTATGTATATTTCTCATAATGCATCACAAATTTGAAAGATATGTAATATTGAAGCTTAAGTGGTTTTTAATGTATTTAAGATCTAAATATTCAAAATTTATGCATATTTCTCATAGTGAATCACAAATTTAAAATTTGAATATGTAATACCAAAGCTTAAGTAGTTTTGAACAGGCTTAAAATTCAAAGATTTGAATTTTGTGCGCATTTCTCATGATGAATCAAAAATTTTAAATTTGAATGATATGTAATATTGAAGTTTTAGTGATTTTTAATGTGTTTAACATCTAAAGATTCAAATTTTATGCACATTTTTCATGATGCATCGTAACTTTGAAATTTGAATGATATGTAATATAGAAAATTAAGTGGTTTTGAACATGTTTAAAATTTAAATATTCAAAATTTATGCACATTTATCATAATTCATTGTAACTTTAAAATTTGAATGGTATGTAATACTAAAGCTTAAACAATTTTAGACATGTTTAAGATCATAAATTTTGAACTTTGTGCATTTTTCTCATAACGCATAGTAACTTTTAAATTTAAATTATGTGTAATACCAAAATTGAATAGATTTTGAATGTGTTTAAGATCTAAAAATTTGAAATTTATGAATAATTCTCATGATGTATCACAACTTTAACATTTAAATGATATATAATACCAAAGCTTAATCAGTTTTGAATATGTTTAAGATCCATATATTTGAAAATTATGTACATTTTTTATGATGCATCACAAATTTAAAGTCTGAATGATATGTAATACAAAATCTTAAGTGGTTTTGAATGTGTTTAAGATATAAAGATTTAAACTTTATGTGCATTTCTCATGATGCATCACAATTTTAAAATTTGAATTATATGTAATACCGAAGGTTAATCAGTTTTAAACATGTTTAAGATATAAAGATTCAAATTTTATACATATTTTTATGATCCATCAAAACTTTTAAATTTGAATGATATATAAAATTGAAGCTTAAGTAGTTTTGAATGTGTTTAAGATCCAGAGATTAAAAAATTATGTGCATTCATATGATGCATTATAATTTTGAAATTTTAATGATATATAACACCAAAAAATAAGTAGTTTTAAAGATATTTAAGATCAAAAGATTCAAACTTTATGTGCATTTATCATTATGCATCACAACATTTAAGTTTGAATGATTTGTAATAATGAAGCTTAAGCAGTTTTAAACATGTTTAAAATCTAAATATTCAAATTTTGTGTGTTTCTCATGATGCATCAAATTTTTGAAATGTTAATGATATGTAATACTTATTCGTAAGTGGTTTTGAATGTATCATAACTCTAAAATTTGAAGGATATATACTATTAAATACTAAACAATTTTGAACATGTTTAAGATTCAAAGATTTGAATTTTATGCACATTTTTCATGATATATCATAACTTTAAAATTTGAATGATATATAATACTAAATCTTAAGTAGTTTTGAATGTGTTTAAGATCCAAGTATTTAAAATTTATACATGTGTTTCTTATAATACATCATAACTTTGAAATTTGAATGATATGTAATATTGAAGCTTAAACAATTTTAAACATGTTTAAGATCTAAAGATTTGAACTTTATGAGCATTTTTAATGATGTATTACAACTTTGAAATTTAAATGATATGTAATATTGAAGCTTTAATGGTTTAAAATGTGTTTAAGATCCAAAGATTCAAACTTTATGCATATTAATCATAATGTATCACAACTTTGAAATTTGAATGATATGTAACACTAAAGCTTAGGTGGTTTTGAACCTATTTAAGATCTAAAGATTTGAAATTTATGCATGTTTATTATAATGAATCACAATTTTTGAATTTGAATGATATGTAATACCTAAGATTAAGTGGTTTTGAATGTGTTTAAGATCTAAAGTTTCTAACCTTATGCACATTTCTCATGATGCATCACAACTTTGATATTTGATTGGTATGTAATATCAAAGCTTAAGCGATTTTACATTTGTTTAAAATCCAAAGATTTAAATTTTATAAGTATTTTTCATAATACATCACAACTTTAAAGTTTGAATGGCATGTAATACCAAAGCTTAAGTGGTTATGAAGGTGTTTAAGATCCAAACATTCTAAATTTATGTGTGTTTCTCATTATACATCATGAATTTGAAATTTGAATGATATTTAATATCAAAGCTTAAGTGGTTTTGAACCTATTCAAGATATAAATATCTAAAATTTATGCATGTTTCTCATAATGCATTGAAACTTTAAAATTTAAATGATTTTTAATACCTAAGCTTAAGTAGTTTTAAACATATTTAAGATCCAAAAATTCAAACTTCATGTGCATTTCTCATAATGCATCACAACTTTGAAATTTGAATGATATGTAATATTGAAGCTTAAGTGGTTTTGAATATTTTTAAGATCTAAAGATACAAATGTTATTCACATTTATCATTATGCATCATAACTTTGAAATTTAAATGATATGTAATATTAAAAATTAAGTGTTTTATAATATGTTTAAGATCCAAATATTCAAAATTTATGTAAATTTGTCATAATGCATCATAATTTTGAAATTTGAATGATATGTAATACTAAAGTTTAAGTGATTTTGAACCTATTTATGGTATAAATATTTGAACTTTATGTGAATTTCCCATAATGTATCACAACATTGAAATTTGAATGTGTTTAAGATCAAAAGATATGAATTTTTTATGCATTTTCCAAAATGCATCATAACTTTGAAACTTTAATGATATGTAATACTAAAGCTTAAATTTTTTTGAATGTGTTTAAGATTTAAAGATTAAAATTTTATGCACATTTATCATAATGCATTACTAATTTGAAATTTAAAAGATATGTAATAATGAATCTTAATGCATCACAAATTTGAAGCATCTAATGCATATATTATTTTTTTTAATACATGATTTTCCTATCCATGCTTTGAAAAAGATTGTAAATTAGTGAAAGTGATTGAAATGGTAAAGCCAAAATGTTTTACTAGTTCAAATTTCAATGTATATATTGAAGATAAAAGATTGGTCTACAAGACCAATATTTGGCCTTAAAACTTGTAATCTTTGTAGTTAGAGTGATCTATAAGTGTTAAATATTATCTTAAATATGCCATAGGTAATAGGAATTATTATTTTAGAGATTAAATTTCAAGTCTTCATGTTTGTGTTTTGAGACTAGTTGATAATTTTGAGTGGGATACTTGCCGAGAAGGGTTTGAGTCTTTATACCTTGAGTTATGAAGTCTTGAGTTATGAAGTCTAATGCTGAGTGGGATACTTGCCGAGAAGGGTTTGAGTCTTTATACCTTGAGTTATGAAGTCTAATGCTAGGTCATGTAGTGTTAGTGTGTATATATATATATATATATATATATATATATATATATATATAATTTCCATGGTTGTTTGGAAAATTTGTGTTTTTAGTTCAATTATTCAAAATAAACTTTTTGGGTATGCACAGGCCTACTATGAATAATTACTAATTATGGAATATAGATGAAAAAGCCTAATATGAACAAGTAATTTTTGTATGTGCTTCAAATAGTGGTTTGAGATTAATTTTTTTTGTTTTAGATTCTAGATGAACTTAGAAAAGGTCTAATAGTATGGAATATGATGTTTCTCTACCATGTAATGTGTTTTAATGTTCTCTAAGAAGATAAAAAGGTAATGTATGTTAACAAGGCCTAATGGGATTAGGTCTCCATGAGACCTAAAGGAGAGATAAGACCTATTTTAGAAAGGTTAAATATAAAGGGACTCAAAGCACATTTTATCCATGTCTATGAAGTGTTATAATATTCATTCCATGGCTGACCTAAGAAGATAAGAGTGCTTGGATTACTAAGAAGGAGATGAATAGGAAAATTCTTGTATATACTAGGCATTTTTGGGCCTAATAATGAATATAGAGTGAGAGAGTTAAAGTCAGGTGAATAAGAAGAGTATTGTGTGAAATTACATAAGTGGTGAAAAATATCAAATAAATGATATGAATTAGTTATAGACATATACAAAGTTTTACGAGTGCTTTCATGACAGTTTCAAGCCATAGAAGGGTTAATTGAGTGAAGAAAGTAAAGGATAGGTTTTGATTGTGTGAGAGTCATATTTGAGTGTGATAGAGTAAAAAAAGACCATCATAAGTTATGAGATGGAAATAAGAGTAAGGTGGATAGCCAAGTGTTTAGTAAGTAGGTGCTTGATTAGTAAGGGGGTTATAGCCTCCTAGTAAGTTAGTGGTCAATAAATTTAGGGGTTGATGCTCCTTATTGGGTTGGTGCTCAACTAAATTTTATTCATGGTATTATTCGACAAGTTATCCAAGATGTGTTTTAGTGGGTTTTATTTTCCTTAAGGTTTCCCACATATTTATTGTGTTTATGTGTTTTATGATCTTGTCGATTGGTCCTTATGCTTGCTAAGATATACATGATTATCTAAATGGTCTATGATTGATTAAGTAAGATTGTTTAAAGTATTAAATATTGAATCACTCCCCCACTCTTAATTATTTTGCTACCAACATTTTGTATCAAAGCATGGTCCCTTGAATCAGGTCTAAAGGTCTAAAGGAAGATCCTAGAAGCAAGGATGGCTAGTTAATAAGCTCAAGGTGGTTTATCTAATGGTAAGTATCTATTTTTCAATGGATCTAACTATGCCTTTTGGAATGTTAGGATGAATATATATTTGATGTCTCAAGATCATGATATTTGGTAATCAATTGTGGATGGTTATAGTGTTCCTCTTATTCAACCAACTAATGCAATAAGTGACAAAGCTAGTAAAAATAATTTTAAGGTAATGAATGCTATTCTTTATGTCTTATCAAAGGTAGAGTTTATGAAAGTAATGCATTCTAAGTCTGATAAAGAGATATTAGACAAATTTAAGATTGTCTATAAAGGTGACACCAAAGTAAAGATGGCCAAATTGTAAATTCATAGAAGATAGTTTGAAAGCCTAAAAAAGAATGAAGATGAAAAGATTACATCCTACCTATTGAAGGTTGATGAGGTTGTTAATAAAATTAGAGGATTGGGAGAAGAATTCAAATAATATACAGTTTAAAAATTATTGAGATCATCACTAACTCCTAAGTTTGACTCTAAGGTATCTTCAGTAGAAGAGATGAAAGATTTGGATAAGCTAGAGATGGATGGGTTTCATGGCATTTTGACTATCTACGAGACAAGAACTAATGAAGGAAGATCTCCCAAGAAGGAAAAAACTTTGAAATTTGAAAAGAAGTCAAAATCAAAGAAGGTCAAGGATGATGAATTCTCAAATGTTGATGATGATCAACTAATATCCATGTTTGCAAGAAAGTTGAGATTTGTATTTGGTAATTATGAAGGTAAGTTACCATGTAAATGTTTCAACTATGGTAAGATAAGAAGGATAATCCAAATGTCATAACAAAGATAAGTATGATTATGATGATGAAGATGACAAGAAAACATATAAGCCTGATAAAAATAAGGAGGTCATAAAGTATGAAGGTAGAAATGGAAATTTCAAGAAAAAAAAAAGCTTCTACACTAAGGAAGATAATCCTTATAATGTAAGTGACTCAAGTGAATCTAATAATGATGATGGCATTCATGAACCTAAACATGACAATAATGAAACCTTGTTTATAGCCATATAATTAGACAATAAGGGTTATTCAATTGGGAAAGGCATTATGGTTGATGTGGAATCAAATGAAAAAGAATTTGAAGTAGATCTTGAGGAAAAATTGGTAATTTTAGTAGAGGATTTGAAGTTACAAAGAAAAAATAATCATAAACTAAGATCACTAGTTAAGGACTATGAAGAGCAAATTGGCTTGTTTGAGGAAAGGCTAAATAATGCTTCCAAGGAATATGATGAAATAATCAATCAAGTTGAGGCATAGATAGATGTAGTAAATACTAGCCTAAAGGCTAAAGAAGAATATTACATCAGATATGTATCTAAAATAGAATACTTGAAAGATGAGTTTAATCAAGCATCTATTAAAGTAAAGACCTTTGTCAGCTCTGTAGAGAGCACTAAGGCTCTAGATGTATATTGAGTAGCCAAAAGTCTAAAAATGATAGGTCTTAGTTTCAAAGAAGACCAAGAGGAGGTACCTCAAGTCAAGGATAAGACTATTAAAGACAATAAGGTCAACACAAAAAGACCTATCAAACATCTAAATGATATAAGGTATGTCAATCCATTCAATGGTTATTACTATATATACAATAAGTTTTGTCATAGAGAAAGAGAGTGTTGAAGAATAATTTGGAGTACTCATGGGACTATGGAAGGAGTCACAACTCACATTAGTAAAAAGGTATGTATAAATTACAATTGTCATAATGTAGGACACATTGCAAGATTCTATCCTAACAAGGTTAGAACGTCATCTAGTCAAAACAAGAGGTTTGAAGTCTCTAGAGTGCTCAAAAGAAGACACATGAATGTTTGAAAACCAAAGATAATGAATATGAGTCATCATCAATTTACAAGCCCATGTGGTGATAGAGTTTTCTTTAAATATGAAACCAAGTCAGGAATGTCTAGTTTCGTCTCACATTGATGATCAAATGGATGATGAAGAGGTCAAACCTATAATTCAAATCAAGCCTAAAATGGTATTGAAGGACATTTAGTTAGAAGAGAGCATAGATATCTAGAAATATCCTAAATTTGAGTTATTTTATTTCCTTATGGGGAAATGGTGACTTGATTAGGCTTCATGGAGACATTAGTCAAGCATCAAAAGCATGATGGATGCTTAGTTTGAGGGGGAGCTATTCAAGTTTATGACTAAGATTTTTCTATATTAACAAGTGGTCTTGTTATCAAAATTCATCTAAAATATGTATGATTATAATAAGGGGGAACTTATTACTTTAAATATTTCAAATTTTGTATGTTGAGATATTGTAGCAAGAATGTTTAGCTATGGTAGTCTATCCATGTGTGACTCCAAATGATAATTATGTAGGACCCTTTGCCATTAATGTTAAAGGGGGAGAAAGTCTAAGAAGGGAGTTTGACCATCTTGGGGAAATGAAAGAAAGTAGACTGAATAATGTTTTTTTATCAATGAAAAAAATGGAGTTTGTTGAAAAGTTTTATCATTGAAGTCAAGGTCAAGATGGATGTCATTGATGTCAAGGTACATCTGGTAAACATATTGGGTGAAGTGGTATGTGAAAAGGAAGCATTGTGATAAAAGAGAATTAAAAATCAACCTAATATCTATCTATTGATTGAGAATTTAAAGGAAAACTAATGATTCTTCAAATGTTGATGTCAAGGTTTAGAACAAGGTAAGCATGTTTATGTACCAGTTCTTAAGTACAAGGTTCTTGAGAAGGCTTATGCATAGGACACCTAGTCTGGTACATGAAGGAACATGGTGGCTTAGTGATATGAATTAATAAAGGAATAAGAGTATCTTTAAGGACACTTGAGGATGTATATGAAGCATTTGAGCACTTAAGAGAGATTCAAGGTGAGTCTACATAGAATAGTATATGAAGCATTAGAGCACTTAGGAGAGATTCATATTAGGGTAGAACCTACAAGATTGACATGCAACTAGACTAGTTCTAGATTATGCCTAACCTAATAAGGTGCCATGAGATTTTTTCAAGGTCTATGAAGAATGAAAAATAGTCTTGTATCATGTGATAAATTACATAAGCATGTGAGTTAGGTGGATATTTCTTGGACAATAGCTAGAAGGTCCATTTCAAGGCCTAATATAGCCTATAGATCAAAAGCTTAGAGAGAAAAGAGAGAGATAGTGGATTAATGGGGTTTTAGTATCAGTTTACAAATTAATAATGGATAAATGAGAATTGGTAAAGGCATTTCATGTTTTTTAAGGTATGTTGACCAATTTTGAGGTCAAAATATGTAATAGAAAGCATGAAATGTGGTTTTGAGGTTTCCTATGTGAATAAAATGAAGAATTCTCAACTTGAGAAGAACTTTCATGTTCTTCTTGGCATGTTTAACCTCTATATGACAACATAATTCATTCATGGTAGATGGGTAATAATCCTAGTGCAAATATCCAAGCATTGGTTTCTAGAATAAGGGCCTAAGCTTTATGAATGATCATTAAGACTGCAAGATGGTCTTAACCCTCTCTAAAACCTTAACAATGACTTGATATGGAAGATATTAATGAAAATGGATTATAATGAATTTTATTAACCTATTTTTATGATTTTATCATGTATTAAACTCTCCTAAGTAGCTCTAGGTGGCATTGGTTTGTCATATAAGTGAGTGGACCCTATAAGAAAATCTTTGTTTCTTGAAAATTTATTATAGCAAATAGGGTTGACCAAGTTAAAGTTGATAAATAGATGGATGTTGAAGCTTGAAACTAATATATTATGTCCATGTTTGTTTCTAAGTATGTGTTAAACCTTAAATGTGTTAAATTGGTCATGCAAGTTGACCGATCGCTAAAAGGTCTAGTGATGCAGATAGTGAGAAAAACTAGGTTGGAGTGAGAATGAGATTAGGGATGTATTGTCATGGATTAAGAATGGATCTAGATGAATTTTTTATTTTTAAATACCTATAATACATGTTCATGTTGGTTATATTTTTTGGAGGTCAATGAAAATATTGAAAATGTTGCTCATAATTTGCCTTGTCTAAGTGTAGATGAGACAATGAAGGTGTAAGGCTATTAGATTGGTATGAATGACCATTATTATCACTTAACCATGGTATATTTATAATAGTTACCTAATTATCTCATACAATTATCCACATTCATTAGGATTATCTAAAAGTGTCTACATAATAGTTGAAAGTCATTCTCACCATGATTGTGTTTGAAGTAAAGTGACAATACTAAGTAAGGCAGTGGGAGTGATGAGTTGGAGGATCTTTACCATTAATTAAAGCATCCAATGAATATATTTTTGTATTTTAATATATGAATTTATTATCCATGATTTTAATAATCTTTTAAATAAGTGAAAGTGATTAAAATGGTAAAGCCAAAATGGGTTGACTGGTTCAGATTTGACTCTATATATTAAAGATAAAACATTGGTCTATAAGACCAATATTATGCATTTAAAATTTTAATATTTGTACTTGTGAGTGATATATAAGTTTAAAATAATATCTTAAATATTTCAAAAGTAATAGGATGTATTATTTAAGAAAGTTCAAGTCTTCTGACTGCATTTTGAGACTAGTTGATACTTCAAAGTGGGCTACTTGTAGAGAAGGGTTTGAATCTTTCTAGCCTAAGTTATGAAGTATAATTAACATAGTGATTAACCTAAGGTCATAAATTATATATATATATATATATATATATATATATATATATCTTCCATGGTTGTTTTGAAAATTTGTGTTTTCGATTCAATTATTCAAAACAGATTTTTTGGGTATGTACAGGCCTAATATGAACAAGTACTAATGATGTGTTCCAAGTAGTGGTTTTAGATAAAAATAAATTTGGATTATATTTGAAATTATAATATGTATATTTGGATGGCATATGATGTTTATATATCATGTAATGTGTTTTAATGTTCTCCAAGAAGATCAAAGGGTAACATGCTCTAATAAGACCTAATGGGATCCAGATGCATTGGTTTGTTATTCAAGACCTATAATACATGTTCATGTTGGTTATATTTTTTGGAGGTCATTAAAATATTTAAAATTTTTCTCATAGTTTTCCTTGTCTAAGTGTATATGAGACAGTGAAGGTGTAAGTGTATATGAGATTGGTATGCAAGACTAATATTATCACTTAAAAGAGAGATAAAACCGATTTGAGAAAGGTCAGATATAAAAGGACTAAAAATAACATTTTATCCATGTCTATTAAGTGTTATAAGAACCATTTCATGGCATAATTAAGAGGATAAAATTTATTGGTTTACTAAGAAGGACATGAACAAAAAAAATCTATTATATATACTAGGCATTTTTAGGCGTAATAATGAATGTAGAATGAGAGAGTTGAAGTGAAGTGAAGAAGAATAGTATTGTGTGAGATTACATAGGTGGTGAAAAATATAAAATAAATGATATGAATTAGTCATATACATCTATATAGTTTCATGAGTGATTTTATGATAGTTTCCATCCATATAAGTGCTAATTGAGTGAAGAAGGTTAAGGACAATTTTTGCTTGTGTGAGAGGTAGATTTGAATGTGATAGATCAAAAAAAGACAATCATCAGTTTTGAGAGGCAATTAAGATAAATTTGGATAGTATTAGAGTGTTTATTCTTAGGGTGCTTATTTAGTGGGTGCTTGCTAAAGTCAAGTTGGTGCTTGATAAATTTATGAGTTGTTGCTCTTTGTTGGGTTGGTGGTTAACTAAATTTGATTCATGGTCTTATAAAACAAGTTGTCTAAGTTGTGTTTTAGTTGGTTTTATTTCCCTTGAGGATTTTCCACATATTTATTATATTCATGTGTTTCATACTCTTGTGGATTGGAGCTTATGGTTGCTAAGATGTACATGCTTATCTAAATGATCTTGATTGCTTAAGTAAGATTGTTTAAAGTATTAAAGACTGATTCACACCCCCCCCCCTCTCTATTATTTTTCTTCAAAAAAATAGGGGAACTTGAGCAATCAAAGATTCAACCTTTATGTGCATTTCTCATAATGCATCATAACTTTAAAATTCTAAAAATGTCATAGTAGAACTTGAGTGGTTTTGAACATGTTTAAGATCCAAAGATTCAAAATTTATGAAAGTTTCTCATAATGCATCACAAATTTTAAATTCAAACAATGTAATACTAAAAATTGAGCCATTTTGAATGCATTTAAGATCCAAATATATGAAATTTATGCATGTTTCTCATAATGCATCATAACTTTGAAATTTGAACAATGTAATACCAAATATTGAGTGATTTGGAATGTGTTTAAGATCTAATGATTCAAAATTTATGTGTGTTTCTCATAATACATCAGCAAATTTTAAATTCAAACTATGTAATACCAGAATTTAAGCAATTTTGAACACATCCAAGATCTAAAGATTCAAACTTTATGTGTGTTTCTCATAATGCATCACAACTTTGAAATTCAGACGATTTAATACCAGAACTTGAGTAGTTTTAAATGCATTTAAGATCTAAATATTCAAAATTTATATGAATTTATCATAATGAATCATAACTTTGAAATTCAAATAATGTAATATAAAAATTGATCAGTTTTTAAGGCATTTAAGATCTAAAGATTTGAACTTTATGCTCATTTCTCATAATGCATCACAACTTCAAAATTTGAACAATGTGATATGAGAAATTGAGTAGTTTTGAATGCTTTTAAGATCAAAATATTCAAACTCTATGTGCATTTCTGATAGTGCATCACAAATTTGAAATTTGAACAATGTGATATAGGAACTTAAGTGATTTTGAATGTGTTTAAGATCAAAGGATTTGAACTTTATGTGCATTTATCATAATACATCACAACTTTGAAATTCAATCAATGTAATAGGGGAACTTGAGTGGTTTTGAATTTATTTAAGATATAAATATTCAAACTTTATGCACACTTATCATAATACATCACAACTTTGAAATTCAAACAATGTAATAGGAGAATATTAACATTTTTGAATGTGTTTAAGATCCAAATATTTGATCTTTATGTGTATTTCTCATAATGCATCATAAATTTGAAATTTGAACAATGTAATACTAGAAATTGAGTAGTTTTTAATATTTTAAAGATCTAAATATTCTAATTTTATATGAATTTCTCATAATACATCATAACTTTGAAATTTGAATAATGTGATATGAGAATTTGAGTAGTTTTGAACATGTTTAAGTTCTAAGGATTTGAACTTTATGCACATTTCTCATAAAGCATCATAACTTTGAAATTTGAACAATGTACAAGGGGAACTTGAGTATTTTTTAATGCATTTAAGATCCAAAGATTCAAACTTTATGCATATTTATCATAATGCATAACAAATTTTAAATTTGAACCATGTAATACCAGAACTTGATAAATTTGAAATGCATGTAAGATCCAAATATTTCAAATTTATGTGCATTTCTCATAATGCATTGTAAATTTGAAATTTAACCAATGTAATACCAAAACTTGAGTGGTTTTGAACATGTTTAAGATCCAAATATTCAAACTCTATGGGTGTTTCTCATAATGCATTGTAACTTTAAAATTTAAACAATGTAATAGGGGAACTTGATTAATTTTGAATGCATTTAAGATCTAAAGATTTGAACTTTATGCACATTTATCATAATGCATCACAACTTTGAAATTCAAAAAATGTAATAAAAGAATTTGAGTAGTTTTGAACACATTTAAGATCCAAATATTCAAACTTTATGCACATTTCTCATAACAAATCATAAATTTGAAATTTGAACAATGTGATATAAGAAATATAGAGGATTTTAATGTGTTTAAGATCCAAAGTTTCAAACTTTATGTGCAGTTCTTATAATGCATCAAAATTTTGAAATTTGAACAATGTGATATGGGAAATTGAATGGTTTTGAACATGTTTAAGATCTAAAGATTCAAAATTTATGTATGATTCTCATAACACATCACAACTTTGAAATTAAAACAATGTGATAAGGGAACTTGAGCAATTTTTAATGCATTTAAGATCTAAAGATTCAATTTTTATAACTTTTAAATTCAAACAATGTGATATGAGAACTTGAGTGGTTTTAAACATGTTTAAGATCTAAAAATTTGAACTTTATGCTCATTTACATCTTTGAAATTCAAATAATGTGATACCAAAACTTGAGCAATTTTGAACACTTTTATGATCCAAAGATTTAAAATTTAAATGTGTTTCTCATAATGCATCATAACTTTGAAATTTAAACAATGTAATATTGAAACTTGAGTGGTTTTAAATGAATTTAAGATCCAAAGATTTGAACTTTATATGCATTTCTCATAATGCATCACAGCTTTGTAATTTAAATAATGTGATATGAGAACTAGAGCAGCTTGAATGCATTTAAAATACAAATATTTTAAATGTATGCATATTTCTCATAATGCATCACAATATTAAAATTCAAACAATGTGATATAGGAACTTGAGTAGTTTTGAACATGCTTAAGATCCAAAGATTCAAACTTTATGCATGTTTCTCATAATACATCACAACTTTGAAATTCAAATAATGTGATATAAGAACTTGAGCAATTTTAAGCATGTTTAAGATCTAAAGATTTGAACTTTATGCACATTACTCATAATTAATTATAACTTTGAAATTTGAGAAATGTGATAAAAGAATTTGAGCAGTTTTGAATGTTTTTAAGATCCAAAGATTCAAAATTTATGCATGTTTTCTTAATGCATCATAAATTTTAAATTCAAATAATATGATATGGAAACTTGAATAGTTGTAAACACATTTAAGATCCAAAGATTCAAACTTTATGTGTGTTTCTCATAATTCATCATAACTATGAAATTTGAATAATGTGATACTAGAACTTGAGTGGTTTTGAAATTGTTTAATATCTAAAGATTAAAAATTTATAATCATTTCTAATAATGCATTGGAACTTTGAAATTTGAACATTATGATACATGAACTTGAGCAGTTTTCAATGCATTTAAGATCCGAATATTCAAAATTTATACTCATTTCTCATAATGCATCACAACTTTGAAATTCAAATAATGTGTTAGGGAAATTTAGTAGTTTTGAATGCATTTAAAATCCAAAAATTCAAACTTTATACAAATTTCTCATAGTGTATCATAAACTTGAAATTTGAATAATATGATATGAGAACTTGATGTTGGCCAATTTGGCCCACATGCCAAGATTATATCTAAATAGATGAGATGAACAAAGTTCTTGATGGATTGATTAGTCCCAAGATCACATGTAGCTTTCAAATCTTTTGAAACATTCTAAGGAAACTTAAAGTATAGTTTTTAAAATTTAGAGGAAGTAGGTTCTCATGGTGATCAATGCAATTAGGATCATTGAATGAGTTCAATCAAGCCTTAGAGACTCATCAAAGCATTGAAAGAACAATCAGTAGTTTAATCACAAGCTTTGAAGAGCCAAACTATCATCACACATCATATAGAAATCGACTAGTTAGCTTGATTGTCCATTCAATAAGTTTGCTTAAGAAGCCTCTCAAAGTTTAAGGATCATATGGACATGCTAATTTTAGTTCCTAAATCATCCTTTATAAATTTCATGTCTTGATGATCTTTCTATCTCAAGATATAAATCTTAAAATTTAGACTTGTAGAGTGAAACAAACGTGCAGACATCAAGTTTAAGCTTCATGAAATGGCCATTTGAATTCAAATGTTCTTAAGTTGAATGTGAAGCTGATAAGTGTCTAAATATAATGATCTAAGATTAAATTTAATGGTGAGTAAGAAACCTGATATTGTCAGTGGGTCACAAAGATGTAATAAATCATATTTGATCATGCATCAAAAATCAATGGTGATCATCAAGTCAAAAGGTCAGCGTAAGTAAAAAGCTGACAAGTAAAAAGATCTTGGGTGTCTTGATAGAGATCTAATGATGCATAATGATTGATAAGGTTAGTGGATCTAGCTAGATAAATGATGAGCATAAAATCATATAAATAAAATTATTGGTGAGTAATGAGTCAACAAGTTAATGGATTTCAAAGGCTAATGCCAAACTACCAATTGTCACAAGTACATTAAACTAATAGAAGATTAATAGTGAGTGTCTAATCATATCAAATTAGATCAATAGTACACATGAGGTTAAGAAGTCAAAAAGATGGTAGTAATATCTTATAAAATGAATGAAGAGTTGACAATTGAAAAATATGGGGATCCCAAACCAAGATTGATGGTTGACATTAAAAGTCAAAAGCTAAAGAATTTCAATGAAGAGAAAATTTGACTAAGGTCAAACTAGAGCATGCCATGAAGGTAGACATGTTAGATGAAGGGTTTCATCACCCCAAGTAGGTGAAATACATAAATACAAGATCAAATGTGATTTGGATAACTAGGAGCAAACTTTGCAAAGCTACCTAACACTATTAAATCCTTGTAAAAGATTTTTGAGAGATTTTAGATGTAGTTTCTATGTCTCATTTAGACTCAAGAAGACCTAGCCTAAGGATATACATTTAAAATAATGAATATATGAAAAATAATAAAGGAGATTGGTTTTCATCCATAGTAGATCTATACTAAAGATATAGAAGCAATGGCAAAATGGTGTATGTGCAAAGAATGTTAAAAAAAACATCATGAGTAAGCTCAAGTAACTACCTAGTAACATGATGAACATAAAGAATGATTAAGGAATATAGTTAAGGAAATTAATATAGATGAGCTTGAGAAGGATTCATTCAATGGTGAGGATTACTTCCTATAACTATTCTTGATCTTCACATTCTCTATCACACTAAAGAGAGATACCGTGACATTAATATAATAGAAGGATTGAGAAGTATTATGGTGATAGTTATTTTGAGTTGAATTGGGATCATTAATGACCCATTCAATTTAATCTCTCTCTCTCTCTCTCTCTCTCTCTCTCTCTCTCTCTCTCTCTCTCCTTTTTTCCCTATAAATACTAGATTTGAGCTCTTAATTTAGATCCCTTCGCTAGGTATAGCAAACCTCTACTAAAATCACTTTGTAAACTCTTTGAAGCAATATAAGAAAATTTAAAATTCTAGTTTAATGCTAAGTGTACTTTAAGGAAGTTTGATTTATAGAATATATGTTATTTTTTCAACATCTAGAGGTCATTCATGTACCTTGTTTTAAGACTATTAGTTCCTTGCAGGTTGTGTAAAGTGTTAGCTAGTGAGGTTTCTCTTGAGGTGTCATAAGTCCATAATGTCTTATATAGACCTATATCTTCTTGTACTTCAAGTTTTAGGTCTATTTTCAACCTTCATACAAAATAATCATGTTTATAACTCTGTCACATAATCTAATCAACCCTTGTGTCCATTAGATTCATTAGTAGTCATAAAAGTGTCCAAGTTGAGAGTGGATCACTAAACATTTAGTATATCACCACACTTAAAATAGGTTTTCATTCATGTTTTATCTCCCCTTTTCATCCCAATAGATAAATTTTTAATAAAATGATTTAAATTTTCATAGGAGCTAGCCTCATTAAAAATCTTAGAGGTCTGACCCAAAATTTTGTAACCCATAGCCTAGGGTCATTCCCATGTTGGACTAAGTTTGAGAGTAGGACTTGAACACTTCTACTTTTAGCTAAGGTGTAACCTAAAACCTCTAATAGTTTTTGGCACACCTAGTGGGACCCATTCTCTTTATCATATCTAAAATTTGGAGTTGTGAAGAAGTATTTTTAGTAGAGGGAGGCATCCACCATCATCAAAAGTTAAAGATTGTCCAAGTTGTAGAGTTCATAGTATCATCTAGATAGACCTCTCATGGCAAAGGTTACTATAAGGTTAGCAAGTAAAAGTATTCATTTTGAATTCATTAAGACACCTTCTACTTCATATAAAAGAGAAAGATTCAATAGGATAGGTCCTTATCCCCTAAAAGCCCCACTATGAAAATGGCAAGGCCTAAAATGCAAGTTTATATACCATTTAATGGTGGTATCCCTCTTGACCTTCAACAACATGATGATATCCCTAATTCCTCTTTAAAGAGTCTACCATAATTTATAAGAGAAAACTCCACCACCCCTATAAAGCAAATTCCTGACATTATAATATTTTGTTTAGTGCATAACATTACATAGGATAATGTAGCAATGAGACTACTAGCCACATCCTTGAAAGGAAAATCCATACAATGGTATAGAGGTCTATCTCTTTCCTCAATCAATCCTTTTACTGAGTTTGGTGAGTGCCTATGTAAACATTTTGAGGATAGAAGTGACCATGTGTCACTTGTTGAACAACTTACTTCAATCAAGAGGGCATCTCAAGAATCTATGGTTGATTTCAACTATAAATTCCAAAAGACATAGGATAAGATACCTATCATCATTAAGCCCACACCCAATTATGTTTTTCTTTACTATTTGAGAGCATTGAATTCAAACATTGCAGCCATGATTCAATCTATGGGTAGGACAATTTTGTTTGGGAATTATGAGGTAGATATAAGGGTAAAAAATTATTTAATAAAAGTAGCGAAACTCATGCAGAGACCTCTCATGCCACTTTTTCCTAAGCTTCAATTAACCCCACCTACCATTTCTTCATTTCCCACTACAAATAATCAATCCCAACCTGATGATGTTCAAGTGGAAAAATTTACAATGATTGAGAGCTTGTTGAAGGCACAAAACAACAAGCTAGTAACTTTAGAGAGACAATAATAGATATCCTAACATACTAAGGTCCCTTCCAAGCCCAATACCCTTCTTAATCCTATAATAGACCCCCTTATCCATCAAATCAACAATCTTAAGGACAAATTACTCACGGTAGATCCTATAATGTTACAACCCTATAGCAGTAAGTAGCTAAAGAGCCTTGGTACCCATAGAAACAACCTTGCACAAGAGGGTTAACGGTAATCAAAAGGGTAGTCCAATGAGATGGTAATGGATATTAGGATCCTAGTTGGTAACATGCTCCTTCATTCCAAGGCCATGACATAATGACTCTTCCACCTTAAATCCCTCGAATGAATCAAGGTAATATGCCTAACTTGACACCATTAAAAGTCTAGATTCAACAACAAGCAAGCATGGGTAAGGAATCCGCTGACACCACAAGCATAAAATTTCAATAAGGGGAACAGATGTTTGAGAATGTAGTAGTAAACATGGTGTAGACTAAACAAAGGGAAGGTGAACCAGTTGTAACCCATATAAGGTTTAAGAGGAAGATGTTAGATGATAATTTGGGGTAGCCTAAGGCTTCTTCAACACCTCCATAAGTTATTTGACAACTTACCACTTCAAATATAACTTTTAAAGCTCCTAAAACTTAATAAATACCTTAACATTATGGGTATCAATAGAAGCCTCCTTTTGTTTCTCATGTCACTCAAGTGTTAGGTGATACTTCTACTTCCAAGATGTAGTCCAAAGGTACTAGTATTCCTTTCAATATTATAGATCATATGAAAAAGGATAATGTTACTATGATTCTGTATGATGCTCTATCTATTTTGGGACAAAAAGAGATCCTTCAGTAAGAGCTCCCCATGCCTTCTCGTGTGAATGAGACAATTGATAAGGTGAACATTATCTTTAAAGATAGTAGTTAGCCTAGTTAAATTCAAGTTCCTAGTCAAGATCAAGTTCATAATGTTTTTCATCCACCTAAGTTTGTCAAACCCCCTCTATTTTACTTATCATTCATCAAAATGGACTACTTAATACATAATTGTATGATATATTTAGGAGCTTCAACCTCAGTTATGCCTAAAGCCATAACATATAAGCTTGAGCTTAAATATGTGCCTAATGAAAAAGGTGTTTTCTAGTTGGATGGTTCCCCTATTAAAATAGTAGGTATATTAAAAGACCTTAAGATCACTTTGGTATCTTGCCTAAATTATGTCATCACTTAGGATGTTATAGTTGTAAACCTACCCCCATATTTTTCTCTATGCCTATCTAGAGACTTTAGTAAAAAGATTAAGGGATATTTGTCCTTTGAATAGTTATATATACATGGTTTTTAAGACTAGAAATAGGACTAGGGTCACTATTAGGTTAGAAGCTATCTCTAGATTCCATTTGGAGCCTTGTATGCCTAACCTTGAAAATGTCAATTGTACCACATTTGAAG
The DNA here is from genome assembly GCA_037957365.1 of Torreya grandis. Taxonomy (NCBI): domain Eukaryota; kingdom Viridiplantae; phylum Streptophyta; class Pinopsida; order Cupressales; family Taxaceae; genus Torreya; species Torreya grandis. Next base: position 1,371,390 of record JARHVA010002795.1, read on the forward strand.
AGGATGAAAATGTTAGTGAACAAGAGCATCATGACCATATTGAAAGCATTTAGACCTTTATCTAGATGAATGGGTAATTAACAATCATGGATTTAGTCCCTATACCAATATTGAAGAAATAGGCTTAGGGGTGTATTGTATGCATAAATAAGGTGTTTCTATACCTTGCCTAACTAACACCACTCAAGAGGAAGATGGTCTATGGCTTTATTCTTTAATGTATCAAGTTCAAAGAATAGTAGTGAAGCTAGAGCCATGTTAGTTTCACCCTCAGGTCAAAATTATTATTCAACTAGAATATTTCAATTTAGTTACACTTTAAACATAGCTGAATAAGAATCTCTTTTATAGGGTTTGCAAGAGGCAAGGAGAAGAGGTGTCACACTTATTCAATTCAAGGGTGATAGTGATCTTGTAGTGCAATAAGTGAGAGGCATAAGTGAATTAAAAAACCATAAATTAAAATCTTACAATCACCATGTATGGGATCTCATAGAGGACTTCTTGGCATGCAATATACAATCCATACCAAGAGAGGCAAATCAACATGCAAATAGGATTACAGTTAGTGGAGCTTAATATGAGGTTGTAGGAGTTAATGCAAACCATAATCAAGACAATATCAAGGTCATATGTAGGCTATTTGTACCTTATAATGATGTGAGTTGGTAGGTGTTTGATAATGATGGCTAGATTATATGGTTTTTGATGTAGGAAACAAAATTCTGCCATAACAATAAAAAAAATTCCAACATTAGTATGATGATTAGATAGTGTAGTTGAGATTCAAAAAGATACCTAAGGGTCTTGTGACATTGGAAATCATATTCAACAAAGATGACCAAGTGATAAAATTCAAGGCATGTATCTCAACCAAGGAGTAAAATTATTAAAAGATAGAGATCTTTAAAGATAAATGTTGAAGTTCGGAAAGATTAACACAACAAAAGAGAGAGATGAATTTGTTACTTTAAGACAAGATATATATTATTTATTTATATGGGAATACAAGGATTTGAAATTTTTTGATCCCAAAATTACATAACATACCATTAAACTAATAAGAAATGTAAAACTAGTCAGGCAAAAATAGAGGCCTATCAACCCAAAGGTAGAAGAGTTAGTGAAAAGGGAGATATTTAAGTTAATTGAATCAAAGATAATATTACTCATTAAACATTCCTCATGGGTGGAAAAAATTATGCTAGTAAGGAAGAAAAATGGGGAAATATGTTTATGTGTTGACTTTAGGGACCTCAACAAAGTGTCCCTAAAATACCATTACCCATTGCCCTCAATTTATCAGATTCTTCAAAAGGTGGAAAGTTCTCAAATATTCTCATTACTTGATGGCTACTCTGGTTATAATTAGATTATGGTCAAGGAAGAAGATAGGCATAAGACTGTCTCCACCATAAAGTGGGGCACTTATGCATATATGAAAATGCCCTTTGGACTATCCAATGTTGGATCAACTTCCCAGAGGGTAATTGATGTTTCCTTTAAAGGATTAATCAATAAAATGGTGCTCATCTACCTATATAACATCATTTTTTTCTTAAAGGACCCAGTTGATCACATGGCTCACCTGAGGTTAGTATTTGAAAGATTTAAAGAATTTGGAGTGTCATTGAATCCTAAAAAATGTATATTTTATGTTCTTGAGGATAGATTATTAGGCCATGTAGTGTGAAATGATGGTCTTTCCATAGATACTAAAAGAGTTGAGTCCATATTATCCTTACCCTTACCTAAGCACAAGTAAGGTCTATATAGCTTCTTAGGAAAGATTAATTTTATAAGAAGGTTCATCATAGGCTTTATAAAATTGGTCAAGCCTCTTACTCACATGTTAAAAAAATGCAAAGAGTTCACATGGACCAAAGAAGGTAAAAGGATTTTTTAGTCCATTAAGGAGGCCATCTCTCATGCCCTTACACTTATTAATCCTAATTTTAACAAATAATTATACTTGTATGTTTTCTCTACGTTGGATGCAATCTCTACCATGTTGATGCAACAGAATGAGCAAGGTTTAGAATAGCCTATTACTTTCTTTATTTTGGCCTTAGAGGGGTATGAGGAGATGTATATATTTGTAGAGAAATATATGATTTTAGAAGTGAGAGTTTTGAATAAATTTAGGCACATAGTCTCCAATAGTAAGATCATAATCATGGTGGTATACCCAAGTGTTAAAGGTTTATACTCAATAGAGACCTAAATGAGAAAAGAGCTAGATGGATGACAAAATGCATGGAGTATGACCTTGAGGTTAAAATTACAAAGTTTGTAAGGGGAAAAGGGTTATCTAAACACCTTATAGTAGAATTAAATCAAGATAAAGATCAGGTGTTGGTAGTACATGACAACCAACAGGCAGTTGTAAATAACACTCCTTTTAGTTAGACACATGATATAATCAAATTTATTGAGTCAGGATAATGTCCTATACGATTAAGATAGAGAAAATAGAATTCAATTCAGGTTGTAAAGTATACCTTATGTATTGATAAATGGACTAATTTTCAAGAGAGACATAGGAGGCATGCTTTTGAGGTGTGTAGAATCATGCCAAATAGACAAGTTGCTTGAGCAGTTACATGATGGTCTAACTAGTGGGCACTTTGCTACCAAGACCATAATCTCCAAGATTATTAGAGTTGGGTACCTTTGGCCCACAATGTTTAAATATGCATGCTCTTGGATAAGGAAGCTCCCAAAATGTGTAATGTTTGTTAGCAAGTAGAAACTAGTTGCCCTTCCCTTACAACCCATATAAGTAGAACAACCTTTCATGTAATGAGGCTTATATTTCATAGGGATGATACACCCCCTTCAAATAAATGACATAAATGGATCATTACATATACAAACTACTTACAATGTGGGTTGAAGCAACTGCCCTCAAGGAAACTAACAAAGATTCTATTTTGGACTTTTATAATAGTCTTGTGACCAAATTTGGTGTGCCTTCTATAATCATTTATGACAATGCATTGGTACTTAGTAGCAACAAAGTATGTGAGTGGGATATTTAACATGGAATTTATCTCAAGGCATCCTCTAACTATTACCCACAAAGTAATGGGCTAGTAGAGTCCACAAATAAGAACTTGTTAAGGATTATCAAGAGAACTATGGAGGATAGGTAGAGAGAGTGACATACTAGACTAAGGACTATCTTATGGATAGATAGAGTGACACCTAAGAAATATACCAGACACTCTCTATACCTTCTTATCTATGGGAAGGAAGCCAAACTTCATATATCTCTTAAACTTCTTGCATTAGATCTTGTACATCAATTTGAGCTCCTAGAGGATGATGCTATGTAGATAAGGTTTAATGATTTAAGATAGTTTGAGGAGACAAGGGACACTAATATGCACATTATGTGGTCTAATCAACACCAAGTGAAGAGGTAATTTGATAAGAGAGCTTCCTCAAGGCCATTTTAACAAGTGATATAATTCTCAAATAGGATGAGGACTATGCAAAACCAAGAAAACACTCTAAGTTTGATAGTCTTTAGAGTGGACCTTATGTTATCATAGGTTGTAATTGAGAGCAATGCCTTTATGCTTGCTAGGTTGAATGGAGAGAGCCTTCCCATCCCTATCAATGGGACATATCTTAAATTATGCTATTAGTATTATCTCGTGATCTTTATACATAGGTAAATAGGTCTATCTTTACCTCCAAGTGCTCTTGGACATTGCTCTATTTGTTATATTTTCAATTGTCTAGTGCATTTTGTTACCTTTTATTATTTATGTGTGTTCTTTTAATTCAAAGGGTTTCCATGAGTCATGTGGAATCCTTTTGTAAAGAATACTTCCTTTATCTAGTCATCATGAGCAAGCTTGATCAAATTTTAGGTTCCATGAGTAGCAGGCTGGTTAAGTTAGCTAAGTTACCAAAAATGTCTACCAATTTGGCCCACATGTCAAGCTTCTACCTGAATGGATGAGCTAAAAAATGTTATGGATGGAATGAGTGGTCCCAAGATCACATGTAGCTTGAAAATCTTTTGAAACATTTTAAGTAAGCTTAAAGTTTAATTCATCAAATTTAGAGGAAGAAGTTCTCATGGTGATCAATGTAGTCAAGATCATGGAATGAGTTCACTCAAGCCAAAGAGACTCATTAGAGAATTGAAAGATCAAGCAACATTTCAAGCACAAGCTTTGAAGATCCAAACCATCATTGCATGTCATAGAGATATGAACTAATCATCTCAGCTATTCATTTAATAAGTTTACTCAGGAATCCTCCTAGAGGTGAAGGATCATATGGACATGCTTTTAATGTCTAGATAATCTTCTACAAATTTCATGTTTTGATGAGCTTGTTATATCAAGATATAAAGCTTTAAAGTTAGACTTATAGAGTGAAATAGATGCATGGATTTAAAGTTTAAGCTTCATGAAATAGTCATTTGAATTCAAAAATTCCTAGATTGAATATGAAGTTGACAAGTATCCAAATCTTGAGAGCTAAGATCAAATCTAATGATGAGTGCTTAACTTGACAATGTAATTAGGTATCAAAGATCTAATGGAGCATATTTGATCATGCATCAAAGATCAATGGTAAGCATAAATTCAAAAGGTTAGTGTAAATAAGAAGCTAACAAGTGGAAAGATCTTGGATGTATTAATAGAGATCTAATGATATGCAGTGACTAACAAGGTTAATAGGTCTAGGTAGATCAATAGTGAGCATACAATCATACAAAGTAGATCTAATAGTGAGTGATGAGTTAATAATCAAATGGATCTAAAAGACTAATGACCTACTTCTAAGTGTCACAAGTGTATTAAACTAGTAAAAGATCAATGATGAGTGTGCAATCATATTGAAGTAGATCGATGATGTGTGTGAGATCAAGAAGTCAAAGAGTTGATAGTAGGATCATCTAGGATGAATGAATAGATGATAATTGGAAAAATATGGGAAGCCTAGATTAGGATCAATGGTCAACCTTAAAATTTGAAAGATAAAGAACTTCAATGAAGAGTAAATTTGACTAAGGTCAAACTAGAGGATGACATGAAGGTAAACACATTAGACAAAGGGTCTCATCACCCCAAGTAAGTAAAATACATAAATGTAAGATCAAATGTGATCTCGATAATAGGATCAAAATTTTTAAAGCTATCTAATGCCATTAAATCCATGTAAAATATTTTCAATATATTTTATATGTAGGTTTTACATCTCATCCAGACTCAAGAGGCCCTAGACTATGGATCTCCATTTACAATAATTACTATATGAAAAACAATAAAGGAGATTGGTTTTCATCGATATTCAAGATATAGAAGCAATGGTAGAATGGTGATTACACAAGGAATGTTAGAAAGAACATCATAAGTAAGCTCAAGTAACATGAAGAACATCAAGCATGATTGAGGAAGAAAATAAAGTGCATTAATGTAGAGGATCTTGAGAAGGATTCATGTAGTGGTGAGGATTGCTTCTTATATCTCGTCTTGATCTTCACATTCTCCATCATGATAAAGAGAGATATAGTGAAATTAATCTAAAAAAAGGCTTGAGAAGGATTCTAAGTGGAGTTAGGCTCATTAATGACCCCTTTAGCAATAATTTCTCTCGCTTGCCTTTTTTCTTCCTATAAATACTAGCTTTGAGCTCTTGATTTGGATCCCTCAGTTGAATATATCAAACCTATGCTAAAATCACTTTGTAAAATCTTTTAAGTAATATAAGACAATTTCAAATCGTATTTTAATGCTAAGTGTGTTTTATTGAAGTTTGATTTATATAATGTATGTTGTTTGTTCATCATTTGTAGGTCCTTCATATGCCTTGCTTTAAGACTATTAGTTCTTTATAGGTTGTGTGAAGTGATATCTAGTGAGGTTTCTCTTAAAGTGTCATACATCCATAGTGTCTTAGATAGACCTACCTCTTCATGTCTTTCAAATTTCAGGTCTCTTTTCAACCTTCATACAAAATACTCATGTTTACAACTCTATCATAGAATCTATTCAACCCTTTTCTCCATTGGATTCATTAGTAGTCATGAAAGTGTCCAAGTTGAGAGTGGAACATTGAATATTTGGTGTATCACCACATTTAAACTATTATTTTTATTCATGCATTCTCTCCCCATTTCATCTCAATAGATCAATATTCAAGAAAAGGATTCAAATTGTCATATTTGAGGAGCCAGCCTCATTAAAAATCTTAGAGGTCTAACCCAAAATTAGGTAACCCATAGCCTAGGGTCATTCTCATATTGGAATAGGTTTGAGAGTAGGAATTCAACATAGTATCCCTTTTTAGAGAGAAAAATAAAGATACCAATTCACTAGCTGCTACTACTAATCTAGAGTTGCTATAAGAATCTAAGGTAAATGTTTTTTAATTGAATTGGTATTATGTCCTTCCATTTTGGATAACATAGAAAATTTCTAGATCTTTGATGATGACTAACAGATTATTCAATTTTTCACTAATTCAAGGGAATTCAAATCCCAAATCATTGATGATAAGGAAATTAATCACCTCTATCAAGAGGAATCAAATAAATAAGGAATTCTTCAGCATAAAGAGAATAAAATCCTAGCCTAGTTGGTCTCTTTGAAAATATCATTCAACATAGAAATTCAAGCTTAGCAACTCAAAAAGCCCAAGGTCAATGAATCAAATTTTAAAAGATAAAATCTAAGAGATGAGCATAGCCCATGCTATGTTAATATCAACCTTAGCTACACCCCAGAGGAAATATAATGAGTGAAGGATCTAATCACTCGATATAAGGACATCATCACTTAAACATATGAGGATCTAAAAGTTTATGACCTAGAGGTAAAGGATTCCCTTGAAGCTAGATCATAAGCCGTTTAGGTAGAGGTAAAGGATGGTTAATCCTATTCTAGAGCCTCTCATATAGAGAGAAGTATAGAAGCTTTTAAGTGTTAAAATCATCTTTCTAATAAGACATTCTACATAGGTGGTCAATTTGGTCCTAGTAAGAAACAAGAATGGTGAGATCAGATTATGTGTGGATTTTACAAACCTGAATAAGACTTCTGAAAAAGACAATTATCCCCTACCTTCTCTGGATGAGGTGATACAAATAGTAAGTTGTTTTAAAATGATGTCCTTTTTAGATGAGTTTTTGAACTATAATAAGGTACTGATGCAATCTAAAGAAAAAATGAAGACAACATTCACTATGAAGTGGGGAACTTATGGATATAGGATGATGCCATTTGGTCTAATAAATATAAGAGCTACCTTTCAATGCATAATTATCTATATGAATGATTTTACAGTGTTTTCAAAGCATCAAAAAAACCACATAAGTCACTTACAATCCATATTTGAGATATTCATAAGGTTTGGTATTTTTATAAACCTAACGAAGAGCATATTTAGAGTGAGTAAAGGTAAGATTTTAGGGCACATCATCACCAAAGATGGGATCACCATTGATCCAAACAAATTTTAGGAAATTTAAAAAATTTAGCCACCAAATATAAAGAAAGATATTAAATCATTCTTAAAAAATATCAACCTCATAAGGAAGTTCATCTCAAGATTTAAAAAAAATGTTAGACCTTCGAATGCCATGATCAAGCAAGATGCCAAGATAAAGTGGATATCCTTCTAGGACATTAAAGATGTAATATCATATGCTTTAGAAGTAATCAATATAAATTTTAATAAAGATTTATTCTGATATTCATTTGCTTCAAAACATGTGATTGTTATTGTTATCATATAGAAGAAGGATGAGATCAAGCATCTGATTGTGTTCATGAGCACAAATGTGAAAGATGCAAAACTCAAATATTCTATGATTGACAAAAATATTTTTGCCCTTATCAAAGTAGTCAAGAAGTTTTGGCATTACATATTAAGGAATACAACTGGGGTTGCTCAGATCATAGAGAAGTGCACCCTCTGATCGAGCAATGGATAGTGCCCCTGCCCCTCTAATTGATCAGTGGGGAGTGCACCCTGGTATCTTTGAATAGAGGGGTTGTGCCCATCCTCTCTCTATGAAAGAAAATATGGGTTTATAGCAGGTGAGTGTGCCCATCCTCTCTCAACTAAAGAGAGGATGTTCCCAGCTAAGCCCCTCATCTATCTAGACTCTATGGCACAGCCCTCTATAGAGCCAATCACCCCTTTAGAGTCTAGTTGGGAGCATATAGGATATGACCCCAGACTATAAAGCTTGGGGTAGACTATCAAGGTTCCCTCACCCTTTCCTCACCCAACTAGGGCTAGTGAGAGTAGTTGACCCCATCTATATATCCCATATAGATAAGAGCAAATAGTATAGTCTAGATGCCCCTATAGAGTCTAGTCTAGTCTAGTCTAGTCTAGTTGGGAGCCCCCACTCTATATCTATATATCTGAAATTTATATATATAGGGGATTCTAGTGGGGTTCATGAAGGCCACCCAATAGATAGATTTTTTTTGGCCTCCCCCCTCCCCCTCCCTATAGATCTTATCTTGAGTGTAGCCCCCCCATCTATATATCTCGCAGTGAATACCCATATATATAGATGGTATAGTGAATATTATCTTGAGTGTAGTGAACACTTATTTATCTTTGGGTTAGCCAACCCCATAGATATCTATCTCGGGGGTTAGGTTGAGAAAATCAAAGTGAAGGGTAGCATCAAAACTATAAAGAGTCACACCGGTGCTACAACTATAGAGAGTTATGATTTGAGTGTAGCGAGAAGAGTTGGGTTGTGTGAGGAGCACTCATCTATCAAATATTCTATGGGGGATCATGCCCAATGGACTTTATAGAATAGACTCTATAGATAGACAAGCATAGGGTAGTGGCAGTTGAGTTAAGATAAGATAGATAGGTTACTGGGCCACCAACTATAAATAGTCATGGTTCGAGCATGGGGAGTAGAGTTGGGAGTGAGCACTATCCTTGTCCTATCAACTAAATCAACTAGGCCCATATAGATAGTTCTATAGAGGATCAGGTGACTTTAGAGTAGAGGGTAGCATTAGTCAATAGACTGAGCTCTCTATATAGATCATAGATCTAGCTGTGGTCTGAGGGAAGTGAGGGGGGTTAGGTGGTGGGGAGAACTAGAACTGTTAATAAACTATAATATAGAGGATTGTGTGGGGATCATGCTTGATAGACTATCTATATAGAATAGACTCTATATACAAGTGGAGGGTAGCATAGGTTAAGTTGAGATATATAATCTAGGCTAAGGAACTATAGAAACTAGACTATAAATAGTCATGATCCCCCACTATTTCTATCTATTCAGTGAGGAGAGGAGGCCCACCTTACCCCACCAACCCACCCTATCAAGGGTGTCTAGTTGGCACTTAGCTTCCCCTATATAAACCTTTAGGTTGAGGGTTTCCCTCTCCCTAGATAGATCGATGGGGGTCAAGAGCACCCTAGATAGATTTGGAACCCTCGACGCCCCTCTTTATAGATGGGGATAGAGGGGGCTAAGCACATCAACTCCTTATAGTTAAGCCACCTGATCACTTTCCCCATGGCCCACCATCACTTTCTAGGTTTTGATCTGCCACATCATCTTAGTCATTGTGGTTGATGGGGAGGAAAGAGATGAATGAATGTCCTTTTGGTAGATGATGAAGAATGTACCTACCGAGATGGAAGCCAAAGGTTTTTCTCATAGGTGGATGTATTAAACTAAAATACTATCTAGGATTGACATCTTGATACATTAGTTTCCCATGATAATAATCACTAAACTGACTTGAATCTAAACTACAATTTAGATGAAGTCTCACAGAAATTGGATTGACTTTTCATGCCATATTCTAGCAGTGCCCTTTCCCCCTTCTCCCTTTAGTTCTCAGAGGTTTTCATTTTTGCACAAAGGCAAACTCTCCAGATTTATGGCTAACCTTTCCTTCAGTGATCTTGCAATGAATAGGAGTTTTTCCATTATAGATTTATATGGAGTGATCAGCCAATTTTGGTAGAATGGGAGATCTACGTGACCAAATCTTCCTACAACTCTCTCTGTTGCTCCTCATCTTCAACAAGAAAGCATCGACAAAACTGCCCTTCCATATAGATCATCGTGGCACAAACTCATTTCATCTCCCCACTATTGTTCAAAATCCCACTTTTGGTGGCTCTCCCTAGGGTGAGTATCTCATCCCTAAAGGCCCCCTAGAGATCTATATGGCTCCTCCCCCTCCCAGATAGATAAGATAATATTCGGTACTCCATCTATATATATGGGATAAGATATATAGAGAGGGGAAAGGGGAGGGGGCCTCCTCCCCCCCATATGTCTAATTGGCATCAGGGGATACCCTCCCCCCTCAGCCTCCCTAAGAGAACCCCCCCATGCCCTATATATAGATATGCTCCCCCCTCTCTATTTATTCTCTATGGGGAGCCCCAATCTATAGAGTAGATCAGATCTATATAGGGCCAAAGAAACCTAGATAGATATATATGGGGGGGCCTCTATGGGGTGAGCATAGCAAATACCCCTTCCCCCAAGCCTTATATATCTATCTGGCCCCCCAACCTAATATATAGATATAAATAGTGAGATAGATATAGATATAGATAGTGAGATAAATATAGATATAGATATGAGTTAGATATAGATAGTGAGATAGATATAGATATAAATAGTGAGATAGATATAGATATAAATATAGAGCCCCAATCTATAGAGTAGATCAAATCTATATAGGGCCAAAGAAACTCTATCTTGGGGGGGGGTCTCTATATATAGGAAACTCACTCCCATATAGAGTTTAGTTTAGTTTAGTTTAGTTTAGTTTAGTTTAGTTTATATAGAGGGCCAAAAAACTCCCATATTGTAGAGAGGGGGGGCCTCTAACTCTATCTAACCCTAATCTATAGAGAGAGAGGGGGGCCACCCCCAATAGATAGGATAAAGCCCATTAAACTAAACTTTATATGGATATGATTGCCCCCTCTATATGGTGACCCTCCCACCCCTCAAGATAGAGTTTTTTTGGCCTCCCCACCTTCTATATAGATAGATAGATGGATAGATAGATAGATTAATTAATAGATAGATAGATAGATTAATTAACTATAGATAGTGGCCCTCCTCTCTATATAGATCAGATAGAGTTAATCAATCTATATGGAGGGGGGAGGGGGGCAACTGTATAGAGTTTTTTTGGCAACCATATAAAGTTAAGTGAAGTGCCTCTATATAGATAGATATGGGATTGAATGGGCTAGATTAGATATTTGGGGGAATGGGGGGCCCCCTCTCTCTATAGATTAGCCTTAGATAGAGTTAGAGGGGGGGCAAACTCTATTTATATAGAGTAGAAGGGGAGAGGCCAAACTCTATTTATATAAATAGGGCACTTTATATGGTTGGGTTGCCCCCCAAGCCCTATCTATCCCATCTATATATAGAGGGGGTTAGATCTATCGAAGGGGGGCCCTCCCCCCCTCTATATTAGATTGATTGATTGATTGAATGGGCTAGATTATATATTTAGGGGGAGGGGGGAGGGGCTCCCTCTCTCTATAAATTAGCATTAGATAGAGTTAGAAGTGGGGGGCAAACTCTATTTATATATAGTAGAGGGGGGGAGGCCAAACTCTATTTATATATATATATATATATATATATATATATATATATGGGCCCAAGCCCACTGATAACAACTATCTATCGTTAATCAATCAATAAATCTAATATAGAGGGGGGGACCACCAAAATATGTTTATATATATATATATAGATGGGCCCAAGCCCACTAATAGCGCATTGATAACAACTGTCTATCATTAATCAATCAATCAATCTAATATAGAGGGGGGGATGGCCCCCACTTAAATAGATCTAACCCCCTCTATATATAAATGGGATAGATAAGGCTTGGGGGGGGTAACCCAACCATATAAATTTAAATGCCCTATATATATATATATATATATATATATATATATATATATATGGGAGTTAGTTTAAATGGATCTACCTATTGGGGGTGGCCCTCCAAATATCTAGTAGATCTATATAAGGGGGATCTCTCTATATAGGGTCTAGTTATTTTGGCCATCCCCTCCCTCCCCTCCCTCCCCTCTATATATAACTAGAACTAGAACTAGAACTAGAACTATATCTTATCACTATGTCTATGGTTGATAGATGGGGGATATGGCAAGATAGATCAAGATATGGCAAGATCAAAAGCAATGATTCCCCCCCGTAGTGATAGATAGAGCCAATATCTCTCAAGATAGGGCCCATTCAATCAACTTTATATGGTTGCAAAAAAAAAAATCTTTGGCCCCCTCTCTATATATGGGGTTAGATAGAGTTAGAGGGCCCCCCTCTCTATATATATGTCATGAGTTAGAGGGGGCACTCTATATAAAATAAACTAAACTAAACGAAACTAAACTAAACTCTAACTATGGGGTTGAGTGAGCCCCTATATATAGATATGATGACTGGTACCACTTTCTTTCTCTTCCCCATATAGAGTTGTGTGACCGGTGAAGTGATATGGTTGGTTATTATAAAGATATAGGGAAAGTGACTTACGACTAGACTCTATATACACTAGTGTGGAAGGTTCTTTTAGGGAGAGAGCCGGACCTGCCATAGATCGACTAGTGATACCCATCAATGGGGGACCTATACCTATCAATAGGGAGATGGGGGAGATGGAGATCATAGCACTCATACTCGACACCACCTTTATTGATTAGAATGCTTGGCCAGTTTATTGACTCTCCCAATCATGCTCAGATAGGACTTCCTTCTATTATCACACCCAGACTCCCCATGTTCAAACTTCTCCTAGTAGAAGATGATTACTCTATCAGATATTGGACATAGGGACACCTTGATACCCAATCAATATCTGATTTGAGATTTGACTGTCACTAATGGAAGATGATTGAGAACACCTCTAATTCTTCTCCCATGGCATTCCCTTAGAATCTATTAGAATTGGAAAGGAAGCACTTGACCAGATGGAGTTGTTTAGCTGACTCTAGATAGTCACTCTCGACCCCCCTCTAACTAGATGGATATGGGGACTCGATTTCCATCACATGTCACAAGGAATCATTCATGGTATGCAGATTTAGAGTAGTTATATATTAGATAGAGGGGATTAAAGTCAGATTTCATCCTAAATAGAATAGGGTTTACCCATATTGGTTTAGTTAGATAGGGATATAGGGGGTTTAAATGACAAATAAATAGGGAGAGGGCCCCCTATCTATCCACTATGGGGATTCCCATCGAGAGCCATGTTGGTTGGTCAAGTGCATGGATTACCTTGATCTCCTTATGTCACATTGATCCACATGACTAGTTATAATTGGAGCATTGAATTGGATTAGCCATCTATTTCTCCAATGGTATATCAAAGGCCCTCCAGCTATATTGCAATGGTCATGAGGCCAGATGTTTCTCAATTAGTTGATCCCTATTGTATGGTTCACTTGGTGATTTAGAGAATTTGACAGAGGGTGTTCACTTGTCTTAGGGTTCATGGATCACTAACTAGAGTTCAATTGCATCAGTGTTTATGTTTATCACGTATGTAATAAAGACTAGAGTCTGATTGATTCATCCTATTGTGTAGTGGTTGAGTCTATCTCAGTTGAGTGACCTCTCTATTGGTTAGGTTCCCTATCTCCCTATCTCCCCCCTTTCTCATTTACATTTCATTTTTTGGGTGCTAATGCCAGTGCCAATAAACTCTATCTCTATCTATATACTGTGCTAATGCCAAGGAAACTCTATCTCTATCTCTATACTATGGGGGTCCCCATACCACTTCAGGGGCCCCTATCCCCTAGATAAATTTGGGTTGGGGGCCTTCTCCTTATCGCCTATAGGTTTCTAGGGGGTGCTAAATAAATTCCCCCCACCCCACTATATAGAGATTGTGATTACAGATTCTAGATATGGCTCCAGAATTCTCCTCCCCCCCATCCGTTGGTATAAAATCGACCCCATTTACTCATTTACTGTTCCCCACCCCTTATCATAAAAGAAATTTTTTTTGTCCCCATCTATAGATATAGATATAGATATAGATATAGATATAGGGCTATTCCCATTTACTGTTTAGTAGTATTAGTATCCTCACCACTCGTATAAGAGTTCTGGATGTAGGGGAAAGGGAATAAATAGAGAACTACTCCTCCGTCCATGATGTCATGCCCATATTCATTAGTTCCTAAGTTTTTCCCCTAGTTATTGGTGTCCCTGCCATCCATGTCTTCACTCTATATGTTCATGTTGCCATATAGAATCTAGGTGGGGTCTTTCTTGGAGTCTAATGGTGCTAGGGTCTCTCCCCTATATTTCCCTAGCCTGATCAGGGTGAGGTGTTAGATCCTAGATGATGCCCTAATCAAGGAGTGGGGGATGGTGGGGTGGCTTTCTTGAGATTAGAGAGAGACTTTGATCCCTAAGCTAAGGCAATAATGAGAGGAATAGAGGGATACCCCTAGGATGGAGCCATATGATGTGAGAGTGTCATGTACAGTTCCTTTGAGAAGGGTGTGATACCACCACCTATCAGGCCTAAAGAGTGATCCACAAAGTCTCATCCTTACTCACTCAGTCCATGTACATTACTCTTTCTAGGAGGTCAATTGCCTATCCTATATCTCCCATATTCAAGAAGATCTCAGGCTCGATATGGTCTAGTATCAAGGTGATTTTCTTTCTATTCCTGTATATCTAGGTCCATGCCACATTTCCATGATATCATTATGATCAATTAATTGGACTTAGCTGGAAGGTCTTTTTGCCTCTATCATTAGCTCAGGTAGTCTTCATTTTTGGTTTTTTAGTCACCTTCTAATGGATCCTTCACTGATGTCTAAAGAAGGCTACTCCATGAAAATGCCTCATGTTAGGGATCCTTCTGTTTCACTAGTGGGCTATCAGTGGGCTTGGGCTATCAATAGGCTATCATTGGGCTAGGGTTATTAGTGGGTAATATCAAGTGGTGATGCACTTGAATGTAGAGTGGGAAATTCTAGATATAGAGGAGTGAGTGAGGTATTATGTGAGAGTGGTGACTAGGGGAAAGGAGAAAAGGGAAACCTTTAGGGGATGAAATGAATAAGGGATGGTATGACTTGCATGTGTTAAGCATATAGCTAGCATCATGTGTTGAGCATATAGCTAGCTAGGTTTGCTTCAATATTTTGGTACAGTGAGTGCCCTGCATGAAACATAAGCTATTGGTTAGAGCTGGTCCATATGATGAATAGAGTCAACATGTAGGAATCTGGTCCATACAGTTCCTCAACTTCTTTGACCTACTCACTCAGACCCCATGCCCTAGAGTGTGATGGTAGGCCCCCTATGCCCTATAAATTGAAAGGAATGGCCCCCCTCTATATAGAGCCCATTCAACCTAACTTAGCTTTATATGGTTAGGGTTGCCCCCCCTCCCCCCAAGATAGAGTTTCTTTGGCCCCTCTATATAAATTTGATTGATTCACTCTATCTTTGGCTCCCCCTCTCTCTATATATGGAGTTTCTTTGGCCCCCCTCTCCCCTCTCCCCTCTCCCCTCTCCCAGATAGATATAAGGGCCTAAATATCTAGCCCATTAAACTTCTATGGTGGCCCTCTCCCAGATAGATATAGGGGCCCTCTCCCTTATCCCCTCTCCCCTCTCTATATAGATTATATTATATTAGATTAGATTAGATTAGAGTTAGATAGAGTTAGAGGGGCCCAAGCCCTATCTATCCATATATATAGAGAGGGGGGCCTATCTAATCTATATATGGCAAATCTAGATCTATCTAGGGGGGGCACCCCATAGAGTTCAATGGGCTCCACATATATAGAGAGAGAGGGGGGGGCCAAGATAGAGTTTCTTTGGCCCTCCCTATATATATCTTAGATTAGATTATTAATTAATTAATTAATTAATTAAGATATGGCCTAACGAGCACATACCAAGAATGAGGAGCACTGACATATCCTTCAGAGCATTGACCAGACCCCATATCTATCTTCAGTGCCCATATATATATCTAGGGAGCCCTCTATATATCTATATGGCATGGCATATTGCCCCTATATATAGATGCATCAATGA